>JAYRBT010000001.1:26484726-26496671 GCA_036023395.1 Myiotriccus ornatus
CTTAAATACTAATACCATAAATCACTGAAATACATGATGTTTATATGCAATGGAAATCAATAATGTACAGCCGATGCGACTGCATAATAGACAACTCCATGTGTAACATCTACTGACTATAAAAAGGCTGCAGGCCTGAATAAAGCAGTAAAAGTTGCAAATAGGATTTTAAATATTATTCTAAAAAATCCTATGGAGTTTGCTATAAGAGAAAATATTTCCTCTAGAAGAGCTTTATAATTTTTCCTAAAATTCCTCTCTTTTCCACATTAAACCATGGAGAACAAGGACCATGAGAAGAAACCCTTCTCTTTTTCATGAAAAATTCTGCTTATTTGAGAGGTTTACTGTTCCCCCCCTCTTACATATCTATGCTACACCAGATTATTACATTTATTCATATAATGTACTAAGTTGCCTTCAGAAACCATTTTGAACATTATATTTCATTTATAGTAACCACGTTATTCATTATTCTGGGGGCAGGGGGGGCAAGGGGGAAACGAACCAGGAAGGTACCCAGATGCAGGGAGAAAGTCTGAAAACAGTTTCTAATTTCTTCTCATGCCGAGAGCAGCTGGTGGGTAGGAAATGAAGGCCTGAACTACTCCCTTTCCTGCCTCATTCTCCTCTGCCATCCCAATGGTGATTCCCCTTTCTGGCTGGTTTTCTACTCCTTTACCCCTATTAACTCATCTCTTCCTGATTTCGCCTCATTTCACTTAATGCCCAGGAGGATAATGTGCACATGCAACTCAGTGTAAACACAACAGTGACCCAGTGCATTCCCTGGTGCATTATGTCCCCTGTCCTGGTCGAGTGAGCCCCTCCGAGCAATATGGGGCACCCAGTCCTCATCCAGTCTGAGCTACCGCCCTCTTATTCTTGATTTACTATTTTGCTATCTTTTCTCAGACCAAGGACAAGTCAGCACCTACAGCAGCTCAGAGACATCCCAACCCAGGTGTCTGAGAACACGACCAGGGTAGGGCATCAGACAATGCAAAAGAACAGAGCCAAAAAATGCCTCTTTTGAGTCTGAAGTGCTTTTTTGTTAAGGGCTGTAACCATAATAGATTACTTGCTTATGTGCCCCATATGTATTCAGTCCAGCCTCTTTCCACTTTTTCTAAATCAGTTATTCCCAAATTATCCCAGATAAATGAAGCTCAGCACCTTAGTGTAACTTAAGCAATCAGTCTCGAAACACTCTTAATAAACAGCCCATTTACAATCAAATCTTTCATTCCAAGAAGCAGAATGAGGGGGTTTTTCTTCCTGAAGTTGCATTATATGACCATATTTTCACAAAAGCTATTAATTATTGTCCATTTCTGTTACCGCATACTGCTAGGCACTTCCACAGCTGCCCTCCCTTTCCCCAGCCCAGGCACAATTTCCTGAGTCATGGAGTAAACCGAATTACTATGTACAGAATAATCCAAGCAGTCTCTAATGGGGCAGTGTAGGCTCTCTGCTGCTCCGTCAGAGTTGCAGGGACCTGCATAACAGAACTCTGATGTTACAGTTTTATATGGCTAACACTCCCCGGCATTGAATTGAATAATGTGCCTGGCTTGCCACTAGGCAGATGGAGACTTTGCTGGGGTTGTTTGATGGTAAATGAAGACTTTTTTATTTGCTCCAAGGAGCTTGACACAGGAAACCTTCAAATCCTGCAATAATAAATCTTCTATTTATCTTTTAAATTCTGGAGCAAAATAAAAACCATTAGGCACCCACAGTCATGGGTTGTATTCTATATTTTCCTAGCTTCCTACAACCTTCTGTCATAAAAAATATTAAGCTTTCTTAAGCAAAAAAATTACTTCTCAGTTTAAAAATAACAGCCTTATTGACTTGTATGGAGCACTGTTTTATTTTATTACACAATGAAAGGGCAGGAGCACTTAGAAATTGCAAAGACGGGCATAATCCAGAAACCTGTATCTGATCCAACCTGATAGTTTTCACACCATCAGGCATTTACAGCAAATCTGAAGAGCAAACGCGATCCATCTATAGCATAAAAGTGATCTCCCAGGCATTAACCTCACTGTCACGATTATTTAACTCCTACAGACTGGCATGAAAAAGAAATCCCTACATATAAGTCAAAATTATTTCAGTACTGACAGTTGTGCTGAGGGGAAGGTTACCTTCTGGCTATGACGTTCTGTTTAGGGTATCTCAGAGCAGAAATCAAACAAGAGGCCAAGATCTCCATGACAATTACAAGTTCTTAACACCACCGAAAATAAGGTCACAAAAGCTGCACCCTTGAAAATCAGCACCTTAAAACCCTTCAAAATGCAGTGACTTGGCATCTCACGGAATCAGGCCCTCCTTTAGCAGCTGCCTCCTAAGCCTGCTTCCAACAGCCTTCATGCTACTGTTTTATGCAATGTCGTAGGACACTTCCAAGGTCTTTATTAAATAAAAGAACCAAGTCAGGGGCAATATGCAATTTCACAAGAGGATATGTCAACTAAAAATTTAAGATTGCTAATACCAATTCTTGTATGGTGTTTTATTACAAGTTAAGGCAGCAGCAGAGTCTAGCAGAACCTCAAGGATGAAGTTTGCTTTCAAAAAACCAGTGAGAGTATTTCCATTAAGGTCTGACAGGGTACAAGGGAATGCTTACCAGGTCTTCTTCTACTATTTTGTCACCCTGACAAGAAAGACTTCTTAAAGCATAAAAAAATAAATTTGCAATATTTTTCTGTGAGAAGTGCATCTACATTCAAAGATGAAAGAGGGATGACAGAGCAACACTGGGATAATTTATTCATCAAATGAAGTGATGCTTGTAAAAGTGGACAAATGTGAAGACAATAACAGCTAGGAACATTTAATAACTGAATCTGCAGAGAAGGACTGAGGACAATCCAGTGCAGAAATTAGGAAAAAAAAAAAAAAATCTATCTGTGAATTTCTCCATCTATTCCCAAGGTCCCTTCTTCCTTGCAGACTCAGATTTACAAAACTGATCTACAACATTTCAGGGATAAACCGAAAAGAACCTATTTTTGAAGACTCCCTAATCTTCTCATCATATGCACCATGAATTTCTGAATGTTATAGTATGTTCTCATTAGAATTATTTTATGTGCATGGGCATCCTCATAGATGATGGTGTCATTAAGATACCAGCACTGCTGGTATCTTATTTAAGGATTTTGCTATTTCTAGTGCAGCTTCTTAAGAAGTATACAATGCACAGTTCTTTGGTCTTATTAAAGGCAAAGACACTGTGGTGTCTTCAATTTTCCCCTTAGTTTTGGGGTAGGTTTCTGATCAGGGAGTTCTCTATTTCCTGAAGCACCTAAAAGAAGAGGCTTGGGTTTGTTAATTCATTGGTCATGGGAAAAATGTCAATGCTAGCCAAGAGTGTATCCAGTCCCTGAGTGAAGTCAAAGAACTGTAAGTCATTCATAACTATTCTGTGTGCTCTGGCCCACTGATTTTCAAACAATTTTTGCTGTGGCTGCATTCATATGAATGTGCTGATTATTAATATGATTTGTGTCAGTTTTTAACAAGTTGGTTAAGTACTCGTTAGAAACTCTAAATTGGTTCTTTTAAAGGTGGTTGGCAATAATTTCTTCCCAAGCTCTTTCCCAAGAACTGCACATGTACACATAGCTGAAAATGTCCATTTAACAATACTGGAAGATTTCCCTCCCAAAAAGCAAAAGTCTTGAGAAGAATGAAGAGGTGCAGAGGCAGTGAAGTGAAACCAACCACTATGACAGGGACTGAGTTCTACCGTGCAAGAGTTTAGCTGAACATATATATATATATATGTCTGTATGTATGTATATATAGTGAATCAACAACAAAAACACAGCTTTGGAGAAAAGAAAACTTCATGAAATCCTGCAGAACTTGGGAAAGAACTTTGATTTTTAGAAGAAGAAAAATTGGGAAGCAGTTTTGAATGGCCAAATGCTTTATTTGAGTACTATATATAAATAAATATGCCTTATATTTTTAACTGAAAATTAATTTTATAATTTATTTTAATATTTTTTAAAAATTATTTTAAACAAAGATGTTTGGAATCTAATTTTAAAATGGTTGCATAACTTAAAAAAATTTTAGGTAGTTTGATGATACAAAAATAAATATTTAAAGGCTGGCCAAATCCTAAGTTTTTCTGATTTTCAGTAAAGTTAAAAAAAAAAAAAAAAAAAAAAAAAAAAAAGAAAACAAAACAAAAAAAACCCAACAACTTTTATTAAACTCAATCTAAATGAATCCTCACAATCTTCACTTTTTTTTTTTCTACTGCATCCCAAAATGAAAAATCCTCAGAAATCCTCTATTTTTACAAATTGGTATGTTCTGGCCTAAGATATTTGCTAGGTGAATCCTTCCCTCCAATAGCTGTAAAGCTGCATTTGCAAATATGCAGCAAACATCAGAGAACCCACTGTCATAGGGGTCTGACTCAGACAGTGCTTTCACCATCTTCAAAATACATTCAGATCAATAGCTCAATTGAGTAAAGGGTATACGGAAATATTTTTGTAAATATTATTATTACAAGTGCTTTTGTCACTTCTTAGATTGATTTACTGATTCATTGTTTTCTGACCTTGCAAAATATGCAATTAAAAGATGCCCCTGGCACGAATATTGTTGCTTGAACTTGAACTAGCACTATGTTTCCTTTCAGAGTTTTAAAAATTCTTAATCTGGTTTCAAAGATATTTTGATTTAATTTTACCATACTACTATGTTATCTTTCCCTAGAACTTCTCACCAGAGCATGCAACAGCTTTTAACACAAGAAATGCAAGGGGATTGTATTTTTAGACAGCAGATATTTCACAGGCATAAAGGTTGCAATTGTAACCTATTTTAAATGGTATTGGATATAAGCAACAAAAAGCTACACCTTTTTTTTTTCTTCTGGAAACAAAAAGGTCTCAGCAGTGCTGCACAGTACTCTCTCCCTGCCGAAACACTGGTTCAAATAAAAAGCCAGAAAAGCCAAATCTTTCAATCTCCTGCTATGCAGAGCTATTCTGGGTAAGATTAGGAACCGGAGCACTGGGAAGATCCTAGTTGCCTGCCTTTTCCTGTACACCCACTGCTGCTCTTCCCAATGGAGCCACACAGCTCCCAGGCTGACAATTACTGCCCATTTGCATGTATACCTGTCCTCCTTTTGCTGTCAGGATTTAAACATAACTTCTCATCCCATTGTTGTAAAACAATTGCACTGTCAGAGAGAGAGCTAAGAGTTAGAATAAAATCCTGTAATTCCATCAGAAGGCATTAAAAGGCTCAGCCTCTGCTGGAAACTCTGTTGATCTCTGAAACATTGTTAGTTTTAGAAAACTTTGTAAGCTTTTTTTACTGAACTTGATTTTACATCATCAGTGTAAAGTACAGATCTCAATACAGGATGATTTAAATCACACTTGAATGGATTTTACTTGCAAAAGGAACTGATGTAAATACCATGTAATCCTGTTTCAATATATCCAGGAATTTTCTGAATACTCTCAGATTGATTTTAGTGCACTATTTAAACTAGTATAAGCTTATTAATCTAGATGAGAAGGCCGGAAAAAGAAAGGTTAAAAAAAAAAGTTTCGATCTTTGGGGACCTAAGATTCATATAGGAATCCAGCTGATTACAATAGGAACAGAATTTGTTCACACAGTGATCTGTGTGAATAGAAGTGACTCAAGTGGCACCAACTGTGTTGTAAAATAATGCAAATGTTCTTTCCTGAATGTAGTGCTCTTGGAAGACATCTTTCACCTTTTCCATCTGAAAAAAACATCAGTTTTCCTTGAAGACAAATACAGATAAAGCAGGACACTTCTGATCGAGGAGAGGCTAGCTGGGCTGACATTTGATATAAGTGCTCAGTCCCAAATGGGAGGAGGGAAGAGTGATTGATGGATCATAAGGAATAACTTGACTTTTGCTTGTAACAGAAGCTTTTTGGATTCTCCTGAAGTTCTTGTCCAAGGCAAGAAACATCTTATGAAATAGCAGTTTTCCCCTTCCCAACAGATGGAATAAACCTGGGTAAAAAATGCTGCAGATTCAAACTATGTATGAAAGAGAGGGAAAAGTTGTTTAACACACTGCGCTTTTTCTAATGCTCTGCTGCCCTGTAATGTTTGTCTCTATTTTTCTGTTACCTGCCCTCTTAATACAGTGTGAACAATTCACCTCTCTGCAGGAAGAGTTTCACAAGCCCAGCAGCAGGAGTTTACCAATTCAGTAAGACGCATGTTACCACAGGGACAAATCCTTCTCACTCTCAGTTTCCCCTGGCTCCAAGGTCAAGAGCTGCATGAACTTGACTAAGACAACCCTTTTCTGAGCCCCCACAGGGCTCTTCTGGCTCTCATCTGGACAGCTCCATCTGTCTCCTGTCCATTGTCTCCTCTGAGAAGGGCGAGAGCATTAGCTTTGCGGCTGGAACATCGGGGAAGCAGAGGCATTAGGAGAGTCAGATCTTTGCATTTCCTTCCATTGTGTACACGAGGAACCAATGGATCTGAGAAAAACTGATGATTCAACAGGTGGAATGAATTAAAATAATCCCAGTCATACACAAATTTGTTAGAAAGACTTCACATCAATAACTCCCAGTCCCAAGCCAAAGCTGACACTCTGTCTTGCACCTCGTTGTTCCAGAGCATCGCTCATTCGCGAGCCTCGAGGACCATGCAAAGGACGATGTACATCAGTGCGTCCTACCTCAGGGAAGAGACCAGAAAACGTTCTCTGCCAGCACTTGAAATCCTAGTCCCATCCACCGAGCACTCAAACAAAAGCTGAAGTGAAAAATCAAATTAAGTCTCTCCCTATTCACGGCTGTAACAGCCACTGCTCAAAGAACGGGACTTTATCAATATGAGCATTCAGAAGCAGCGGTATTGAACAAAAAAATAAAGACGGGTTTCTTATGATCAATCACATTTCTCCCGGTCTTAAAATCTGTTTGCCTCTCCGGAAGGTGGACGAACTGCGTGGCTTCCGCACCCCCATCAATGGAGGCGGTTTGGCCGGAGACAAGGAGGAGCAGGAGCCCTGCAGCGGAGAGGGACTGGGATGGACACCCGTGCAACCTGCCGGGAGAGGCAGGAGAACATACCTCAGTAAAAAGATGGAGATTTTACCCTTGACAACCACTGAAGGCTTTGTCAAGCTCTCGGATCTTAATTTTGTGGATAAGCAGCTGTAATAAACACGTTGTAGGTCTTAAAATGTGTGCCGTGTTGTTTTCTCTCGTTGCAAAGCCTCGCAGTAGTTTGTTAATGTAGATTCAAATAAACAGAGCGAACGAAAAATTAAACGCCGAACAGTGTCTTGTTTTCTTTTGGTTTAGTTTGTTGTTTGGGTGTTTGCTAGTTTGTTTTCAGGCGGTTTGGGATTTTTTTAATGGATATGGGCACTTTTAATTTATGCAATCAAAAATGCCGATAGGATGTGTGATACAAGGACTGCACTGCCGAAATTCGTTTACAAACTCGCTCGCGTGTTTCTTTGCGAGTAAAAGGACCGTCCCAAAGCCGAAAAATTCCATCTTTTTAGCCGCACCGTTTTGTTCTGCCTCTGAAGCGCCTGTTGTCGTCTCACAGTGAAGCGACCCCAACCCACTAGGGGGACAGCCGTGTTTCACTTGGGGGAAACGCGTCCACAGGGAAAGGAGCGCGACCGGCTCTGCCTCGGTCTGTCCCTGGGCCCTTGGGATGGCGGAGGGAAGGGCCGACGAATGCCACCGCCGTAAATGACGGTAAACAATATAGACATCAAGGGAGGTAGCGCTCGGGCCCCTCGTGACCTTTCCGCTGCTCAGGTTAAATCTATAAATACCCAGAAGACACCCGAGCCCATTGTTTTGCTGCCCTCTGAAACCAAACCTGCCAAGGGGACGGAGGGGAGCCCCTCCACTCTTCCTGCTCCCCTCGCCTCTCGGCGGCGAGAACCGATGAGCCGTGGAGGATGCGGAGAGCCCGGCCCAGCCCGATGGCGGGGCAGCAGCTGGGAAGGCTTCCCCTACCCCCGGGGCGAGCCCTGCCTCCCGCCGGCCCGGCCGCGGCCCCAAGCCCGGCGCCCCCCGGGTGGATGGGGTGAGGGGAAAGACGGTGAGAGCTGCTGTAATCCCGAATTCCTTTTCACAACGTCGTGATTAGAACCCGCACGTGATTAAAATCCAGATTTATTCCCTTTTTAAACGAGTCTCGTAAAAAAGCACATTGACTCTGGCAACAGGATTCATGGCTGAGACATAAATAACTTGGATATTTGGGAGATATTTTTTTACAAACTTGGGGGATTTATCCTCTTGCTTTTCTCACCTTTCCCCACACCACACCCAATCTGCCACTTCCCAGCCTGCCATCTCGCTTCTCCCAGGAAGATGCGGCTCCGGAGCGCGGGAAAGTCTCTCGGGGCGACTCAGTATCGCCAATGTCATCATCGAAGGGTTTGGGCACGGCTGTAAAATGGCACGTAAGGGGTCAGGGATTCCGCCAAAACGGGGAGACGAGGAGCACTGCCTCCCACGCACCCCTAAGGCTGCAGTTTGTACACGTCCAGCACAAAGCCGCACTGAAGGCGGCGAAGCCCCAACGCCGGGAATGGAACGGAGCCACCCCGCCGACAGCCGCAGCTCACCCCCACCCCCGGAGGATGGAGAGGAAAATCCCCGCGAGACGTGGCCAGCGTGTGGGAGAGAAATCCTGATACCCGCCTGCACGGAAAAGATCTGTAAAAATGAGAGCTAAGCCTTAAACTGCCCTTGGCCGTGTTTGGTTCCCCGCGGCGAATGGTTTTCAGACTCTCCTGAGCTGAAACGGAGGGACTTTAAGCGAAAACATCAATAAATAGGGCTAGCCCGATTTACGTTATCATAAGCAAAATCAACAAATAATTTCCCAGCCCCTACTGTAGTACTTGCGGCCTCTCCGTGAGTACACAGTACCAATAATTTCGCCAGCAGAAGGAACAGCCCATCGCTACTCGGGGGCAGCGGCTTTGAGTGTTGAACCTTTGGGACGCTATAAAAATTCCCCTTTCTAATTTCTTTTTTCCTATATCGCTGGAGATTTGGCAAGTTTAAAATACTTTAGGTGTAAAGTTTGTTCTTAATTAGGTCTTGTAAAGATGGAATTTGGTGGTCATTATAGAGCCGCTAATCAATTTTCACCCAGGAGCAAAGGTACACCGCGGAGGAATTAGGTTTAATGAAGTGACTGTGCAAATTACAGTCGCGGACTTTATTTAAAGTCTATCAACCTCCTAAAAATGATTTCTCAAACTGTTCTTGATTTCCTTTGCTTTATGAAAAACATCACGTTTGCTTTCTGAGGTTTCAGGCATTAGCAGTCATTCTGTCCTGCTCTCCAATCTGGCACAGAGAGTGTTTTCCAATTTTCCATTTCGAATTTGTGGAGAAATGGGCAAGTTAAACTGTTAGACTATACAAAAATACGTCCTATTGCTTCTAAAAAAATATGAAAGACTGTTCTAAAAAGAGAAGACTGTTGCAGAGATCTGCTCTGTTATTAGAAAGTGAACTTTTTGTTTTTGTTCGTGTATTTTTTCTTTTGAACAGGGAGGTCTCTGAAACCCTAAGCTATTTACTGGTTGATCGCTGCTGTCCCCTCTCTTTTACTCACGTCCCTCTTCTGGAAGAGACGTCCTTGGCAGCAAATTTTACCTACTTCTCCTTAGGATCCACACCGGGAAAGGCTGCTGCTCTTCAAAGCAAATTGAAATGCGGTTCCTTGAGAGCGTAGCTGGGCGAGGTCTTCGGAGTTGTCGGTCTTTAGCTCCGTTCAAAACCACTTTAAATATTTTTTTTTTACAGCAAATAATTTTGACACCTCGATCTTTAATTATTTCTCCTTTTTTTCCCCCGCCTTTTTGTTTGTTTGGTTGGTTTGGTTGGTTTGTTTTTTTTTTAATTCTGGGTCTTGATGCTTACTGCTGGCTCAGAGAAAGTAATGTAAAATAAAATAAAAAAAAAAATTAAAAGGTGTTTTTTTTTCTCCAAGTGCGGTGAAGCGGACTTGGCACAATTGGAGGAAAATTCTGCACTTTTTCTCACAGTGTCGCTGAAAGAAATCGCTTGACTGTTTTCCCCTATCCGAATCTTAAAAGTAAAGTGAAATCACCTAAAATTCGTTTTCTCCCCACACTACAATTGTAAACTCGTGACCGGTCCCTCCGTCCCTTTCTAAGGCGCTGGGGAGCAGGGTGTGGGGACGGTGCGAAGGGAGCGGGAGCAGTGAGGGTGGAGGGTACCGGGCCCAGCGCGTTTTCACCCCCGGGGTAGTCGCGAGTCCGCGGCTGCTTTTGCAGCACCGTCGGTTTAGGCCGGAGGGAAAAGAGGAGAGCGGGGGTTTCGCTGGAGCCAAATAATACGTCCGAGCTACCGGGTCCCTTTTAAATAAAAATAAATAAACGGAACTTTAAAATTAAAAGTACAGACACCAGGAGGGAAGTGTCGTCCTCCCTCTTCCCTAGCCCTGTGCCGCCGGCCAAGATACCGCGGCCCTGGCGCTACTCCATACGCCCCGGTTCCCAGGGCCGGACTCGTCGGAGTCCCTCTTACCCACTGAGGCCCTTTTCCCTGCCTGGAGCAGTAGGAGAGGGAGGAGAGGGTAGGACCTCCTCCGCCGTGGCTTGTGCGCTCCGTCCCGGGAGCGGAGCGAGGCCGCGCCGCCAAGTCCCAGAGGGCCCGATCCCGGGAGAAGGATCAGGCCCCCAGCCCCTCGCTGCCCGGGGAGGCTTCGGGTGGGAGCTGGCCGCAGGGGTGTGTTGCGGGTCCCCGTAGCTCTGAGAAGCCGGCGACCCTCGCCTCGGCGCAGGGCTGATGCTGGGCTCCCACCTCCTCCTCCTCCAGAGAAACCTCCGGTTAGAGCGCACGGTCTCAGCGAAACAGACTCGGGGGTTTGGCCGGTATAACTCGGAAAGAGGACATGGGTGCATGTCGCACCCCACTCCTTTGCCCCCGACCCACCCGGCAATTCCGCCATCGGAGGCCGGGAAGCTCCGGGTCAAGGAGAAACGCGTGTCCCTAGACACCCGGAAAGGACTATCGCGACCGACAGGCACGGAGAGGAAGGAGAGAGGGAGAAAGAGAAAGCGGAGTCGAACACGCCGCCCCTCCCGGGATATCATGGAGCTGTGGGGGGAGAAGAGAAGCAGCGAGTAGAAGAAAAGTCCCCGTAAACTGAAAGAAAAAAAAAAAATCCAAGAAATCTCCGCAAAAATCCTGCTTCCTTTTCCTCTACCCCCAGTCCCGGATGTTTTCCGGGACACGCTGCCGGGCACCGCTCTCCCGGCGGGCAGCGAGCGGCGAGTGGCGGGGAGGGAGCGGGGAGGGCGGGGGAGTCCCGAAGAGAAAGGAGTCGCACTAACCGGGGTTGAGGTCCAGGCACTGAGTCGGGTCTTCATTGTCCCCCAGCTGGCCACTGGGGCTGAGGCTTTCCATGGACAAATCCAGCCCCTTGTCCTCCCAGTCTCGCAGTTTCCTCTTTTTATTTGTCCCGATCAAGGCTTCTACCGAGAAAGCGTGCGCTCGGGAGCTGAGGGCCACCGCAGATCTTCGCCTCTCACTCATCTTAACCCCCAGCCCAGGCCCTTGGGCAGAGGAGAGACCAGTGGCTGGGAGCGCACAGCTCGGGGACCAGAGGCAGAGCCTCTTGCTTCTTTTCCCCCCCCCACCCCTCCCCAGCTGCACCCCCAGAAGAACCAGCCCTCAGTCTCCTGAAAGCACTACATGAGGCTGCAGATACTCCGCAGGCAGAGCCGGGAGGGTGTGCTCAGCCCAGGTCCCAGCACTTGCTCAGAGGGGCTGCAGGCTGGATTTCTTTTTCTTTTTTTTTTTTTTTTATTCTCCCCTTTGCTTGTTTGTCTCTCTGTTTTATCCAAACTTCTGGGATTTTTTTTTTCC
>JAYRBT010000001.1:26496699-26533734 GCA_036023395.1 Myiotriccus ornatus
TTTAAACAAAAAAAAAAAAAAAAAAAAAAAAAAGGAAAAAAAAAACCTGTCCCCGGCCAATAGGAGAGAGAGCTCGGGAGAGACCCAAAAGCTGCAACCCAATGGGAAGGGAAGGGAGACTCGGGCTTCAGGGAGAGGAATTTTGGCCATCTGAGTCCTGGAGCACCGGCCGGGAGAATTAACTGTTTGAAGAACAGGGAGCCAGTAGGAAACCCATAGCTCTAAATGCAGAGAGGTAACAACTCCCGCACTTCTCGCCGCCGCACCCAGATTTCCCAGAGACTGCTGCTGGCTAATCCCCACGCAAAGTACCCGATAGGGGCTTTACCGCCTAGTGGTGCAGGATGAGGGGGTGTTTTTAAAAGTCATTTATGCCATGTATTACTTGCGCTTGCCGGTGGAATCGGTGTTGGCCCGGCAGAAGCAACGTCTCGAGGGGGTTGAAATTTCACTTCAAAACGATGCGTGTCCGTGGAGCGGCGGGGCTGAGCGGCCGGCGTGGGCTGGCAGAGAGACCCAGACAAACACGGGTAGTGGGAGCGCCTTCTCTTTGAGAAGGGGGATTTTTTAATAGATATAGATAATTTTCCCCCTTTCTCCCTTCTTTTTGTTGCTTTAGCTACAGCGAGAACAAACCCTCTAGTTACAGATCCCGGCTGGTTGCCTGAATGATATTCAGCATTTTATTTCTGCTCTCCTGTTCACTCTGCTCTGAAATCCTCCCGGCTGAGGCGGGTCTGCAACTGCTCCCACGCCCCTTGGGCAAGCGTGGCGCGGGGGGGCTCTCAGTGAAAAGCAACAAGCGCTTCTTTTGAGAAGGTGGAGGAAGAGTGTGTTTTCATTAAGTGATGGGACCCCGGAAAAATAGGTGAAGTCAAGCAAAACACTATATAGGCAAAGTACAGCGGGGGCTTAATTCGATCCCGGGGATCGAATACAAGTTCAAAATAAAATAAATAATTATGAAGTGCGGGAGGAAATTAACATGGACCGAGCCACGGTGGAAAAGAGACCAATTTTCAGGAAGAAATTATTTTTTGTCCGGTGTTTCTCCCTTGCTCCTTGAAGGAGCAGAGCTGCTTAGGGCAGCGACGGGGGAAGAGTGAGATTTTTCGTAAACGATTTTTCACTATGGGGCTGGACACACGTGGGAGTGCTGGGGGGAAAGACACTTCCTTCTGCTCCCAAAGTGAATCCAAGGTGCCCATGTCTGCATGGTACGGCGGAGCCCTTCAGCCCTCTCTCCACGGCCTACAGCGCTGACTGGCAGCAGCGCGCCGAGGTTCACACGCACGGAAACGGATTTCGGATGAAAAGCGGGAAAGAAGCTATTTCTTCGCTAAATCTCGGGAAAGCTAAGCCGTGATACCTAGGCCGAGGAGCACGCTTTGTGAGTCTCCATCACCCGCGCTACAGTTCTCATCCCCCTCCTCTCCTCTCCTTTCCCCTCCCCTCTGGTACACCTTGACAGGTCAGTCGCCGCAGGCTCAGCGCCGGGCATAGCGGCGCTGCCTCACGGGATGTCGTGTGTCCCCCATCCCGGCACTGCCGACTCCCCCACTCCGCGGGGAGCCATGCCGGGGCGGGAGCAACGGGAAGAAGGGAGCGGCCGAGGCAGGGGCTCGGAGAGAGTCGACAGCGGTACTGAACGAGGAGAGGGGACTCGTAGGAGGGCACATGGGTTTCCAACGGGTCCCCAGGCTGTGTGTCCTTCACCCAGAGAAAGAATGTCTCAAAAAAAAAATCCTTTTCCTTATTTCCGGAAGCCTCGAAAACATTTGCCTGGGAGACAGACACCGAAGAAGGCTTTTAAAGAAGCTGGAGGGGCATTTTAGAAAAAGAGACCAAGAAAACAGTGGATTTTAGTTTAGATTTAGCGTTTTAGTGAGAAGAAGTGGTGCTGGAAAGGCAGGGAGATTTAAACGAAATTTGAGGACTGAACTCAGAAGCCCGTTTTCCATAGCATTAAGTGTGATTTTACTGGTGGCCACTTTAAAGCAACCCCGACTCATTTTGGGTCTCTTACACTGGGGCGCTCCCCTGTGCCACTCGAGGTCTGCAAGCTGTGTCTGAGCACTCCGCGTCCTGGCAGCCGAACTGCCTCTGCAGTAGCGAAAAGAAACACAGCGGAGCTTCCAAGCCAATACGGCACCTAATCGTCAGACCCCAGGAAGCAGACCCTTTTGCCAGGGACGGGAGAGCAGGTCCTCGCTGTCCCGGACACCGCTCCTGGGACCGCGGGGACACACGGCGGCAGGCGACCGCTCCTCTCCCCCTCCTCCCTGCCCCTACCCTGGTGCCCGGGAGGTTTAGGACAGCTCTCCCTCCCTCTGCCCGTCCGAGCCGGGCGGTGCAAAAGTGGTAAACACAGAGGTATTGCTGCTGCGCAGTGTGAGCGGAGGGAGAGGGCAGACCCTGCAGCGTCCTTGCGGCCCCACTAGGATGTGCCAGGGGAAAGGGAAGGGATGGGGATGAGGGGGCGGGGGGGACCGAGAGCCAACGCTGCCCCCTTGCAGGGTTCGTTGCCCCCTGGGCTGAGAAAGCTCGCCCAGAGATAACCCCCTCTCCCCAAGCCGGGGGATGAGATTTCGTTTGAGCCTTTGCACCAAAATCTGGCTGAGCAAAACGCATTCGCGCTGCGCCGCCGGCACCTGGTCCCCGTGCTCCTCTCAGCAGGAGCGTCACTGGGGCCAAGGTCTCCTCTCCCCGCCGCTAACGGTGTAAACCTGGAGTCTACCGGAGGCCTGGGCTTAATCTGGATTCAGATCCGACTCTGACCCCCGGCAGCCAGAGATGAATGCGTCCCTTTGCCTGGTCTTTATTCCAGACTCTTACTCGCAGGGGTAGTTCCCATTAAATCCAGGAAACTGCTCCCTGGAATAAAGTGGCAGGAGCAAGGGTCGCAGGGCCAGGCCCCGGGGTTTATAAAGAAATCATTCACTCCTGCTTTCCAGTTGCCGCAGAGCGAGCCTGAAAAATATTTGTTTATATATGGAAATATTTTGGGGGTAGGGGGAGAAAAAAGGAAATAAGGGGAGCCGGTTGCGGGGTGGGAGTGCTGTCCAGATGTGCTGTTCACAGGGGCTGAGCCAGTTTCAAACCCTGCTTCACAGCACGGAAAAGCTTTCCGAAGGTCCTTTATCCAGACCTAGCCGGGGATTTATTATTATTATTTCTTTTTTTTAAGTTAGTAATTGAACACAACATTAAAACCAGTCAGTGGGTGCTGGCTGAAGGCTGTCTGATAACGCGAGCGAGTGATTTACTGGACTTTAACGCAGCGTCGATTATCTTTTAAAACGGATCGGAGGATTTCGAGGCTGGCTCTCTCTTAAGAGGCAAGTTTAAAGCGAACATAAGTCGCTGCTTGGAAACAAGAGCGAGGTGATGTTCCTGTGCTGCGCGGGGTCAGTTATTGTGACTGCGGGAAAAAAAAAATACGCCTGCAATTTATTTTTATGGTCTGCACAAACGGTATTGTTGCGTATATTAACTAATTCATAATTATACCCTTATTATGCTGTCGATTCCTTCCCCCTCCCCTTCTCCCGGTTTTCTCAGGCTTTGAGAATTGAAACACCGCAAAATATTTACAGTCTGAAGTGTTTTTAAATGGGCTTTGTTTGTGTTTTACAGAATAAAAATCTCTATTAGTGTTTAAACAAACACCATGCCAGTCTCTTAAGCCTTCCAGATGTTTGCAATAAAATGTCAGGTTTTGCCTTTGGGACTTGAAATAAAATTTAACTACCTTCACCCTGTAATTATTCTCTTAGCTCTCCCTTCCTAAATTTATCTGCTTTCTATCAGGGCAGAAAAAAAAATCCGATTATACACTTGGACTATAAAGAACAGCCACTACTTTTCCTCCATTTTACCAGGAGTTCTCTCGCAATAGTTTCGGCACTGTAGACCAAGATGCCTATATTGTTTTTGTTACTCCTGTTTTCGGGGCAGCACAAAGAGAGTAGGCAGATCAGAAAGAAATCGGCTGGTTTCCTGGACTTAAGGAAAAAAAAAAAAAAAAAAAAAAAAGCAGCTCCGTGTCTCCGGGCCTCTTCCCCAATAAGCTCCATCCCGGTCTCAGTGTTCCCCGTGGAGAGGCGAATCCGGAATTTAAAACTATGCCTAAACTACCACCAGCTCCGAGCGTCGCTTCTTCGTAGGCACTAGCCAGACCTGACTGCATTTTGGAGACTCCCCGCGGAGCTGTTTGGAAATAGGCAATTATGATGAATAATTCACACAAAGCAGGTTCCCCTCGCAAACAAAGACCAAAGTCCCGGCTAGAGACCCTTCTGCCTTCTCAGCTACTGACTTGAAACAACACAGGCAGGGTTAAAAGCCATGCATTTGTATTTACCATGCCAAACTTCAAAACAACCCGGAACGATAAGCGGGGGACTAGACGATCTCTCTCTTCATTTGCCTCCTACAAACCCTCTTCCCCTGCTTGTCAGCACGGTCGCTGAATTTCTGCAGCTTTCAGCTCTCGCTGCTTGCTTGAAACCCGCACACGGGCGGGTTGTTCTGCATCACGCTCCCTGTGCGCTGCAGCCTCCGGGGCACAAGGTAGGGGCGCGACCGCCTGGGACACCCCACTTCACACCCACGGGCGCCTCGGACCCAGTCTCAGCTGCTCCTGACACCCGCTTTTTAATAAGATATTTATTTCCGCCCCCTCTCCTCTGCAGATTTTCTCCCTGCCTAGTGCTGGGGTCTCGACTGACAGGTGAATCAGCGGGGCAGCAGCTCTCGGATGGTGACAGGCAAGATGCAGCTCCAAGGAGGACAGAGGCTGGCAAGCCCACAGGAAAGCAGTGCAGTCCCCCTCCTCCTCTCCCCCCCCCCCCCAAGAAGACTGCGCACCACTCTGCTGTGGAGTGGTGCTGAGGAACAGCGGTGTCTGATCAGCCATGCCAGTTTGTCCACGGTTTACACCCGCCACATTACCCTGCTGGCGGACTTATTTACACAAACACACACACACACGCACACACCCCCCCGAGAAGAGGTGGCGAAACGATCCGAGGTCGCCCACAACGGGAGGTTGGTGCCAAGGAAAAGGGGGGCTGGGCTCCGCTGCCCCCCTGGGCGCTACCCCGGCCTCATCTGCAGTGGGTCGCTGAGGTTTCCTTGAGGCCTCCTTCTTACTGTCCCTGCCCCCGTTTGCAGGTGTACTCGGTAGTGGTGTTAGCCGGCGAGAAGGGACTGGGAGAGATCTCAAAGCCGTTCATAGGTCTAGATTGGGGTTTTTGTTCATTTGTTGCCTGTTTTTTGTTGGTTTGGTTTGGTTTGTGGGTTTTGTTTGTTTGTTTGTGGTGGGGGGGGGTGGTTTTTTTATTCTCCCAGTAAATAAACCGACCTTGTGGAATTTCGGAGAAGGTCTAGAGCGTTAGGGAAACTCGGGAAGAGTGGGGGAAAGCCAGCAGCGGGGCTGTACCTAAACAAGTTCTAGGACAAGAGCTTTAACCAGATCCACTGTCAGACTCAGGGCACAAGAGCCGGTTCCGAGGAGGTTACCCGCCAAGCATCTCCCGGAGGCCGAGGGGCTCAGTCCTGCTGTGCTTGGGCTCAACACTCCTATTGCTCTGATCTCAGATAGTATGACTCCCTTATTGTCCCACGGGGCGTGGCCGTAGGAATACGACACGCAACTGGAAAGCCGGGCCAAGACCAGGAGTGGGGCAGCCCACGCGCGAGTCCCGACGGGGAGATTCTAGTCTAAAAGGTGACTGTTCTCACTAGGGCACACGACTCTACCGTCGGGAAAGAAATCGAAATCAGTTTTACTCGGGCAGCAAACAGCATTTACACAGCTGCACACTGAAGAGCTACTTCTTCACAGATTATTATTGGTATTATAATTTGGGATAGTCTGAGGTGATTGAAGTCTGGGGTTTTGTTTTCCTTTTTGTTGGATTACTTTTCCAGCCCAAATGCAACCCTCAGTTCCCAAGCCCACGGGGCTGAGTGCGACGAGTGGGAAGATGAGTGGGCTTCAACCGCACACGGGGCTCACGGTACCTTTCAGCCATCTCCGCCTGAGTTGCCGCCGGGGAGGAGGAGTGGGAGAGGCCAAGCGTGCTTTCACCTCCCGCGGATCCCGGCAGGACCCACCCGGCAGCCGCGTAGTCCCTTGTGTCCCACTCTTGTCCCCACGCCTAGCACACGGCGTAAAACGTTCCCAGAAAACCCTGCGGGACTTGAGCACAATAGTTCTCGTGTTGGGTGCTGCAGGCGGACAACCGGCGCCTTGTTACGGAGACGGAATCCAAAACCCGCTTTTCCAGGGAAGAAAGCCGAGCTGCGCACAGCCTTTCAATGTGTGTTCGGCCGGAAAAAAAAAAAAAAAATACAAGGGGATTTTTTTTTTCCCTTCAAGGCACAGGTCTTTAAACCAAGAGAGGTCTCAGCACTCCTCTATCTCATACATGATACGTTATACTGTAAACACTCCCGTTTAGGGTCGAACCCAAAACGTAACGGGCTTTAATGGGACTATTCAAAAGATCTGTGGCCGCATTAGGTAATCTTCCTGCTATGGGAAACAGAATTTTATCCTGCCGTGTTATCAACGCTAAGGCACTACTACAGAAGCAGGAGAGAGGTCTCCGGCCTCGTCTCTAGCAATGTTCGTGGCACAACCCGGGAACTTCAATCACGACTTCTTTTGACCCACATGAAACACGACTGCTGTGTAAAGCAGGCACTCTAGAAACGTGGCTCCAGGCTCCTCGAAAGTGGTCATGACCCACTGGACCCCGAACTGGGCTCACTTTCTGCACTGCAAACCTTGCCTGCTCTTCCTCGGCACCCAGAATTTACCCAGATTTGTTCTTAAGCAAGATTTTATTGGCTTCTAACACTGTTTTTATAGAGTTTCAAGTAATCAAAAAGCTGCCGGGGACTAAGGTCTTTCAGGACGAAATTTTGAGCTGTCGCGGGAGGAATTTCTCCTGGTGTATGTGGTCTCTTTTTTACCATTTGACCTGCACGCCTCGCCGGGATTTCTCCCGCCTGGAAGACAGAAATCTCAGAAGAGAAGGGAGAACCTTGATCCCTCCATCGGCACAGCTTGCTCGGCTCCCCACAGTCCATCCTGCTAATTCCCCGCAAAGCTGCGGAAACCCAGAGATATCCCCTCGCTCCCTCCTCGGTGCAGGCCGCACTCCTGTCGGGGTCACGTTCTATTACGATACTATAAGTCAAATTATCTTCTCTCTCCATGCCCCTGAGGAGTCGAGACCACGCAGCAGCGCGCTCGGCAGCGTGTGCGATGCTTGCCCTGCCGCAAGGCCTCTCTCCCTGCCCTGTGCTCGCCCCGACCCATCCCTGTCGGAGTGGGCAGGAGTCGCCCCGGGTCAAGGAGCGGCGTGTGGCATCCCCGGAGGAGGAGCCCGAGGGCCGAGCCTGCAGCCCACCCCTGGGGAGCAGAGTCCACTCCCCAGCGCTTTCAGGGCTGGGGCCGTGACGCCGGGCACCGGGCTCGGCAGCCGCAGCGAGGTCGGGCCGGGCCGGCGAGCGGCTGGGGGCCGGTGGGGGATCGGGGGCCGGCGATAGCGGGACTCCAGAGCTGCAGGGCGCCGGCCGGCATGCCCAGCCTGCTCCGGGAGCCCCACTGCATTGCCCTCTCCCGTAAGTCGTCTTTCAGCCTCTCGCAGAACAGTATGTTCAGGCAGTGGTGCTCAGCAGCCAGCTCCTGTCCGCAGGGGCCGAACTGCGGGGACATCTCCGCAGCAGGAAAGAGCGGAGCCCCCCGGTCGGTCGGAGCTAGGGCTGGTAGCCCGGCAGCACTTCCCGAGCCTGCCCGGCGTGGGCGCAGCAACCGGAAGGTTCCATGTGAAACCGCCACGGGCGGCACAGCCGCGACGGGCTTCGGCTTTGGGAAATGCACTGCAGGCAGCAGGCGCCGGCTGTCTCCCGGCACGGCCGGCCAGAGGGTGAGGATGGGAGAGCCAAATGCAGAGGGGACAGCAGCAAAGCGACTTGAGAGCGGGATTCTGACAATTCAGCACAGATCGGGGCTTCATCTTGTCGTGGATGAGAAGGGAGACTCTCTGCAGGACAGACGGGTGTTCAGCCGCCTGCATGCAGCCGTTCTCTCGCGCGTGGGTAGCAGGCGGCTAAATAGGTACTCCTGACTTTGGGCTTCAGTCTGGCGGGACCAGCATGAGGAGAGCGGCCGCACAGCAACCAGACAAAGCCAGCCTGTGCCACACTGCAGCCGCGTTCGGGGAATAGGGTTTCTGTCTTTGGAAAACAAAAACACAATAGCAATTAAGGGCTCATCTGAGTGTGACTGCTTGTTTGGCAGAGACTGACCGGAACCCAGAGACTTTCCCCTCGCCAGCACACACATTCGTCCCCGTTTCCCTTCTTCACCATCCGTGCGAGAGGCATCCCACCCCATGAAAGCTGTCCAGCTATCGGAAAGGGCCTCAGGTTCTGGGAGCCCCCAAATCGGCCGGGGGCTGGGAGTATGGGGGCATGTGCAAAGGGGTCAAGTGTAGCCTCTTTTAAAATAACAGGGCCGAGCAATAGCCTGAGTCAAAAATGCCTCCCTACAAACCAGATTGGAAGTTTTCTTCTTTACAGATGTTTTGTGGCATATCGGTCTATTTGTTAAGATTCCCCTGTGCCTTGGTAATCCTGCCCTGCCGTATTTTACTCACTCTGCGTTGATGTGGTTTCTCCTCTTGCCTTTCAGGATTATAAAAATCTCTCCCTCTCCCTTCCTCTCTTTTCCCTCTATAGTTGAGTTTCAGAGAAATGTTGGTTAAACCTCATCTGCTGCTTTCTTTCTCCGGTGATGGCAAATTCGGCGTCATTTGTGGACTTGCCCAATGCAAACATTGCATTAAGAAGTATTTCAAGGCATTTTATTGTTGCTCTGCAGTTCTTTGATGTGGTCTATAGGCACCAATTGTTGATGTCTCCCTGCTACTCCTCAATGTCAGCATCTCATTTCTGTCTCTTCTTCCTCCTCCCCCCACATTTTTCCCTTTTTAAAAATAAGGTTTTTGGAAGGGTCGCGACAGATCCCACCACTTCACCCACGAGTCAGTGCTGTCCCACTGCCCAGGGAAGGGCCACTTCTTGCAGTACCGGGCTGCCCCCTACCCTGGAGAGCACAGATTTCCCTGTCCTCAGACGGCGGAAGAGGGTGGAGGGCATGTGCTTGGCCGCCAGCCGGCAGGTCACCTGTCCCCCACGAGCACCTCGCCTTCCCGCTGGCGTGTGCTGCTCTCCCCGCCTCCCTCCCCGCGGTGGGGGAGGCACAGAGCGGCCCTCATTGCGCAGGGGAGCGGGGACTGCCGGGCCACCCGGGCGGTGACACGCCAGCCCACGCGGGGCCCCAGCTTGCGGGGAGGTGTCTGCCTAGGCCCCTTCGCCCGCGATAGGCAGCTGGAGCCGTCTCACCCCTTGGCAGCAGTGGAATCAGAGCCAGATCCTTGTGCTCACATGGATCCAGGGGGCCTTACAACGAAATTCTGCTCACATGCGGGAGCTGTAGGTCCGTTTCCACCCGCGCAGAGGGAGAAGGGTGCCTCCTTTGCACAACCCCAGTGGGGCCCTGCCAGGCATGGCAGGAGCAGAGCCCGGACCGAACTGCCTCCAGCGCGAGCTTTGGAAATACCTCCACGGGGGCACGACGGGCTCCCGAGAGAGCCACTTCACGCCTTACGTGTCCCCCGTAGGGACAGTGGGCTGATCTGGGTCGGTACCTTTGGAATGGAAAAACCAGGCAGCGACAGTGATTGCCCAGCAAGAAAATCACCCGCTTTCAATGCCGATGATTCAACACGGCCCTGTTTTCTTAGTGGAAGAGTGATGGCGTCAGTGTCCCTCGGGTTCACCACACAAGCACAGTCCTCTTACCCTCCCTTCCATTTGATTTTCCTTAGTAAAATAAACTCCCGACCTCCGCATAGGTGGCTGTCTCTCGTGAGTCAAGCCCTTAGGCAGGTGGCTGTGGCTCGGTCAGCGAGGGGGCGGCCCGAGAAGCCCTCCCAGCCCTTCCGAGGGAGGCAGCTGTCGGCCTGCTGCTCCCGTCCGGCCGATCTTAGCATTGCCCCTGCTATCACTGCGGGCCCGGCGGCGGCCTTGACCCCGAGGACCAGGATGCCAGTCCAGGCTCCTCTGGACAGGAGGGAGCAGAGAGGCAACGGGTTCGGCTGGTTTTGGTAACGACAGCCTACTCATCGCTCTTCTGAACTGGGAGCGCTGGAAGAGACAAGAGGCTCACGGTTTTGTCTGGGGCAACCCATTTTCTGAGAAACGCTCAAAGAGGGCTGTCCATGGACCAGTGAAGGCAGAGGGCTCTCACACGTCGAAGGGACAGGCACTGATCTCTTCTCTCTGGTGACCAGTGACAGTATCCGAGGGAATGGCATGAAACTGTGTCATGGTAGGTTTAGTTTGGACATTAGGATAAGGTTCTTCACCCAGAGGGTGGTTGGGCGCTGGAACAGGTTTCCTGGGCAGTGGTCACAGCACCAACCCTGACAGAGTTAAAGAAGCATTTGGACAATGCCCTCACGGTGTGATTCCTCGGTCTGTCCTGTGCAGGGCCAGGAACTGGACTTCGGTGATCCTTCTGTGTCCCTTACAACTCAGTTTATTGTATGGTTTTATGATTCTATGATCTCCCTCCTGCTCTGATGAAGTGGGGTCGGGACCATCCGCCAAGTCGGGTCCTGGCCCTCGCCACGTCCCCACCCGCGTTTCTAATAGCTCCTGGGCTCCGCGCAACCCAACGTGTGCGCTCCTCTCTCCGTGGCATCCCGCCCCTCCGCCACCCCCGGACAGGCGCATAAAAGGGAAGTTCCCATGGCACGCTCAGCCAGCCCCATGTGCAGCGGCAAAGACTTCTTCCTTGTGAACGAGCCGGGACGTAAGACTAGCCCTGAGCAGATGTTCCAGCAACCAGGCGCGCTCGGAGAAAAAGCCCCGTTCTTCCCCGCCGCCTCATTCCTGCGCTCTCGGCTCTCGCTCGCTCCCGCCTCCCCGGGCCTCCCCGCGCGGCCCGATGACCTCATCCTCGGCATGTTTGCCATTACGCTTTGAGTTACCCAACCATTTTTTAAAAAAAAAATTAAAAATATAAATTGCTGCTTTGTGAGATCAAAGTAACGATTTCTGCTGCATCTGGAAACTGGAGAAAAAAATTGGAGCAGCAACAGTTGCACAACTTCAAAGTGGTTTTTAACAATGATTTTTCTCCTTCCTCTCCTCCCCAATCTTTCAAGCATCAGATAAAGACAATGGGATCCGTGGCTGTTTTCCAAAGAAATAACCTGCCTAAAGGGCCGCACAAAATAAGTAGACAGGAAACACCTTACACGGCTTTCTTCTTTCGATCAAATAGAAATAACGGGAGACTCGTCTTTCTACTCGCCCCAATCCCGTCGCTACTAAGCGGCGTCTGCGGACTGTGTTATAACGTGTAGGGAAACGAGTTTCAGGCGCGGGCTGCCACTAAGTCTTTTTTCTTTTATAGAGGTTTCTAACAACCCCGCACATGCCCCATATAACACAGCAGCCCAGTGTAACTCAATAACTTGCAGAGAAGGAGCAGAGAGCGGCGGTGAGGGGAAGATTTCACCAGCAGACACCCTCGGGCTGACAGGAGATGCCGGGGACAGAGAGAAGCAGGTCCCGGGTTTGATTGTTTACTAGTAGGGCTATGCCTGCACCATTGCCCTAGTGGTCGTGGACCCCAAGAAGGGAGCAGAGCGAGTGGGGAAACCGCCCACTCCTCAAGCCCAGCTCCCCGCCGGGTCACTTCTTCGGGTGCTCGGTGGCCCTCAGTGCCATGTCTTTAGTTTTCCAATGATAAACACCGTGACATTTCACTTCCCCCCTCCTACCCTCCCCTTCTCCACTGTGTCCCTTAAACCCCCGGGTCGGGGAGGAATGATGCTCGCAGCGAAATGCTGAGGCCATAAAGGGCAAGCCCGCAGAGGCGGCGGCTCTAATGGCTTCGACCCTGCACTCCTGACCCGGTGACTCCCCCACACTTGTCCTTTTTGCCCCCTTAACGACTTCAGGACCGTGCCTTTGAACTTGGAGAAGAGGAGAAACCCCCGTGGGCTGGGCGGTTTCCTGTGAAAGGGAAAAAGACGATCGTGACTCCTCAGTGTCAGGAGATGTATCTGGAGCCCCGGCAACAGAAACCTTCGCAAATGTTTTGAAGTTAATGGACAAGCGTAGCAAAGAGGGAGAAGGAATCATTCAGGGAACCGCGGAAGAGAAATGGCAGCACTCCTCTGCTCGGGAAAACAAGAGTAGCCCCACATTTCCCCTCCTATAGCCAAAAACGCCGACATGGGTCAGCAGGAGCGAAAAAGCAGGAGCTCCGGGCCAGGGCAGGAGCTCCGGGCCTTTAGTTGCAGGTCTGCAGGCAATCCTTCCCCTCCCAGTGCCTACTGCACCGGTGGTGGAGCTGTGCGATTCTCGGCTCCGCTTGGTGGCCGAGGCCGCGCCCGGCGACTTCCCTGCTGGCCCGGGGGATCCCGGCGTAGGCCCCGCCGGCAGATGTGACACCTCTGGGTCACACCTTCCCCCCTCCGCCCTTACACTGGGCGTGCGGGTCGGCCGCATGCCGTGTGCAGTGTAGGCTTTACTGACCAACTTTTATTGTAGCTGCATTTTCTCTGGCTTTCGCATCGGGCTTTTACTCCTTGTTTTGACTTTTAAACTCACGGCTCGGGCGGACGCCGTCTAACCGGTGTTAGGCGATTAATTTTCTTCGAGACTGCAAAGGTTTGCAGACTCTCCATCCCCTCTTTAGGTTTCACGACCGATCCCCTGGCGACTTGGTTTCCAGATTTGCACGTCGCGGCTTATAAGCGACGCTTCAAAATCCGCCTTTTCTTTTTAATGTCGGCTTTGGAAAAAGAAGTTTAGCGAACACTTGCCGCTTCCTGGGAGACTGTCACGGCGAACTAGCCGCAAAGCCTCTCCGGAGAGAAGACACCTCGGCGGCATCAGGTGAAGCGTGAAGACCTAGTGTCCCACCAGCTCTCGGGAGCTTTACAGCACAGTCCCCTACTGTTTGCGGCAGTAAACCCGTGCGGAGCTGCAATAAGAGCTCGACCCTCCAGCCTTTGCGCACACCCTACAAATAATCATCATAAAGAGCTACAGAGTAAACATTTCGGGGTCGGGGTCTCCGCAGCTGCAAAGCTTCCCTCCTACACAGTTTCACGGCTAACGCCGAGTGGCTCATCCTTTCGGAGAGCACCTTTTCTTTAGCGTATTGCCATATTGCAAAATACATCTGTCTAGAAACAGAGCTGGGCTGGCGGCATTAACTCTTCTGGTCCTCCAACCCTGATATGAGATTTCGAAATTGTTTATCTACCGTTTGTAATAGCAGATACATCACAAAATAGGGGGAAACACAAGGAGGGTAAACGATTTCAGAAATTAGCTCATGTTTATTTCCGTAGGAAAAAAAATCCAAGCAACAAACCAATCAATAATAAACCGGAAACTTATTTCAAATGCGTCTAGAAGATCAGTGTTATCTCTTTTCACATACTCAGGGATTGACACCTCGTTTACACGCTGGCGGGGCTCGAGAGCTTTTTACGGGTCTGTATATATAAATATAAATACATTTCCTTGAGAGAAGCCCTCTGAATTTTGAGGGCTGTGATTGGGTTTTGGTTTGGGGGCCTTAGACGCTCAGGAGGGAGATAGGTCTTTCTTTGTCTCATTACCGAAATAAGAACTAATTCAGGGGGGCCTGGGGGCAAGCCCATCAAAAAATAAAGTGAAAAGGACTGGACATAAACTTGAGTACTCAGTGGTTTGACCTGTGTTGTCTGTTCCAGAAAGCCCAGTTTCAAAGGTAGATAGATGGACAGATACATGGACAGACTAGCGGGCAAGGACAAGAATAGATTTTAGAAGTTAGAAAAGGGAGTTTGAGTTCAGGAAAGGGGTGGCACAGCTCTGAGAGTGGATTCGTTTATTTGAATGGAAGTATACATCACTTTTGCAGGCACTGCTTTGCTAGAAATAAAACTGCACCGACACTTCCCTGTCAGGTTCAGAGAAAGAAGGAGAACGCGGAGTAAACTGGTTTTTATCAGCTGAAGATAAAAATCACACTCCAGACAAGATGGCCTGGCAGCTCAGACACAGCACAAAGAGGGGTCACAGCCAGGGACTCATACTCACCCCCTCTGCCTTGCCAGCGGGTCGTGAGGAGACAACACTTCTAGATGCCTTCAAACAGAAACCAGGCACGGACGCGACAGCCTAACACATTCACACGCACAGAGGACGGTCCCCCGCCACACACACACACACACACATACACACACAGCGACACGCGGCGTGGGAGGCATGAGAGCCCCTGAGTGCAGGCTCCAAGCTGGGATAAGTTTCAGGAGCGGCGAGGGCAATCCTCACAGCCTCGCTGCTCTCCCAAGACCGGGAAGGGGGTAGACTTGCTGGTACCCAGCGGCGAGATTTTGTGTCGGCCGCAGGGTTTCCAAATACGCCTTCCCAGACAGGGAGTCCCCGGCTCTATCAGGCTCCGGGGAGGCCGTACCTGGTGGTGGCTGCGGGCAGGCTGCCAGACAATTCCTCCCCTCGCTTGCCCTCTGCCTTCACCCCTGCAAGGTACGCCCGCGCTGCATGCCAGACCCACGCCCACAGCACTCCCGGCTCTGCACGCATCTTTTCTTATAAGCAGCTCTACACGTACCTTCTTTCTGTATTTTTTTCTTTATATATGTAATTTTTTCCCACACGAGCTCTTAACTCTTATTCCTGATCTGTTTGCCGTGAAAATTGATCACTCCATGCTTAGCCTATTTTCAGCAACAGCAGCAACAAATTTCCAGGGCATTTTTAGCTGTATCATAAAGATAGACTCACTTCTCCGGAAACTGCTTTAAAGTGCATTTTACCGGGACTTAATTTAATCTTTCTGACCAAACAGATCTCCCAAAACATCCTATACAATTGCAGCGCCTTAGAATGTGCAAGAAGTCAAATATATACAAATACGCCTTTCCCGGCTCAAAGCTGCCCAGCTCGCAAGAATTAGGGGAAAAAACTAAACCATATGTGTACAACGCCACATTTTGTATTGCAGTATATGATAAAGAGCTTTTCCGCATCGATTCAATGGAAGTCATTAAAACGAAAGCCCGTGAAGATTATAACCGTACTGGGGAGGCAAATGCTTGTTTTGAAAATTTATTTCGAACATCACAGCGCCTGGTTGAGAGTTTGCGAGGCACTACGAGAGTCGGTGATGTATGTGCTCCAGCCGCCTGAAACAAAAGATGTTGAAAAGATACGCGGCGGCACTGATCTCTGGGACCTCGGGAGAAGACGGGGACGGAGACACCCCGCCTGGGATGAGCACAAGAGGGGCAGGGGAGAGACCGGCTGCTCCGAGCCTTAGGAGTGATGCGCTACCCGCCCTCGGCAATGCAGCGCCGCGGGCTCCAGCACCCGGAGCCCCCGCCGAAGGAGAGGGAAGATCGACAGGACTCGCCAGGCTTTGCCGAGCGAAGAATGAAAACGAGCAGCGGGATTTATCTATGGCAACTAACCTTGCACCCTGCACGGAACGGCGCTCAAGTTTTCATTTCTCGAGACGTACCAACTCACTAATTGTTTTTTATTTTCTTTCCCCTCCTAAATTGCTTTTCGGGGTAGGGCAGTTGCTGCAATTTTCCCCGCGGAGATGCTTGAAAAGAGTGAGCACTGCAGCCCGCCGCTGTTGCCTCCCCCGCTTGCCCCACGCACGTTGTCTCCGGGGTGTTTCCACGTGAGAGGCTTGGAGTTTTGCCTCTCGCTAAACCCAAAGTGCTCAAACGATCAAGGGCAATGATACACAACGGGGTGCTCGGCAACTCGCAGATTTATTCCCTGTGTCAGCAAAACACGCTCGCTTTGGCCGAAACAGGATGAAGACAGTCATTGCCTTACATTAAGCCCCTTTCCAAAGTCCCTGGTTGGGGACACAGAGGCGTGTACTCCTGCCCACCCACGGGCTCGGGCCCCGAGGAGGACAGCAGAGGCGAAGGGCTCTGGGCTCGCCCCTCTCCTCCATCACCTCTCCCGCCACGCCGGGACTTGGAGACTTGCAATGCTCCGACTCCGCGGAAGCGAGGAGATGCGGGGCCACACGAGGTTTAGCGTCGCATTGCAAGTCTGAGAGGGGCTCCAGGTTGCGGTACACAGGCAGGATCAGATGTGGCTTTCTAAACCCCACGTCCCTGCTTTTATTCCGAGGGCATATTTAGCTAGCCCCATCAGAGACAGTTGGGAATGAATAAAGCCGAGAAAGAGGACAAAGTTGTGTGTCGGAGCTCGTATTGAAACAAAAGAAGGCTGGCAAACGTCTTTATCTGCCAACGCGTTCACTCTGTCCTCGCTGCAATTAGCGGGATCAGGTGTATTTTGCCCTGTCGCTCCTATTGTGGACTCTTGAAAAAACAAAGTAATGAAAGGTTTCCCTGACAGTGTTAGCACGCTTCTCCCTCTTTCCCCACGTTACGGAGGTGACGGCTTGGGCCAATCTTCGTCTCGTGTAGTATTTTTCGTGCTCAGGGAAGCGGGGAGGGCTTAGTAAATAACTCTCGATGAGCAGATGGGACCGCCGCTGCACAGACCCCTCACGTACGTTTTTAAACCACTAAGTCTCTGAAATCATCCCCAGCCTCCGGCTCTCTTGAGAGAAAGAGCTGGGGAATAATCGTCGGGAGAGGGTCGGATCGAGAGGGACTGCAGTCACCCTCCTTTCCCCTGCAGGGCTTCACTACCCTGAGAAAGGAGCAAGGCTGCCCCTTTTTCTGCTCTGAAATCTGCTTGAGGACGAAGAAAGAGCTCTTCTGGATACGGAGATGTCGGGATAGCCTTCAGTGCTGAGGCTCTGTTCCCTGCAGTAAGCAAGCATCGTACCAGAGGGAGGCAGGGAGAGGATAAGGGGTTCGGAAAGACCCTTGGCGCGCAACTTGAGAGTCGAGACGCCTCCTTTTTAACGTTTGGGAGCCCAGAGGCTACAGGGGAGCTCGGGGACACAGCCCAGCCCCTGCGCGGAGCTGCACTGTGCCGCGGCACGGGGCTGTTGGGAGACCCCCGCGCTCACACCGCAATACAGGCTGAGCCAGGCTCCCTCCGGCGGGGGACTAGTTTGAAAGGCTGAGCTGCACTTCCTTGCACCCGCGGAGCTCGGAGTCCACTCCCTCGCCCCGGTCAGAGCAGTGGGGCAGTGCTTAAGGCAAACCCGGGGTCCTGGGCTGGGAGCGGAGTCTGGGAGCGGGTGAGGGATGATGCGTGTGCACCCCCCGGGCCCGCGGCTGCCCCCTGGCGCCCTTCGCCGCGCACTGCGCTCCCCCGCCCGCGGGGACCCACGCGGGACGCGCCGTCCCCCGCGGAGGAGAAGCTCCTTGCCACCCTCGGAGGCCGAGCAACGCTCCCCACCGCTGCTTAACTCCTGCGACACCTTCCCCGCCAAACCTTTTTTTTCTCCACTGGCCGCTAGTTTCGAGGTGGGGAGCGGCGAGAGGCCTGCAGCAACAGCACCCTAGGGATACCCTCCTGCAGTCCAAGGGCCAAGAGCAGAGGGATCAGCTCCCTAAAAAAACCCCAAGACTAAACCGAACTACTTACTATTCAGGAAACCTAGTAATTTTTCCCCCCTCCCTGTAGTGGCATTACCCTTCTTTTGATATCAGATCCTTGCAGAGGCCCTTGCGTTCAATCTGCAACGAGTAGACAAAGATTAAGGAGCTACAGTAGAGATTGTGGTGTAAGTTTCTTTTGGGACCTTTTCAGGCATTTTGCAGCAGAACAAAGAGTATCAAGTTAGAAAGCAATAGCCTACAGGTTTCTGTGAAGCAGACAACTTTGATGCTTTCACTGGATGCATTATTTATTACTCTGTACCGAACTGTCTGCCTTCCAGCACTTTTCACTATATTTATTTATGCCACAAGCACTACTAACAGAGCATCTCAGGACGAAATACTGTAACTAAGTGCCAAGTGAGGCCATCTTCAACTGGAAGGTGATGCTTGGCAAATATTAGTTTAGCCTCCCAATACCTGTGTAATAAAGTCTCCTATGCCTCATTTATAGTGAGAAAATGGAGGCAAAGCACAGTTAAGCTCAAATGCATCAAAGAAGTAAAAAGTAAAATATGTTTTTCGACTTTCTTTGCTTAACCAAAGAGCAAAACTCTTCTTTGGAGAAAAAAATTTATTAAATTAATTATTAAATATTTATTTTAATTCTCATCTGCAGCTACATTACTTTTTTCTTTCTTTCTTTTTTAAACTGAAGAGAGGTAACCTTACAGCATGCATTAAATCTTCTCAGGCCACCCAGAGATCTCCCTTGACAAACTGTTCAGCATCTACTGAAACATCGTCATAAAACACGAAGTCAATATTCACACTTCAGCTGATCCAGCTCCTGAAAGGCAAGTAGAAAGTAGAGTGAAGCCCTTTGAGTCAGAACTTTGTTGGCTTAAATGAAAAAGTGCAGTTTCTATTCCTGCCAGCGTGCGATGCTGGTAAGCAAAGTGGATTTAAACAGGAGTGAGCTCATCACCTCAATTTTCTTCCCAGGCTATACAGATATATTGTAACTCTGAAGTCTTATTTTAACAACACTGTCTGTAAGAACCAAACAAGACTCCCACAGAAGCACTTTTCATCTTCAGTGCAGCCAGAACAACCCACACACAAGTCAGCAACACATCTGAAATCACAGAATCACAGAATAGGTAAGGTTGGAAGGGACCACAGTGGGTCATCTGGTCTAACCTCCCTGCTCAAGCAGGGTCATCCTAAGAGCACATTGCACAGCACTGTGTCCAGAGGGTTCTTGAATATCTCCAGTGAGGGAGACTCTACAACCTCTCTGGTCAATCTGTTCCAGTGCATGGTTACCCACACAGTAAAGCTCTTCCTCATGTTCAGGTGGAACTTCCCGTGTTCCAGTTTCTGCCTTTTGCTTCTTGTTCTATTACCTGGCACCACCAAGAAAAGCCTGGCTCCATCCTCTTGACACTGCCCCTGCAGATACTTAACAGACATGGACGAGGTCCCCTCTCAAACATCTCTTCCCAAGGCTGAAGAGGAACAGCTATCTCAGACTTTCCTCCTAGGAGATTCAAGATCTTCAGAATCCCCCCACATCCTTGGACCGTTTTGGCAATGGATTATTAAACCCCAAAATGATACTTCCCCAGGAGGCCACAGCAACACTGCGCAAACTGTGGCCTTCATGCAGCACATGTAAAAAATTGATCCACTTCACAGTTTCCTTCTAAGGGGGTTCACGATGCTGAATGCATGCCAGGAGTATTGCAGTTTGGATCAGTTGTCTCAATGGCAGCAGCAATCCTCTTCAAACAGCAAGGCCCTTCTTTCTTGTCTGCCAACGTGCCTGCCTAGTGAACGCGCTACCTCTGAGACAGAAATGGGTTTAGTCGTTCATGTCTGGTGCATTCAGCCTGTGACAGATAAAGTAACTCCCATGCTTCTTGAGAAGTGTTCTTGGTGAGATGGGGAGAAGCCTTCTGTACATCAAAATTAGTTAAACCATGGTCCTCTGAGATGCCTTGTCCATGTGGAGTCCACATATGCTCCAGGAATGTATGACTGATTAGTTTAAGAGACACAGCCACTGAAGTTCAGCATTACCTCCACACACCTTGCTTTCCATGGCAAGAAAAAAGTGTAACCTACATTTAAGAGCAAGAATCTCAGGTGTAACTTTCTGGCAGGGCATACAACATGTGACTAGCATGTCTTGAAGAACCAAATAAATACCCTACCTTTTTCCCCCTGAATATCCACACAACTTCAACATTGAGGGTGTGCAGTTTTGTCAGTAATAGAAAGTTGATGAGGACTGTCTAAAAACAATGAATGTCCACACTGCCACTTGCAGTTTGCATTTGGCCTACAAGTCTAAACTGAAAATTTCTTATTTTCCCATCCTTGCTGTAGGAACATCTGCCAGATAGGCCATGAAGGAGTAAGTGTGGGCAGAGCAAACCCCAACGCACTCATAGATCTTTCTTGGCTTGAATACTCAGGACCCACTTACTGAAATCTCCGTTATTCATTCTGCAAACACCATGAAGAGACTCTTGAAATACATTTGAACAACTGTTTCCAGTCACAATAAAAAGTCAGTCTCACAACATTCAACACATAGATTTTACTTTAGATTTTACTTTACTCAGAGAGGGATGTGGCTTAGGGAAGGAAGCATGAATGTAAACAGGGTGAATGAAACAAGAAACCTCCTACACCAGAAATTCTGAATAATGCCGAAGAGTAGACTTGTTTTGATAAGCTTCATGTGTACTTAGATTAAAAATTTCTTTCTATAAATCCTGGGGCATCAGAAAAGAAGTTTTCACCAAAGACAGTAGAAAACATAAATTCAATATTTCAAACATAAGTTTCATTAATTTTTGTGACAGCAGAAACTGTTAATTAATCAATTTTATCAGCACATGACCATCATTTCACATTGCCAGATGACAATAAAGTCACACCAAACAGAAATAGAACAACAGCCCGTGGGAGAAGTGACACTGTCCACGCAGGATCTTACCTGTGCTTTGTACAATCTAAAGTCCAAGATGTGAGCATCTGGTTTCAGAATGGTTAAGGACACCAAGAGAGATCTGGTACTACCTTGCTGTGCCATAAGCTGTTACTTCCCACTTGTAAGGGTTAATCCAGTAACCCTTCAAATTAGACTCATACTGTCTTTACATGATTGTATCAAGGAAGCAGATGCCTTACTTTACGCCACATTCAGCCGCGTAACTTCTCATGTCAGCTGTCTGAATGAGGCTAAGACCATGCTATCCTAGGCTTTATAAACCAGGCTTTACAAGCATGCTGTTACTCCCAAACATTTAATAACTTTTAAGCATTTCAGTTCTGGAGCGCTTGTCCTGACATTTCATCTTGCAGATACAGCAAAAATAGCACATCTGGAACTGATTGAGCCTTCTGGTATGGCACAGATTTGCTGTTCCTGTCTCACAGCCATGTTGGAGTGGTGAGAGCACGACAGCACAACAGCCATTAAGCTCAGTGCTTAGTTTCATGTCCACAGGCAGCACGAGACCACTCATGTAGTGGATAATCTCATCTTCTGTCACATGGTGTTCTGTGACAGCAATTCACCACAGTAGAAAAATATCTTCCCAGATGTTAAACTGTCTATTGTACCTGGGCACATCTGCTCATCCCTTTGTTTAGGAGATTGGCATTCGGTTTTATACAAAATAATTGTGAAACTAAAGCTGCTCTCTAAAACTGAAATGATCAGTGAATCTTCCATTTGCATAATAGTGTGGGACTGCTGCAGGTAGAATTGACACATTTCTCACTGACACAAAACAGAATAAATACTTATCTGTCAAACCTTCCATTAGCGCAGCAAACAAAATGACAGAAAAGACAGTGAGAATCAGTGCAGAATCTTTCGCAACAATACATTTTCCATTACTTCAGCTGTCATCTAGACAGGACTGTGCAATAGAAAGCTTGATTGGGAATTCAAAGTTTAACCCAAGTCTTCTCTCACAGCCTAGTGAGTTAGAAAAAAAATCAAAAACCAATCCAAGACACAAAGCTTTAATTAGATCAACTAATGTCACATATGATTACGATTTTGCTGCAACATTTTCCCTGAAACTGGCTGATGCAATCAGTAAAATTCCACTATGTAAGGGACTTCTGAATTGATGAGACATGTCTGGGCCCTTCCAAGGCTTTTGACTACACAATACACTGTCATTCTTCTTCCAGCTACTGTCAATTTTACCCAGAAGGAATGAACAGATCAAATAATTTAAAGGAAATTAGATAGTCCAATAAAGCAGAAAGAGGGGGTTTGTCTTCCTGTCAAGAACAGATAATATATTTCCTGAACAGAAAACCTTATCCACTCTATATATGCCAGCTTGCTGTTTCTCCCTGTGAAGCAGTCAATCAGTCATAAACAGTTTATGTTTAGGCAGCACCCAGGAATCCAAATACAGAGATCCAAATGGTGAAAGATCCATCTGTTGTCCTGAACATAAATCTAACCAAGCTGGACCACTGACAGAACATGCCCATTAGATTCAAGACTCAAACCCTCCTGGGTCCATATTGTTGCTATTACCAGAACCCCACACAGACCTTCTCTGAGTTTTGCCATGATCCTTGAGCCATATGGATATGCAGAATGTACATCAGAACAGTAATGAAATATATGAATGAGTAATTCAGAATGGACCTCTGGCTCTTACTGATCCTACAGTAACTACTGAAATTGGTATTGTAGCTTATAAATAATAAACTGTTTTGTGAAATCCCCATTTTGGGAAAATACCCAAAGGCTTTGGATCTGAGGATTAGATTCAGCTTTGGCTAATGGTTTCAAACAGATTTCTGTTGTCACAAACATCTAGCAAACTGTGGAGACCAGAAAAGTTAAATTTTCATGTTATGCTACAGTCCTCAAGAAATCAGATCCAGAGTCCCTACATAAAATGACACAAAGGCTTTCATTAGCAGTATTTACTGCTGTACTGTTGTCAGAATTGTGATGGCCCTAATCAGGGAAATGAAAACTTTTGCTTTGATAATCTATGGTCCCAAAACATTCAGATGCAGGTCAGTCCCCGAGGATCCCATTTCACTGTCCTTCCTTAGACTTTCAGCTCACTCTCACAAAGTCCTTAACTTTCAATGGATGCAGACATAATCCTGAGGAGTTTTGCTTTAATTGTTTGTAGATAAACACACACCAAACCAGAACTATGCACAAGGCTTTCAGGAGAATATGAGAAGCCAGATCACAGTGTTTGAAAACTAAGTGTACTTCAATCACATCCGTAACAGTTACAATCAAATTCCAGTATAATGTACAATATATATGTACTCCAGTTATTTGAGGCAAGGATGTATGCTGGAGCAGTGCTAGAACTAATATATGATGCCAATCCTAATTTGGAGTCTCTGCTGAAGAAAACATTGTTCCTGAATCTAAAATTTCCAGTATCTTCTGATAAGCATGACTTCTTAGGAATCACTGATGGCAAAGATAAATGTCTCAAGAGTATAAACGTTTAAGTTGAAACTTTGCAAGTTATTCATGGTGGAGTTGATGTTCTTATCTCTAAAGATAAGTGAAGCTTACCAGGAGATGCCATGTCTGATACTGCAGATCCCAACCACTATATATGTACTTCAGGTGCACTAACATACAGGAATGGTAAAACAGGAAATTTTGAGACTAAGGCACAAATTACTGTGCATATTCAAAATAAAGGATTGTTGTTTCAGCTTCCTTTTCTTCAAAGAGCAACACAGCAAGGGGTAAGGATACCTCTCCACCTTTCAACTCTTCTTTAACTAGGAAAGACGTATTTGGACCTTTTTCCTACCCAGTCTTGGAAGATCACCTTTGAATGACTTCCACAATACCACAGGGCACGTCTGTACTAGCAATGCAGCTGGGACCAGGAGTGTGCTTCTGCAGAAAATTTCCCACTGTCCCCACCTACTGCGCTTCAGCTGACATCACAGAGAAGTCTCAAGGAATATGATCTGGATAAAAATGAACATGAAAATGCATTTCTGGAGTGCATCTACTGCACTTCATGTGTAAACAACCAGCAAATCCCCAGCACACTGGACTAGAGTTAGTGTGAATAAAATAATTCTGAAATATATAGCATCAAGTCTTCTCCAACAACTGTTCTCTAAACAGCTGCTCTAACTCAGCTGTACTACTTTGTTAATGTAGACGCTGTCACAGAATGCCACATAAAATGGGCGCTTACAAAAATGTTCCACAGAGGAAACAGGGAGGTAGAAGAAGAGTAAAGAGATCAGAGTGGCTTGGAATCAAATCAGTTTTACTGCTAGTACTGAGCATTGTACTGTACATAGTACTGTACATTGCTTCAAGCTCAGTTTCTTCCTGCCAAACTCTTCCCAGACACCAAGTGAAGGGCTCAAGAAATGCAAAGAGGCAGCCAGGCTAGGTTCAGCTAAACAACATGAGTGCCAAGACAGTTAACTTTGCAAAAAGGCCATGCTCTAAGAAAACTGAAATAGGCAACAGATATCTGCACATCTACATTTGTTGCCTCATTCCAGAGGACTCTAAAGATCATGGCTGTTAATGGAATTGGGATTATTTCACTGGGCAGACACAGCCTTTATTTTGAGAATTCCTCCACAGAAGCAACTAAAATAAAAAGCTAAGTCAACAATCAGTAGGTGAACATACTCATTTTACATAAGTTTAACTTTTCTGAAGCTGAAAAAACAAATATATTTCCTTACTTGAAGGAAGTAAGTCAGGCAAGTAAGGTTTGTTTGACAGGACAAATGGAGGGGAAACACCGCAATATATTACTGAATTAAAAAGAGACAAATTAGTGAATTTGTTTGAAACACTGCTAAATACGTGATGCACTAAACTCCTACCTCAAAGAAAAGGGTCTTTTGAAGTTTTTCGTCCTACTTCACCTACCTGATTTTCTGAAAAAATCTAACAGTCTTGGAAAGATTGCTCAGAATAGTTTGAGTAACAAACCAGAATTGCCTGTTGATGTCAACTCCTCCTATGAATGCTCCTATTTCCTTTCCACTGCAAAGAAGGTGCATTGAATGGCAACCCTATGTGTTGGTGATTAAAGTATCAGAAGTGCAAAAAATGAAACTATGATTTGTCTCTTGAATATATGCTCCTATCTTTGCTAGTGAAAAAGAGGTAGAGGTAAACCTAGCTGAAGATTTTCAGTGTGTTCATGAGCCCTGTCTTAGCTTCTCTAAAGTAAGATATTGTGGGAACTTTGCAGAAATCAATCCATATTAAACAGTGACACTGCAAATACTTTATGCCATGTCAGTAAGCAGCAGTAACTGTGTGCCTTAATTTTTTGTCTTAGTTTCCATGCAGACTAATGCAGTTGTTAAACACTGACACAAATCTTTTAAAACTACCTAAATATGCACAACTCCAACTGTGCCCTTTCCTAATGTGCTACAGTTTATTTAAAACCAGGGACAATTTTTGAATATACTTATTTTTTCCAGAGGACATTACCTTGGACTTGTCAGTATATACTGAGTTTGATTTCTGATCATTCTGTCTCCATCCATTTTGTTTCTCTACTCTTGACTTACTTTAGAAAATCTGTCATCATCAAGTTCTTCAATGGCATTTCTCTTTAGATTCCTAACAAATAAATACAGGTTTCAGCACAGATCTGGAGATGTTCAGTTCTTAATTTCATGTTTCGGAAAATTAAATATTTCTTTCTGAATCAAGTCACTATAATTAACTAAATAGTGTCTTTTTAAAAAAGAAAGCAAACAAACAAACAAGCTACTGCACTATATAGAAACACCCCCTCCTCCTCTGGTTTTACTAACTCAGTCATGTAAGACTGCAATCCTTCATGATAAATGTCACAGGCATATAATGGTTATGAGCTGCCAGAGTACAGGATTAACTCAACTTGCATTACAGTATAGCAATTTCAAACACAGCACCATGAAGAGTAATGATACAGCTAAATACACTGGCCCAGGAGGGCTTCAATTATCCTTTAACATGTACTACTATCCCCTCTTCAGAATATGGTGTCTCCTTTTGGCAACTCCCCTTTATTCCCTGACAAATGCCATGGTTCCCAGGTCCCAGTCTGTGGGTCTTGTGAGACCTAAGATTAGTGCAGGCTAATATCATTCTCCCATCACCATGTTTTCCTGAGGTTCAGTAGTGAAGTTCATAAAGATCTACTTAATTCTGGCTCTGACTTTGGCACAATTTTCTGAACAAGCAATTTTGCCAACTTTACAGAAAGCTTTCTGATTCTCAACCTAAAATTTCTTTGACTCAGGATTACACCTTCTTCTCTATACCTTTTCTTATCCTAAAATGTGATGCTGAACTGAAAATCCTGGAGCTCCTTGCTAAACAGAACAGCAGGTGGAATAGGAGCAGCTGAAGCACATCATTTGTCACTGAGGTACCTTAGACCTGACCAGCAGGATGACAGAGGTGGAAGAAGCGAAATTCAAGTCCACTTTCTGGATTCTTTGGAGTGACTATCAAAGAAGTCATCAAGCACAGTATCCAGTGAGTTTTAGAGAGACACACTGGCTCACTTTGCAAAAACTACATAGATAGAACAGTCACACTGAATTTGAAGACATGATAGGGAGAAGCAATAAATTCTCTCTTCATCGCCCTGAGCATTTACTTATAAGTCTCTGCTTTTATTCTGGTTATCCAAAACATGTTCAACCACCATACCAAAGAGGAATAACCCTCAATGGGATGAACTGTCCATCTGTAACAAGATTACACGCACGGCTAAATACATTCTTGAAAGGATTACAAATCTTTCTGCTAGGTTCTGATCACCTTGCCTCTACTTCAGCTTCTTGCAGTGGTCAATGGAAAAATCCAAAACTCCATATAGGTAACCTTATATTCTGCTTTTGCAAAATTTCTTTGTGAATTGTGATTGTTTCTGCCCTCCTTCTTGGACTATCCCAACAAGCTTAATAATGGTCCCACTACTAATATGCACATTTTTTTAATGCAATCACCTTCAATGTTCTACTTGGATCTTCCAGGAAAAAAAGCTTTTGTTTCAAACCAAAACGATTAATAATTAGTACGTGATTTTGTTACAAATAACAAAAAGTCTGTCCCATGATACAAAAGTCTTTGCAACTACTCAGTAGCTTCTACTGAAATCCCACCAGTCTTCTTATTTCTTGATAGATGGGAGCAGCCAGTTCTTTGGCTTTCTCTGCTCCATCCTCTAAAACCTTTATCAGATGGGACTTGTCTTCCTGGAGTTTCTTGATTTCATTCCTGATAGGTGCAAATTTTTGAATAACTGACTCTGCTACCACCATTTTGTAGTGAGCAGTGTCGAGACCAGTGGCTTGGTGCAGCACTTCCTTGATGCTGAGCCCTGTTACTGCAGCATGAATGGACACCAGATTGGAGACACCGGGGCGAGCAGCTGGGTCATAGGTCACCTCAGAGGTAAAGTCAGTCACAGCCTTGCGAAATTTCAGCACTATTTCATCAGGGCTGTCTGCTATGTTAACAGTAGCTAACTTCTGTGGGTCTGACTTGGACATCTTCACTGCTGGATCTCTGAGGGATTTTATTTTCTTTGTTGTACCTTAAAAAAGAAAGAAAAAAAGGAGTAATTATGAATGCAGACAATGGTTTCTTATGAAATTTGCTAAGAACACAGGATGAAGCTGTTCATTCTTGCTCAAAAATGAGTTGTGAGCACAAACTCTTATGCACTATTTAGTTCTTATGTCCTCCCCGTCCTTCTAAGAAGCCACCTTTCTCCTTCCATAAACTGAAACCTGCTGCATCTCTCCCACTCTCACTAAGCAGAAACTTCTGCTGGGACTCCTCCTAATACTTTCTGTGGCTAACATGCTGATTTCTCCCCAGAATTTCTCCTCCCTTGTATTACTGACACTGGGAACAAGTTACTTAAAGAGTGTGGACTTCACTGAAAGGTTCTGAGCAGTGGAGGAACAGGTTAAATCCGCTGGTAAAAAAGAATCACAGAACAGTTTATCTCTTACTTCAAGAAACTCTTCCACCCATAATCGCCTGGTAATTCTCCTAAATCTTAATAAAGACAGCTATTAAAATTCTCTAACTGAACAATAACCAGCTCTGTTAGAGGTAAAGCACTGTTCAGATAAGAAAGGTGTGGGTACTGTACAAATTGCTAAGATATATGCATGTACATTAAACTGAATAGAAGCATTAGGGGAATACTGCAAAGTACTTTAACAGCATACACCCAAACACCAAGAAACATAATTCGTGGAGGTCATAAAGTATCACTAATCATGATAGTATTCACACCAATTGGTTTCAGACACCTTATACGGCCAAATAATTTACCTGCATACACCTCATAGATGGTCTATGTGCTCAGTGAAATGATAAAGGTTTTTCCAACATAAATTCAGACTGCCCCAAAAAGTGCTCTGTTCTGAGTCACCTTTTGGAAGTCTGTCTCTTTTCTGTCAATCTGAATGAGTCCAGGTAATTGCATTGCCTACAACTAGCGAGTCTGAATAGGTCCTTAACTTCTCCATTCATCTATGATATTTTGTTAGTTTGCATATACTTGTGAACTTCGGAAGGAATGCTTTTCAAGAGCAAGGTGAAATGCTCTTGTTGTTGTTTTTTAAAAATCGAGCTTATTATTTACTGGTAAACAGTATCACCTGCATCATAGGCTACACTCAGCTCTTCTTTATAGTACTTAGCATTCAATTGCTCATTAGAAACTGCAGTTTTTATTCTCTAAGCTCCACTTTAGGTCTAACACCATTTTTGTCACTGAGGCTTGAAAACTGAGAAAGGTTTATTACTGCCTGTCTTTTCTAAGTAGAGAGCTCCTTGCCCTTTTGGGGGCGAAGGTCTCTGCCGTGCATTCCTCTACATTACTTACAACAAAGATGCAATGCTTCTTCCTTGCCTAATTCTTCACGTTTCTTAACAAACATGCCATTTGTGCCATCTGACTCCTCCTCACCCCCCGGCCTATGACCTTATTGCTCAAAAATGGCTGAGAAGATTTTCCTTATAAGTCTTCCTGAGTGTAAGATCAAAACTGGAAAGTCTTAAGCTCCGTAAGAGACATGTACCGAAATACGCAAGTATATATTAAACACCCTTAAAAATTTTTGAGCACTGCATCAATAAATCTACAGGCTGTTTAATATGCTTAATGTAAACATCTACCACTTGGACTTTGAGAATTCTGCTTGCTAGAGGTCTCCTGAACTAGCAACACGGAGCAGAGACCCTACTCTTAAGAAGTCCAATACTCAAAGAGCAAGGCTGACTGGCAGCAGCAGAGTGCATCTGGCCCCCTGGACTAGAATACCAGACGTCACATACATTCCTCTACCAGGGATTTGTAAAGCCTTATGTCTATCTTGGGAGTTCAATTTCACAGCCTCTAGTCTCTCGTTGTCAGTTTTTAATTTTCCACTCCCTTAGCATCAGTTTGTACCCTTTTCTTGGTCCCTGAAACTACTTCCACAATATTTAAATCCATCTTCAACCTTAAAAGTGCAGTTAAGGGAAAAAAAAAATAACCAAGACCAGCTCACTTAAAATGGCTTTGGGCACAGGAAAGAATTCTCCATATTTCTTGTTGAAATGTTGTGCTATATCTTGGGCTAGTTCCAGGTGCAGGACTTGATCTTCTCCAACAGGAACATGTGTTGACCTTTTAATAAAAGACAGATACAGAAAACTCAGCAAAGCTCTCTGGTTCTGCTGAAATGTTACTCAAGACTGTCACAGCTTCTGCCATGACTGAGGGCCAGATTGAGCCAAACACTCAGTCCCAGCTAGATAAAGGTGCTGGAGGTACAAGGTCCAAAACTGACCATATCCCCAAGATGAGTCTGCATTTTGTGCTGAACTGAAGCACATCTCCAAGGGCAAAAATAGCCCATCACAAAAACATACATGGCAAAGATACCTGTAAGAGCAACTCACTAAACTCAACTCAGAGAAGGTTTTTGTAGTATCTCCTGCTGTCCCTTTAGAGACCAAGGAGCATGTGTTATAAGTGTGCAAACAAAGTGAGAAAGGTCTGCAAGGTGCAAGCACATTGTCATGTCAAATTTCAGGAAAACATAGCTGTTGTTGAGAAGTTAGTACTGAGGATGTCGCAAGGGAAGGAAAGAAGAGAGTGGTTCGTCCTCACAGGTCCCTGTTGTATAAATATCAAGTGGGTCAGTGCCTTCATCGTCACAAGTGTTATCATTAGAAGATTAGATTCAAAGGATCATTTGATCTTCTGTATTGAACTCAATGGCTTGAATACACTTCTGGAGGAAAACACAATCTGCATCAGAGGACACGAGGAGGTGAAGAATCCATTATTTCCCCTGGCGATTCTTTCCCACAGTTAATCATACTTGCTAAAAATGTATGATTCTTTTAGATGAGGCAGACTTGAAATCATGCCAGCTTTTGATTACTCTCCCATCCCCCAGCAGATTTTTTTTTTTTCCTAAGGCTTGTGGGGTATTCAGAATCCTGGATATGTTCCAGTGTAAGGAAGTTCACTATGCATCTTTTAAGTTCCCAGAAAATCTCAGTTCAACACGGTACTCTTTCCTTCCGATTCTGAATTACTGGGCTTACATCCAAGAATCAATTTGTCCACCTTTATTCCCCACCAAACAGTCAGCAAGGCAACCTAAAAAGTGTTACAGTAGCCAATAGGAAGCCACAGTGGCCTATAACTAACATAGAGAAAAATCAGTTACCATAATCAATATACTTTAAGCAGGTCAAAAGAAATGTTTCCATATGCCAAAATGGTTCCATATTCACAAAGTTTGCCACTGAAGAGAAAACATATTATCTCTGTAAATGCCTCTGCCTTTTCCCTTGATTTTTTTAAAAAATATTTTTGTTTTGGTGCTATTTTAACTCCTTTCTGTCATATATTTATCTTCTGTTTATTTTCCTATCTCTTTGATCCTTGGTTCATCTGAGTTAATACTGTTTCTCCCTCTCCTATAGCTCTAAATTCTTCTTCATGACTGTCATTCTCTTCCTGTGTTTCAAGTTCTCCCTAATTCTTGTTCCTTACAGTATTTTTTTACATTAAAATATTTATTATTAAAGATACTATGTCAAATTTCTTCAGAGTGATTTTTTTTTCTTTCACTTCTTGTTTTGTTTCTGTGTGGACAGCCTGCTGCTAATACAGTAGCAAACAAGCCACTGGCTTTACTAAGGAAATACAAATTACATGATCTGACTAGAGATGGAAGAGACATACACAGCTGAGCTCAATTAAAACAAGGTGATTTCTTATAAAGTTCTCTAAGTTTCACCCTTAAATACCGCTTGATAATCAATTGTGACTCACTGCTAAGAAGATCATTATAACAGTCCGATTCTTTCTGAATTTTGCTTGCTTGCCATTATTTTTAGTTAAAATTCAGGTGAGTTAGAAATATCATCTACTGGTCTTCTAACAGTACTGGTTTCCCCTACTATAGTAACTTACAATGAAATTTCTCTAGATGCACTTCTCTGAATTAGCAACTGGCTACTCTTGGTTACTCTGTCACAAAGTCCCCATCCTCACAGTTCCGTACTATTTCTCTGTCCCAACAAATACCCTCACCTTCCCTTCAGAACAATGCCACAAATTACAGATGCTCAGAACATAATAATAATTAATACATAGTGCATTGTCTCTAACATTTACTAATTGAGACAGTTTAAATCATATTATGATATACAACCAATCACAACAATTCTTATCAGCTAGGCCACTGGCTTAGGCATGCTTAGAAATCACCAGTCTCTCATTAGTGGCTATTTCCATTGCAGCACATAGTACACCACAGAGAAAACTGAACTAGCACAGGTCCTACAAGGTGCAGTCACCTTTTTTCATCAATACAAAAAATTCTACACTAATCCCACACTACTAGTCATAGATTACATACAGACAGTTTGGGTTTACAGTACACTGCATAAAGTTAAACATAACTACTTAAAAAAAAGTCTATGTGTGTAAACAAGTAATATGTACAATTAAAACATCAATCTGCTATAATTCCCTAAGAATTATTCTCAAGTGACCAGCTTTTTCTCTTTACAGCCCCACCAGTTGCGTTTTAGCCAGGCTAGATTTCAAACAGCCACTTGAGAGTCTGTCATCCATTTTCAATCTTCTGATCTAATCACACCCAGCTCCCCCACTTAATAAGTTAGCATGTTGACCTGATGAACATTCATTCTAATGTAGCTGAACAGACATTGCCCATGGGCTCACATTCTGCCTCTTACTTGTACAGCAAAATATCTGCTGCTTGAAGCACAGGGTAAGTCAACAAACCAACAGTTCCTTCACTATTCTGGCTGGCACGCTTCATCTGTTTGAAAAAGAAAAACAGAGAGGAATCACACTTTTGCCTAATGGTATCAAAATCTGTGATATTAGTTAGTTAGAATTCTGACTTTTTGAGTAACTTATTGTGTAACTCTAGAGAAGAGAGTGTCATGTAAAATTCATTCCTTATGAATAGATATGTTCTGTGTCACGTCCTGTATTTATGAATTTCCCTACACTGTTTTGATGTTCTAGTGAGAAGAAAACAGAGCCTTGTGTTTTCTGTTTGTAACCTTATTAGTAAACACAAAACAATCAGACTGGTTTATTACAGTTAGTATCAATAAACCCTACTTTTAAAATAGCATTTTCAGAAATAAATTTTTGAAACACTTTACAAAAAGATATAAAGATTATATAACACCCGTGTCTCACAGAAAAGAGATTAAGACAGTGATCACAGAGTCACAAGGACAGTCAGCAACAGCCAGGAGAACCCACAGCTACAGAGGTGGAGTCCAGCGTTCTCTCCATTAGTTCACACTGCTCCCTGCAATCCACCTAAAGTCCTTTACTGCTCTACAATATGGATCACTTAAACCAAAATAGTCAGGCTACAGACACTAACTATGTTCTAGCAATGGTATATCTACATTTTGCTTTTAGCAACAGTTAAATATACTAAACCCCTTGAAATCTTAATTATTTCATTAGACTGTTCAAAGATATTCAAATTTTTCTCACCCTCTCCTATAGATCCCATATTCTGTCTACATCTCTAAGCGCCTAGGGTTCAGGGAACTTAATTTGCAAAGCCTAGCACCTGTAACACCTATCTGAAGATTTGGAAAGTCAATCCAGTCAAAGTCGGATTTAAGAGCTTAACTTTAGAACCTCAGGTTTGAAAAGGTTTGCTTTAATCTATCACATGCATTAACGCTGGTTGCTGTATTTAAGTTTTACTGGTTTTATTTAATTAAGAAGAAAAACAGGAAAAAAGAAAACATCTGGAGGTATTTAAGGCTGCTCTGAACTCTGCGAGCCAAACTGTTCTTAAGCTGCTGTTTTGTTTTGGTTTTTTTTTTTCCATTTTTCAGATACTTCTCTCTCCTTTTGCTTTTTCTGCTTACCAAATGCCAAAATAAAATACAAGGAAATTAAATGAAAGAACTGTTGATGCCATCATGCTGATGCAGTACCAAGATTAAGATAATGAACATTTGAAACTTGTAAAGGCAAACATTTAAGATAGATTATCACTCAGCACATTTTTTATATTTATAATTTCTACACTCCTCTTCCAACATATGACTCTTTAGAAGACTCTTCCGTAAAATCTACAGAACAGCCACTATTTATAGCGGAAAAAAAAAAGCTGTCTATGGAATTCCTTAATTGTCAAGGCTCAAGGTTTCCACTGCAATATCTTGCAGTAGTTTTACATTATTAAATAAGCATTGAAATTACTGAAATAACACCAAATATTCTAGCAAAATCAGTTTAACGACACTAAACCAACCTCATATTCAGTACCATTTCTGCAAGTCTCTGCCAATAATATTATTCTGTAGCTTCCAGCAGGAAAATGTTCACTGAAAGCAACAGACCTGGAAAGACACTTTTCCCCCCTTCCACTGCAGGACTACAGAACTACTTAAACCGAAAGCAGGGATAAGCAAGATACAGTTGGGATTTCACAGATAACAAGTATTTCAACACAACAAGTGTCCATACCTTCCACTGGGGCAAACGTAGGAGACGTGGCACATTAGTTAAGCACCCAAGAATCCAGGCAAGTTCTGCATGCTCAGGAACCTGAAAGTACGAAGCCAGAATCTTACTTTAATCTCCTTCATTTATATGCACATTTTCCCCAAATCAGTAAAGACAAAAAGGATCAGAAAACCAATTTTTAATATTATTTTTTCAGTAAGGTCAAGTGACAAGCTAACGGGAAGTCTTGGACACTGCCAGGATTGAATATCCTATACTCAGGTACCATTCTTGATCCTATCCACTCATGTTCTAAATAAGAAAGAAAATGCTTTAGCAATAGCAGAGTTGAGTGCACATGTAAACTAATCAACTGTTTGCCACTGTGCCACAGCCTCTCCATACTCTTAGGTAATACATTAATAGTGACAAAACTTCACCTTTCTCATTTCCAGTGCCAATAAGTTACCCAATCTTCATTTCTTCTGCATCAGGGCCCAAGTGCACCGATTTCCCTTAATTTGTCCTTACCAGCCTCACCTGAGCCCTTCAGCCATCCCCTCTGCCCATGGTTCCAGGAGCCCCATTTAAGCTCAAGCCAGACTGCCCACCGTCCTTGCCTAAGCCATACAGCACTGCAGTATGTCTGGCAGTAAACTAACTGCAGGCCCTTCACAGAAGCCTGAACTAACTCCCAGGGAAAAAGAAGAGCTGGGCTGCTCCACAAGGCTGTGTCTGCAAAGAGACAGGAGCCAGGCAGGAACAATTATCTCCCTGACCAGGACAACGCACTGATAGGGCAAGCGTGGTGGCAGTGACAGTCTGGTGATCAGTAGGCACAGAAAGGTAATTAGTCACATCTGAGGACAATCCAGGGAGCCCAGTGAGAAAACCGAGGCAGCAGGGACAGGATAAGCACAGGGACACCATGATGTACCTCAGGTGAAGACAAGGGACCTGAGCTTAAGTGGAGCTCTGGGGAACTGGGCAAAATGTACATGGGTGGAAGGTCTAGGTGAGGCTTGTCAGGGCTTTGTGTGCACCAAGAGGTCTTAATGACCTTAATCTGTCTGCAAAACAGGGATAATAGCTGAAGTCAAACTATAGGACAGCCTGAATTGATGCTTAATTTGTCCCTCAGTTCTGCAATCTTACTAAAACTAATACTGATTTGCAAGTGAAAGAGGAAGATCAGGCCTCCACACACCCTTTGCTACAAGGGTGGTTTAAAAAGATAAAAAAACATTCCACTTAAGATCATGCAACAGATTCCTCATTAAACATTCAGAGGAAACTGTGGTGATAGTGAAATTTTAATAGTTTCAGAAAGACATCAGACAGAGTGATTGGCCCCCTTCTGCTAAGAGGAAGATTTTCTACAGGCTGAGACAAAAAATGTGCTGTGTCAACATCCTATGTTGGATGAATCCATGTTTAGCTTCTTTACATACACTCTTCAGCTTTTGCATTTCAAATATTCATTTCTGGATTAGTAAAAGAGGCAAGCATTGCTGATGCATATTCTTTAACTTCTTTTCTGTCATTTTGTCCATTCTTAGTTAGCTATACAGACAATAATCATCAAAAGAAAAAAGTGATCTAAGGTCTGCTCCTTTGCTTACATGTTTGATTCACTCTTTTCAATATTGGTAGGTCTGAATGTTTAAGAGCATGTTAACTGTCTCAAGGATGTTCAAAGCTTCGTGCTTGCAACATGATATAACAACCCAGACGGAAGGCAGTCAAAAGTGTTTGTTAGCAAGTAAGAATTACTAGCATTATTAATTGCAATTTCTTTGTTGTCACATTTTAAACACAGTAATTTCCTATCTAGCTGTTACTGGACTATTTTGGTCACCAATGTTGTGCAGAGGTATCTGACCTCAAGAAAACAGCTCAGTGGTCAAAGATATGAAACATTTATGGTTGATTCTCTTTCCCTTCTTTCTGCCTTTCCCACAGTTTTATTTTTTTTGTAATTCCCTCATGCTTATTTGACCTGCAATCTTCTGTGTACAAGACAAAGTGCAGCAAGATGAACCAAATATATCCTCTGCAAGATACGAAGAATAAACTGAACTTTATAGAAAATACTAAGGTCAGGACTCCTACTTCATTTAGAAGGAATCGCCATCTGGTACAAAGCAGTTTCTCATTTCTTTCTTCTAGTCACAGATAGAGAGGAGATGGTGCTCTGTTGCACTTGTGTTGACAAGGACTCTCTTCAAAAGCTGTGCAGTCACGGATTCAGTTCTGTAAGACTTCGCTTCCACAGCCAAAACTACATGTGAGTTTCACTGGATCAGCAGATTTGACATTACATCAGTTACCAAAACACCAAGTGATCTAAATAGCATTCGTTGAGTTGAATACATAGTTCTGGGTTTTACCAAGTTATACTCATGTCTAATCCTCAAACACACACAGTCTTTTCCTAAGTAAGACTAAAGCATGAATACTGTGAGGGAAAAGCCTGATAGAAGGAGGAGAAAATACATAAAAGTGCACTGAAGGCTAGTGATTTCAGCTGGAAAAAAATTCAATACTGGAGCCTAATGAGTTAACATTCATCATCCAAATTGCATTGAGTGACTGTATGTTGGTGTGTGAATCAGGAGGTACTAGGATTAAACCACAAATCATTTGTCAGACTAAATCACAGCTTAAGCTACTGTGTTTTACTTGGCAAGAGGGGCAGGTAATTGCTGCATTTGGTTGGTCACCGTGCATCAGCTCAAATGTTACTCATTTAACTACAGTATCCCATCACTTGGAATAAATTGGATAAATCTGGATACAAAGAAACTGGAAGACATGAAGACATGACACCAGCAAAATAAAGGCTCAGTCTACACTTCCTTTCACTGAGCAATACCAGTGGATCACAACAGGAAGAAGCCATTCTCTCAAACTTGATCAGCTTCTTGCTGCAAGTCCATTCAAAACTCTGAGCAAAAATCTTCATTAAACAACTAAAACATAAGAATGTAAGAAGTAAAACTGCACTTCTCCAGCATCCATGATTGTTGTACTAGGGAATATCTAAAGATATTATCCCTGGCCCAGTCCCATTAGTATCCAGGCTCCCCATGAATGTGTCTAATCCCCTTCTGAACTGGCTGACACTGCCCACTTCACAACCACATGTATCAATAAGCTCCAGAGCTTTAAACCTGATGTGTAAATAAACACATTAATGTAGCCACTAATTTATCTATCTTTGCTTACTACTTTTGAATGCCACCTGTTTCTTGTATTACACAATTTAGTGAACAATTCCACATCTAGCTTATTCAGTGTTTTTCTGATATCGTCAACTGATTGCACATACACCTCAGCCTTCTTCTCTTCATCCCTGACTT
>JAYRBT010000001.1:26533834-26552655 GCA_036023395.1 Myiotriccus ornatus
TAGCTTATTCAGTGTTTTTCTGATATCGTCAACTGATTGCACATACACCTCAGCCTTCTTCTCTTCATCCCTGACTTCCGAATTTTAACTTTTAAGGCAGCTACTCTATTTCCTATTGCATTAACTCATCTTCTTTGTAACATAGTTCCTTCTGGAGATGCAGACAGTAAAGCTTTAACCAATATTAAAAAAATTGGCACACTATGGTTTTGTACAGTTACACAACATCATCTCTGTCTTATTCTCAAAACCGTCTCTGGTAAAATGGTGATGATGATATACTGTTGTTTTTTTTGAAAATAACTTATACTGAGACAATGATTTCAGGTAACACCAAGGTTGTGCATTCAATCCCTGTATGGGCCATTCCCTTAAGAGCTGGACTCGATGATCCTTGTGGGTCCCTTCCAACTCAGAATATTCTATGAAATCCAGATCCATAAATTTATAGAACTGCCAGTGATGGCTCCTGCATTGTGATTCAGCTCAATAGTGTGTAAAAGTAGGTTTAGACTATTTTTACCTAGATGCTTTACCTTGCATTTAAAGTTCCTCTACCCCTTATTTGGCTACCCACTCTGTTTTATGAGAGTTTTTGGAGTTCTCTCCCTTGGCATAGAATTTGGCTACTCGTAAGAATTTAGCATTGCCCGCAAACTTTTGTTCACTATCTTCTTTAGGTCATGAAGAAGGATGTTGACCATAATTGCTCCCAGCATGAATCCCTGAGGCACGTGACTACTGACTGTGCCAATGAAAAAAAAACCCCAAAACAAACGAGTAGGCCTGTTAAAGAGGTCTTTTACTTGCCTTTATTCCCTTGTGTTTTGTTTGTTTGTTTGTTTTTTAAAGGTGTTCACCCAAATCCTAATTAGGACTTCAGGTAATTGAAGCATAAAAAGTTAAGATCAATTATTGTATACCTGAACCAGTAAAGAACTCAATTTGTTTTGTATTTTAAAGTCTGATAATAGAACTACTCTCTGAAGCTATGATGTACTTCAGGAATGCTCCACCTTCCCAGAAGAGAACAGATGATAATAAACTTAACTCTTCTCCAATGCAGACATAATTTTCTCAGCAGTGCCCTCTCCCCCAGTACCCCCAAATAAAAATATTACAAGTGGATGGAAAACAGAATTACATCTCCAGTGAACAAAATTTACAACCAGTGACAGTTCCTGATCTGTATGTCAAACCAAACTCCAGGAATGTCACAATCATTGGTAATTCTGAAAATCAACCACCTAATCAATTAGATCTTTCAGGTCAACTTCAGCTACTTTTGTATCCTGAAAAAAATGTAATAGCCTGCTTTCAATATAAATACTTTTTCCTCAGGAAATATTTCTTGCAGCTTGGCTGAAAATATTCAGAAGACTAATAGTCTTTAAAATCCTCTATTTATTGTTTCCCCTACAAAGCCAACTATTTCCCATTAACAATTTTCCCAAAACAAAAAAGCTTAACCAGATCCACAATGTGATCCCCCCTCTTTTTGGATAACCCATATCATACCTTTAAAAGTTTCCTTTCCTAATCTCTTCCAAGTCTGTAAAAGCCATTGACATTTCTCAAAGGGTCGAGATGGTCATCTCTGCTATTACCAGGGACACATTTCCTCCTTCAATCTCCATTGCATTAAGCATCCCCTGCAACCTGGCTTACTAATCACTAATCAAAGAGTTATTTCCAGAGCAAACTACTTACATTCCTTCCTTGTGGCCTGACAAGCCCAAGCCTGCATGGTCAGATTTCTCTTATTTTTTTAAAGCAAAATTATTTAACAGAGGTGACTTACAAATAGTTACAAATAATAGTTATAGGAACAAACACTTCTGTTGCTTCACCTGGCTGAGTGCCCTGCTACTCCCTCTTTAAAGATAAATAACTTCTTAATTATTTACCTGTGTGGCCATTAAGTTATTAAACTAATATAATAATTTACACTTGGATCATCTCTGGAGCGTTATATGCTGAAGTAAAATCTCAGGGCTTCTCCCTGTAGATATATTATTTTGTCCATTATCCTAGCTTTCCATACAAAATTACTGGTGATATTCCCTGGCCACAGCTGATGATATACACATGGAAAACCAATAGCTACTTTTAGTCCAAATAATTCTAGATGGCTTCTCATGGTGAGACATAGCTGAGGAGGACAGCAAGCAATGAGATTCAAGAACAACAGTGGGAGAGGCATGGATACTGTAAGCAGATCTGAAAGCAGTCAAATCAGCAACACAGGACCTCAGCTTTCTGAGGTTATAATACAAAGCTGTGTGTGGGCAGCTGGAGTGGCTTCCTGCAAAAAGAGATGCCGTGTTTCATGGTCAAGATGGACTTCCTCAAGTTGCAACCTATCACCCTTGTCTGTAAGGCACTGCAAATTTGCTGCATGTCTATTATATGGAAGCAGCTTCCCCTTCGACACTGTAACCTCATTACAGGCTACATTTTAAGTGGGCAGTAAATTTCAAAGATTTTACTTTGATGTGCAAAGGACAGACAAAGAGGTCTGGGGAGGTAATTCGGATAGCTGAGTACTAAAAGAAATCTGAACTAAGATGAGAAAGTGTCCTAAATTTAAAAAGAAATTAAACCTTTTTTAGGACTTTTGTCTCTTCTAGAAGTACCAATTAGTGCTTCCAAAAAATTCAAGAGACCTTTTTTTAAAAGCAGACGCTGCTCACATTTTTTTTTCCCAAATAAGAGGTAAGATTTTATTAATGCCTCAGGTTGCAAGCAATACGTTCAAGATACAGACATACATCACTAAGTACTATATAGGTAGAGAGAATAAAAGCTGTAAACAAGACAAAAATAGATTGCTCTTGAATCAAATGCACCGAGCAACTGAACATGCGGTGAGGGTGAGGTATTCTTATGATAGAAAATTTGATGCAGTATCACAAATTCCTGTTCAAAGAAATAATTCAAGAGTGGGTGGATTAAGTTCAAGGTCACAAAGGCAACATCTGATTTAAAGAATATGTTAAGCAATGTATTGAATTGAGGGGGTGGTGATCTAGTTATCTTTGGTAAATCTGTCAGTATTTACAGCTTTCACCTTTACCTTTGAACATTTTAGTTACTTACTTATTTTTGGCTAAAACCTACAGAAATAAGAGCTGTCTCTCCTTTCTAAAGAGCCTGACCAAGAATACTCCTACTGGAATCAAGTTTTACTGGTTATAAACCCTGACAGAGCACAGTAATTTGGCTGGAGCACCCTCTCCCCTCCTTTATACTTATTATGAAACTAACTTATTTTCAGAAACATTCCCCTAGTTTAACCTACAATACTGTTTGACCAATTAGTTTGGTGTGTCCAGAAGTCTGGTGAAGAGAAGAACATATAACAGCTACATAATAGTATGAGATAAACCAGGTAAATTAAGGAAGAAAGAAGGAAAAAAACCCCAAATCCTAGTGAACCATTACTTTTTTTCCCACTGAGCTCTAGTTTTGTCTAGTCCACTCCTAAGAGGGAGAAAACAGAGGAATAAGAGAAGCAGAATAATTTGCTAAATTAAACAGTCACATACTTCCTCTTATGACAGGAAGTTTTCAATGGACCATGCTAAATTAATGTACTTTAATGAATTTATAAGCTATGATGCAATGGAAGCTTTTCAGCCCCTCTGAAAATTGGACAAGAAGTAGCGTGAATCCATTCAAACTCTGCCCACAAAACAAAGCAGATGGATATTTCTGGAAAATAACAGCAGTGAAACAATGCACACATTTATATTGTTGTTTCTTGGCTTTTGGAGTTAAGGCTAAGACAAATTGGCAAATTCCCACCTCCCAGAGTTACTGCTTCAATTTGCTTGCACACTGCAAGAACACTGCAGCTGATTATACTCAGAAAATAAATCACCCTATCCAGAAGGCTGAAAACTGCAATTTTCCGCCCAGAAACTGGATGTTACGTTGTCCAGAAACTCACAGAGCTCCTCAGAGAAGCGTTCGTGCAGCGTATCAACCACTGCCTGCTGAATCAACTTTGATGGAATTTTAGTTTCTCTTGGGACATTTAGCATGTGTCTACTGCAATAGGTAGATGGACAGGAAGAACAGTTTGAGACCACATAAAAGCAAAATCAAGTTTCTAAAATTGTTTTAACTGTGAAGCAGATGAGATACAAGATGGTCATGGGTAAGAACTGAAATGTGTGTTGTACCCACCAGGAATCAGAGAAAATGGCTTAGACCATATAAGTTTACCATGTGTGCAGACTGGGTCCTGTTTTTCTTATTTCTCCCTCCCCCCCTACCTCCCCCCCCCCACAGTCCTTTTTGTTTTTAATAAAACATTCTATGTTTTATGAAAGATGACTGCTACAGCTTTTATCAGTTATGGCACAATTTAAGGAATATATTTTCCCTTTCTTCTAATACTCTCATATGTTGTATAAGTTATTATTCTGTTACTTCTTTTTTATGCCTAGTAGGCAAAAGCAGCCACTTAAAGCATATCTTGACATTATTTTCTCTAAGAGCAAAGAGGGTTTTATATATTTTGCAGCTGTACTCCAAATAAAAATGCATAATTTTGAAATAGGCACTTATTTTTAGTTTTATTCTTACTGAAATTGTCACTCTTCTATAACTTGCCTTTCTCCTCAAGAAATATAATTAAACAAGCTGTAACGAAAGAGCTTCTCTCACTGGGAGGCCATTCTACTGTCCAACATATTCCACAATTGTGTTTTCCTAGATACTCTAATTAAATGTGCTTGTTTATAACCCTTCACAGACAATGTGGTTCCAAACACTACACTAATTATTCATCATCATCCTTCTTGCTTCTAAATATTTTCAAGTTATCATCACTTATTCTTTGTATCCACTACTTCCCTAAGCTCAAGTTTGTATATGACAATTTAAGTATGGGAGGTATTTGGTGAACTGCAATGTATGGAGACAAATATACAGCCAGCCACTAACTTACTGTTTATACATGCTACAGAAAAATATAATCTACAAATGATGAATTCTGAAGCATATAAAAATAATTTTTGTGAAACTAGCACTTTCCATTTAGCTAATTTGGCTGTAATTTACCCAATACACAAGAACACAAGCCCTATGCCCTCTAAACAATACAATAAAAATCTGCTTATGAATAATTTCTCTTACTTTTATTTCAGTTCAGTTGCAAGGCAAGAACATCACTACAATCAGTCCTGGCACTCCAAGTTAACTTCACCTGTATTCTCATCATAGCAGCACCTTTTGGATCTAGTATAACATGAGAGGTGTCTGTTTTCACCACACTTTCCCCCAGCAATCTGTGATTAATATTGTCCAGCCTTTTATCTCTTGCTTGTATTGGAAAGGATGATAAAATGTGGGAAAACTCTGGAGGCAGGTATTTCACATAGCTCTGGATTAGAGATTTAATCTGCACAAACTTTCCTGTAAACAAAAGCCTACTGACAGTGAAACCCTTACCAAATGCACATGCCTTTTGAGAAACAAAGTAGCAATATTTTTTCACATATGGCAAACATATTCCAGAGAAGCAACACAAGCAGCAAAGTACAGAAACAGTAAGCCAAACAAACAAATAAAGAGCAACAAAGAAACCCCTTTTCAGCAACTCTAGACCACTCTTGCCCAGGGTAATCCAAAGAAAGTGAGAGGACAAGCAGTGTTAGTGTCACATTAGTGACTGCATGAGCAGTCTCTCAGTGGGCCTTACCATTACTAGCATACTTTTGCAGTGCAAGAATTTCATTCTGCCTTTACTGCTACAGAATCAGAGTACTAACAGTCATTAGCTGCAGTGGGTTTAGGTGATTAAAAGTTCTTAGTAATAATTTTTTTGCACCATGTTGTTTAAAAAAAAAAAGAATAGAAGTGTTAATCAGAAGTAATTGCTGTAGCCTTTGTGATCTACAGGTTTGGTAATCTTCTAGATAGAACTCAAAATAAAACAATAATTATAGTACACTAATCTACTGAGAATTCTCTCATTTATCAGTTTGATCTGGTATTGAATGAAACTACTTTGCCCATAACCAAATACCTAAACCAGCTTTCTATTTGCAGCTGGATTTTCACTGCTTCCCTGATGATCTCTGGAAATACAAACTGTTTCAGTATACAATCAGTTTTGGTTACTTTGCTTTACACCTCAGCCAAATGTTTGTAAACAAAAGTGTGGCTTTTTAGACCACCCTTGGAGACTGCTAGAGTGGCTGAAAAGGAGAGGTCAGCTCACTTTTTTGAAAACTGAGCAATTACCGATCAAAATCAAGCAATAAACTTTCTTGATTAGCTATAACTGCAATCCATCTTACACCTTCATTTTTAGGAGCAATCATCTCGATATTATGACATTCCATAACGTACTATTTCATTATCACACTAAAACAATAATCACATTAGCAAGGTTCCTGTCTCCTTTCCTCGCATCAAGAGCTACAGGCAGATATTCCTTTTAATTGCTTCCAGAGAAACATCTGGTCCTGCTGATGTAAATGAACAGACCACAGTGCATCTCTGGGTGTACCTGACCACTACATACAGCTTGAATAGACTTGGTTTTGGGAAGCTAACAAACCACTTCAGCCTGAACCAGTACTGAAACAGTCTGGATTCACAGACAACTATAGTAGTCCTTCTGATTGCAGTGTGACAATGAGCTTTCAAAAATATGCTAGAATCAGTCAATTTGGAAAGTTGTACTGATGCATGGTAAGTGTTGGTAAGAATATGGTTCAAGACATCAGACACGGCCCACACATTTAATCTAATGGTTTAGATTAAGTAAGAAGAACCACCGTTAAATCTGGACAGATAAAGACACACAGAAGAATTAATACATAAAGGTAGTCTATTTAGCAGAGGCCAGCCTAACCACCATAAGATAAACCAGAATCATATTTGGTGGAAGATAAAGCTGAGCAGATTCAAGTCTAGCTACGTAAGGTTTTCATTGGTTGTTGGCTGTACTGGTAGAAGCACCACTCTACAGGAGATGCATCACATACAGTTCTGTCCTCTTGTAATTTTCTGAGTTTGATACTTTCTCTTTGGGGACTCAAATACTCAGTCTCTCCATTATCATATTGTGAAAGACACAACATGCTTTCTGTGGCTGCCGGCAACGTAAGATGCTCACTGATAATCTGTTGGCTTCAAGGGAAGTTTAAGTCTGTGTGTTGCCTTTAGCAAGACCTGGAGCAGCACTAATTTAGCTTTTAAACTTGTAGGAACATATGGAAAACAATACTGGAACTGATCAAATATCTGTCTCTGACAGCAATCAACAACAACAGCAAAGAATATAAGTACAGAAAAGCATGGATACTCTCCCATCTGTGATTTCAGCACTTCGTGCAGAGGTGGAATATCAGAAATGAAACAGCCCACAAATGATTTTTTAGATTAATTTGTCAAGTTCTCTTCTGAATTCATACACATTTCAGCATACAATGTATCCTGTGACAAGGGGTTCTGTAGCCTGATTGTGGATTTCACAAAATACAGCATTGTTTCGCTTGTGCTGAATCTACCAGGTGTTATCTTGTTTTGATACTTGTCAGTTCACATTCTTCAGTGGATAAACCAACTGTTCCCTATTTTCTCCATTTCACTTGCAGTTTTATAAACCCTGACTTTATTCCTCTCTAACCATAACCTGCAAATCATCTTTACTCCATGCTGAAGAGTCCTCTCTGTGTATCTAGTCAACGATCCTGAGTTGGAACTAATTGAATTGTTCACTTGCTTGAAAGCAAGAAACTCCCCCAAACCTTTAGACCGGTTTTTACTGAACCACTGGCTTGTAACTCACCCTGAGATTATTCCAGTTAATGTCAGCCACGATGATGAAGTTAAGTCAGAGAGCCAAATTAAAACCCAAGCTGGTAACTTATTTAAAATGCTAATTGGACTTGAAAAAAAGAGGATAAATTAATTTAAACATATCTCCACTAGAATTTAGAGCTAATCTATTTAGAATTTTTTTTTTAATACTGAGGAAAAGTGAAGCAGGAATTATATCTGTCTTCATATTTTCATTATCCACCAGGCACATGGAGCTATGATTGTCATTTGCAGTTTGACAACCACAGGAAACTGCCTGCAAAGAACCATGTTCAAAGGAGGAATGTAATACCATTTCATCTTACACTGATAAATTTCAGACACTGCACATCACCTTTGCAGTTCTGATTCAAGTTGGACATCCATTTAAGGATGCCTTTCCACGAGCAGAAGGTATGACACATCTGTCTCTGTGGGAAATTACAGAAGTTTGCCAGTTTAGAGTCAGTACCAGAAAGTTAATTGAGCAAGAAACGAAGTTGTGTTCCAGGAAAATACAGCATGTTATAGACTAGGGTGACATATGCCAAGTAGGAAGGTAAGCCTAGTACTCTTTGGGGTTGTCAAGAGAATCAAATAGTTCACATACGAATTATCAGATCAGATGGAAAAAGGTGCATATGAAACACAGGTTAAGGCAAAGAATGAAAAAAAAAGTCCCAAAGAAGAGGTAACCCCCTGATAATCATGGTGGAACTGATACAAAACTTACCAGGTCAGTACTGTGCAGCTGGCAGAATAAGTGGCAAGAGCTGATACAAAACCATAGAAACACGTTTTACATGTTTTTATGGATACACAGACTACAGTTATATATCTATGAGTTAACATTTTGTGACTAAAGTGAGACTTACAGAGCTAAATTAATGGTCTCCTAACAGGTCTTTTCAGTATTTTACACATAACCTGCACAAACTCCTAGCTCCGCTTCAGAAATTTACAGTGCGGACTTCTCAGCCATGGTTTCAGCCACTTCAAAATCACAGCAAAGGGTAAGTTTAAAATCCAACATTGCTAACTTTTTCTAGAACCACCAACACAAAGATGCTCATTCATTAACACATGTGAAAAGCACTGACCAGTGACTGTCGGAAGAGGAAACACTTCTTTGGGTCAATACCACAGGCAAGGATGGCAGCAGTGGTGTCCAGTATGTTCTGGCGCAGGACAGCTGGTTCCTTGGGCATGGTGAGAGAGTGCATGTCCATAATGCTATACAGCACTGAGCTGTACTCTTCCTGCAGATTCACCCAGTTCTGAATGGCTCCAAGGTAGTTACCCAGATGAGGTGTCCCAGTTGGCTGGATACCAGAGAAAATTCGATCCACGACCATATTCTGTGGCAAAGCATTGGTAAAATTATCATCCACTCTTTTTTTGACAGATTCTTTTGTATTTAAAAGTCATTGAAAAAGCCTCATTTATGCCTGTCTCTTCTCTCCTCAGTGTATTAATGTATAAATTACCTCGGGATTGATAATTGCAATGGGTCAGTTAAAACATTCTATTTTAATGCAGAGAGATTGACAACTACCGTAATTGTAAGCTGTCAGACTGCATATGCAAAATCTATAAATGTAAACAAGACTGGTGAAAAGCAGATCTCAGAAACCAAGTGGTAGATTCCTTCAGCCTCTTTTGCATTGAAGTTGTATGTTTCTCTTTAGTTTCTATATCCACTATAGTTTCTATACCCGCATTTTAGTTTATATATCCATTCTGATCTAGAAACTTAGGATCACAGTGCAGAGAAATTCAAACATTTTTGTTATAAACTCATGCAATGTCCCAGTAGATTGCCATCTTAACTTCCATGAACACTGAAACCTTATTTTTCTAGCTCCAGAAAACATTTTGAGTGGTTCCTGAGAGAAATCTACTCCCTGACCCACAGGTCAAAGAATAATGAAAGAGATCATCAGAGTTCTGAAACTACCTATCTTGGCAGCAGTGGAGTTTCTAAAAGGGGTCTACAAAGAAATACTGGTATAGCTCAAGATCACACCTGGAATACTGTCCATGCATCAGGACCAGTAAAATGTCAACATCTGAAGAGAGTTCACAGAGAAATGGAAAAAAAAATTACTAAGGATCTGAGATTGTGAGCAAAGATTAGAAAGCTTGAAACATGTATAGCTTGGCTATGTGACAGTTACCATCTTAGAAAGTTTGTTTTCCTGCATCCCAGCTCTCCATTTGACCATTTTCTCAGAGTCCCAAGCTGTCAGCAAATGATCAATTACCTCCCCGACCTTTCCAAAGAATTCCACCATATTCAGAAGTAGCTCAGCAATGTTTTATGTGTAAATGCTTGCCACATGCCAAGTTGTAAGATCATGCAAGACTGCTCGACTTACAAATGAGGGTCCCCCCAAACCTCAGCAAGGAGTCCCAGTCACAAAGCTGCACAATACAAACCTCAGAGTCTGTTGTGCGACAGGAATGTCAACTTCATTATGCCTGTGGCTGCATGATTTTTTTCCTGCTAAATTTTATGAGCAACATCTATAACTTAGCAGGGAGAATTTATTTACTGATGTAGTCTGTTTTCTTTTCTGTGAATCTTTTACAAATGTGTGTGGAAGAAAAAAAAGGCACACAACTATTAAACCACACAAAATGGCAGCAAAAGTCAAGGCCAAGTACCATTATTTTTAACTGTTAAAGAAAGGACTTCAAATTGACTTAATTAATTTTACTCAGACTTAAGAAAAATTAATAAGAAAGTGTTTCCAAGTGGAATAGGATTTAAAAAAAACCAAAAAAACCCAAAAAAACCATGATCTATAGTTCAGAAAAGCCTTGCCTATTTCCTTCAAAATTTGCTGAAAAATTCTCTGCTTTCAAATTAAGCCTGTTTTTCAGATCATGGCCATTTTCTTATCTAACATTTTAAGTGTTTGTGCTGTCAGGCAAGAGCAGGTTTGGGCTAGCTGCCATGCTAATTTCTCCTGCTCACATAAATGCCTACACATTTAAGTCCTGGTGGTAACCCCTTCACCCCACCCCAAATACCTTCTTCACTTCTAGTATATTCTTGACTCAGTTTCTAAGTCCTCTTGGAGAACCTCCAGCACAGGAGCTGCAAGGTAGTCACTGCAATGAAAAGCACGCCATTTCCTCCAACAGCAATTCCATCTTCCAGTCCTTGACCACCTATGCCTCTTTTCTCCATTACACAAAAATGGAATTATGTTCCTCAATCTCATTTGATCGCTTGTTTTCCTGGGAATCTACATCAGAGCATTTGTCACCACTCATAAAACCCAGTCACCTCCCACTAAGCTACTATCTGGCCCAAGGATAGCTGCAGACAGCTTCTTCTTAACACTGAGAAGGGCCAGGTGCTCACCTACAGAAGGAGGTATACAGCATTCCAACGTATATAAATAAGTAAAGTCTTGCAGAAACTTGGGTAACCTGGAATACACTTGGCTTCAGAGCTGTATTTCTACTACTATGGGCTTAGAGTAGTTGCTAGGCAATGCAACAGTACTTTACAGGGATAACATTTGTCTTTTGCTTCCCATGTTCCTGCTCTTCACCAAGAGAATAGGAAATCAAGAAGAAAATTAGGCTATAAATAGATGATCCCTAAGATGGTGTTCTGCTCCTAAAGGGATCCCAGAACAGCCAGTTATTTGTCAGAGCACATAACCTCTTCTCATCTCCCTGTCTCCCCTCACTCAGTACATATCCTGACACTCCTTCCCACAGTTGTTTCTCCCCATAGTGCAGCTTGCTTTCCAGTATCCATTTATATGCCTGTTTAACCACACTCTTTTCACAGGCTACATTTTTCACAGCCCTACTCTCTATCTTCTTATCAGACAATTTTATCCCTTCTATATCCTCTTCTTCCTCCACTTGTGCTTTCCACCCCTTGCTTCCCAAAAGAGTTCTTTCATGGTGTATCAAGACAATGAGAAGGTACAGAGAATAACATGTGCTAAGGTTATTACTGTTATTACTATTATTACTAATGAAGCTACTACTGCCTTGACTCCAGTGACGTTGTATAAAATATGTTTCCTACCCGCACAGTCAGAAAAGCTAAGAGACTTCATAATGTGCTAGAAATCCACTGTGGATGTGCATCAGGTAAAGTATGCTAGGATGACCAGGTTAAAGCTGCACATCTTTCAAGTGCAGCCTAGTCAAAGACAGCATCACCTGAAATGTCTCCAGATGTTAATCCTTCTTTTCCCTGGGACCCTGAAGCTAGTGCTACTTCAGCGCAGAAGCAGCTCTACCCCTTGGGGTAACTGTCTGTTATTCTAGAAAGCAGGAATTTATGTGCAGTTAGCAGATATCAGCTCATGTGTCAATACCATGACCCAAAAAGAGCTGAACACCCTGAGCCTATGGAGAACAGTTCTGTCTAGAAACCTTGTCAGTCCCCAAGTCACGCAGCAGCTGCAGGCCCTGCTTCGTATGCTTCCCGTAACACATTATCTGCCTTTATCTGCCTTTTCCCCTTCCCAGATCACTGTCCAGTTTGGAGATTATGTCACTATGAACATATTGGATGTCCCTGAATTTAAGTATAATACACTCAACACATAAAAAAGCAACAGTGACATTTAAAAAGACAGTTTGAGAACATCTTTCACCAAGAAAATTCAAGACATTATTGTCTCAACATAACCTGTACATTCAAATGCTGCAAATAACTCCAAATATTCAAAGGCTCACAATGAGCAAATGAAAAGTAGATTTGTTGTAATACTACATAAGTTAGCATCTGGTGATACACTCTATGTTGAAAAGAAAACACCCAAGTACAATGTAAAGTGGACATAGTTTCATATAAAGAGAGAACAAAGTTCTCTGTCTATCCAATAAAGAGAATACCTGTGAAGGCAAGCATGACATCTTTACTGATGCTTTGTATGTTGAAATGGTAAACAACTACTTATAAAAGGGTTGTTCAGTATAAAGGCAATAAATAGCAAGTTAAACATGAGAAACAAACAGTAGCAGTATTATACTGAGTCTAAGCTCAGCAATTACTTAACTTAAAGTACAGAATTTGCAGAAACAAGTAAATCCAATAATGAAAACTGAGCTACGCTGAGCCTGAGTAAAGCACTAACAAATACATTACAAAGAACCCACACTGGCTCCCAGCTGAGGGACCAGTTGACTAGAGCTCTTTCATCTTTAACTCCTTTGATTCCATTTAACAACATAAAGCATGACAAGTTACAGTAAATAGGGTGGCATGAAATATTCCATTGTGTTAGCAGAAGTCTATATTAAAAAAAGCCTACACAAAACACCCTCAAATGAATCTTGGATTTCTCGCACTAAAAATATACAGAGAACATTGCTCCTTCGGAGAGAGTTTATGTTCCCTGTTTGTTCACTCCGTGAGAAGCAGCAGGCAGCATAGCAGCGTGGCAGGGGAGTTCTGCCTCGTACCATGAAATCATGGGGCTGGAATGCACTTCAATGAAGCTGTTAGGTCAGGGGATGGGAACTGTGTGCTTGAAAGTACTGGAGTTGGAAAAGGATAAAAACAAAAGGAGTGAAGACTTCCCAATGGAGCAGAGTGAAAGCCACAAGACATGCAGCTCCAGCCCACAGGCACTCACTCATTCAGACATCTGTAGTAAGCACAGTGCGAGCCTGCTGTTCGTATGTTTAACTCTGTGTGGTGTGTGCACCTACACCAGCAGTGCTGCATGTTAATCTTCATTCCTATTAAGAGTGTAGTAACTGACAGATGATTTAACATCTACTATTTTTTATCTCTCAATCAGACTTTAACATGGCAATTCCAAACACCACAGTGCATTTCTCAGCCACATTACCAAACAAAGCCTGATCCAAAACCCATTAAGATTCAGGTGTTCTCTTACCTAACCTCCCTTTTCGCAATGAGATAGACAACTGCTGCTTCTTATACTGAAAAACTGTCAATATCCAAATGCTCTCAAACGATCAGGAATAATCAATACATTCTTGTCCCAGAGTAGGATGGCTAAAGTCTGGTCCTGAAATCCTGCAGTATGGCCATACCCATCTTCAATGCAAAAAAATATACTGGAAAAGATGACAGCTTCCAAAATCCAATGCTTCCCTCTTGGACCAAAGCAGAGCTCTTCTCAGTATGCCACACTGGTAGTAAGGAGAGCTACAATTGTCAAGGCCACAATTCAGCAGTAAAAAGCACACTTACATTCCCTTTCTTGAGATAAATTTGCCAGAACTGGAAGATAAAAGTTGCTAGAAATAAGAAAAGATCCACACAGATGAAAACATCCCACACTACAGCCAATTCTTGGTATCTGGATTACACATTTCATGTTTAGCATTATAAATTCTGTGACTGTTGAACACAAGTATTTACCCGTTGAATACATGTATTTGCCTGGCACAGTCAGCAGAAAACTGCTTCTCAAGTATGTAGTAAAATCAGCGATTACACAGTTCCTCTACTTCACAAAGAGTTACACAAATAAAATCAAGGGAAAGCATTCACAAGACTCAGGTTTTCAGAACCTCTCTTCTTTATAACTCCACATAAATATTGCCACACACTTGAAATGACAGCAGACAAGCTACAATTGTAAGGAAACTTTATGCCTAAGCTTTCATCTCTTTCTGAGTTTTAAAAACAGAAAAACCTAGCACTCATTCAAGGAACTAGGAGAAAGCTGCCAATAGACAGACAAATCTCGGGATTGCTTTCTCCTTTTAATTGGGTATAGGAATGTTATACAATTACATAAAAGTAGACATAAAAATTTGGCTGGTTACAGTCCAGTTAAGACCTATTATTTAACACAACAAACCATAAAATGACTACATTAATCCTGCCCTAGAGGTACAGAGGCAGTGCATTCAGCTTCTCAATCTACCCAGTGATGGGGGAGACAGACACATTTTCAAGAGCTGCACTAGCCGAATACAGATATATAAAAATCAAATCCCAAAGAGTTTTTGCTAATTATATCCTTTCAGTGATTGAAGGTAAGGACAAAGCTTCAAAATAACTAACTTCCTTGGAGTTCATTCATGAAATCTATCCTAGCAAGCTAACTGATGGGAGATAGCCTTATGCCTCTATCTGCAATATATCTAATAAATATTTTCATCTCTAAATCAAAAAGAATTCTTGCTCACAAGATCACCTTTGTGCTGAAACACAAACAAGAGATTTCAGACCCAAACCCCACACTGCTGCAGAAAATTATGACAGTATTACAACAGCAGCTGCAACAGAAATCACCCCACAACCCACAGCGGTGGTTAACATTCACATGCTATAGCATTTAGCTGCTCTGCTTTATTTTAACAGTTATTTAGTTGGGGCAGAACAGGTGAAGAGCCAAGTGAGATCCGCAGCATCAGAGCTAATTCTAAACACAGGTGGTGGGTATGACAGAGAGAGCAGGAAGTCCACAGGAGAATCACTGCTGACATCTGTGACAGGAAAGATTGATGGCTTCCCTCTCTAGTTTTCCCCACTGTGTAGGCACACAGGGGGTGGGGGAAAGGGACGCAGAAGCTGCTGTGCTGGCGACATAACACACCACAAGCCTCCACAGCACCAGCGCTGATTAATGAGACTGGAATGATGCAGGAAACAGCAAAGGATCATTCACAGACTTTGCTCTTCTTGTTATTATTTTATTCGTGGCGATTCGTTTTGCCCTAGCTGTCCCAAATTGAAGCAAGTTCAAATTTGCCAGAGGAAAAGAAAATGTCAAAGTCAAAGGGAAGAAAAAGCAGCATTAAGCAAACACAGACATGAGTAAAACACATAAACTGGAAAATTTGAAATTTCAAACACGAAGATCCTCCCAACAGGGATCAAAAAGGGAAGAAAAATAAAACAAAACAATACAACCAAAAACTTGCTCTAAACTCAGAGACAAAAGAAATTCTCTGGCTGACAAAAGTCAACAACTACTGCATCTTTGCATCTGTCTACAATTTTTTTATTTCCCTCATTAATACTTTGCAACTTCAAAGCTCTCGTTGCTAAAATAACATGCTCGTCTGTTAATACTGGCTTAGCAAAACCTGTCTTCAGACAGTTATTGAGCAGCAAAATGAAGGGAAGCCAGACAAGTCAGATTTTACTAGCTAAAGCATAAATTCTAAAGCCTAATTGGGACAACTTAAGTGTTAATGTTATTAGAAAAATAAAAATAAGGAAAAGGGAAACTTCAGAACAGTCTATGTACTACAGACTTTGCTTCAATTACTGTTTTTAAAGGAATTACTTCTCTGTAAACTTGCTTAAGAAACTTTTAAACATGTTTATCATGATCTGATAATTCAATATGTCAAATTCATCTGGTACAAATGCTATTTCAATATACCTAATTCTTAAAATGAGGGATTAAAGATCTAACATTAAATTAGAAAGAAACATATTTACAAGTTTTCAGATAAATACCTCCTGAGAAAAGATTAACTCATTGCCCAGAAACTGAACTAAATTGAGATTTAAACAGCACTGCCTAGTACCCCTTTCTTGAATGCCAAATGCACTCATATTTAAACTTCAGTAAGATTTTAATATTTATATTTAAAATGAGAAACACATTTAAAGGAGGAACGTTTACAGCCCATACTAACCCCACCCCATAAATTTAACTCTGCCCTCTAGGGCTAGCAAAAGAATTCAGTGTAACTGTGTTTGGGTTAGGCTGCCCTCTCATGCTGCCTTGTTAAAGATGACTAAGCACACGGATCCTTTAATGTGGTTCGCTGCATCCCGCAAATGTATTCTCTCTTTATGAGCTCCGTATGCCACTCATCGTGCTAATGACAGCTGCACTGACAGACACATTATCTACAGCAGGTGCCATGGTTTGTGCTGCCACGCACCAGAAGATACCTCTGGACCTGTCACAACTGCAGACCCTTCCCTTCCACATCAAGTGAAACAGGTTATACAAACCCCGGCTAGGGGACTTGGAAGCAGCCAGTGATATGCTGGCTCAGAAGGGCTGGCTCCAGTACTCTGAAGAGGTCCTGGGACAAGAACTGGTGATAACATTTGACAGAGCAGCAAGGGTTTGTGCACAGCTGGTGAAAGAACCAAGCACTGGGTCTTCCTGCAGCCAATGGCAGTCACCAATCTTACTCTTACTCTAAACCACAATCTCTCCCTTAGCAAGGACACAGCCTGACACTTTTACTTTTTGTGCTGTGCTTCTTACAGTTCCCCACATCAACCTGAAGGCCAGCATGTTACAGCTCCCATTCAAAGCTGAGCCACTCCTCAGCCACAGAGCAGGTCCAGTGCACACTGACACAGGCACTATTTCTGCACCTCCTGGTTTTCAAAGGTGTTACAAAGAACTCCAATTAATGGTGTCAGATGCTGCCTGATGCAGCCTTAACCCTGCATTAACTATTCTCAAACCATTTACTTTCCCTTTTTAAGCTGAGGCAATAAATCTTTTCCAATCAAACTACCTAACCACAGACTGATTACCTGCAGGCCTTATCAGTCCATTTCACCCAGACCCAATGAAAGGCTAAAGGAACAAATAACAGTATGTTTTTACAACTACCACACAAGGAAGGTGCTAAGAGACAAACCACATGATTGCCTTGATGACAGGAAGCTTCAGAGGGAGCTAAATGTGGCGAACTATCTGGGAGGAACATTCTGGCCAGACAGGCAAGACATGGAAGTCAGGTCAGATAAGTACATGCTGCTTTCAAATCCATTAGCTGATGCACTCAGTGCTCACAGCTGAAAACTTTACAGATACGGTACTATAGGTATTGCTTGGAAGAGGCAACACAAGGGAAAACGTGAGGGAGCAGAGTGATAGCCTTGTTACACTGTAGAGAACAATCCTAAGACACAAATCCATATAAAAACTAGTTTACTCTTCACTGAACAATGTAGCTGAACCAGCAACAATCAAGGTTTTCAGGCACAGGTGCCTCCTGGAAACAGCTCTCCAAAGCACCCAGCCTTCTGCTGCCTTCCTCCTGATCCATTTGCAGCCCTGTGGGCTGGCACAAAGCACACTGGCATGGAAGCACTGGACCCAGAAGCACACAGATAATCTCATGCTCCACTCTGCGACCTTGCCTAAGTGAAGTTACTCTGTATCAGTCAGCTCAACTTCAATTCCTGGAAAACTACAGGAACAAATAATGAACTTTGAAGAAACTACAGAAATAATGGCAAACATCAGTATTTCTCAAGAACTAGTGATGTCAGATCATTCTGATAACCTTCCGTAGCACAAGAGATTCTAAAATTGAGACGTCAGTACTAAAGATTATATCCTGATTGTCATTTAGTTCCAACATTATCTCAGTTTCCAACAAGATTGAGAAACGGCACCTAGAATATAATATTATATGCTGGGGGTGGAACTGGACAGAAAAAAAAACCCAAAAAAACAAAAGAGCACTTATTGCTGGCTTACAGTGGTTGTCAAAAGATACATGAAATACAGTTTTGCAGGGTTTTGTCCTCAGTCTGGTATTATTTGGTATTTAGTATCTCTAATAGTAATCTGGATGATGAAATAGGGTATTTGTTAAATCTACAGACAAATCAAAGTTGGAGGGATGATAAGGGCTCAAAATTATCTTGACAAAGCAAAGAAATGGTCTGAAAAAACAGAATGCTATTTACCAGGCAAAAATACATGGATGTATACAGAAAAGCTGACTACTCAACCACACAAACACAGAAAGAACAGCTCTCAAGGTAGCAACTGCAGAACAGGATCTAGGGTTTGTAATCTTCTAGAAGGTGAGTACGAATTAGTATCATGCTGCTGCAAAGCCACAACATTCATAAATTACACCAAAAATTGCACAGGAATTTATGAATAGGACTAAAATCCGGAAGACAGAAAACAATTTGCTCATCTTACTCAGGATGAAGATGGCCTCAAGCTGGAGAAGTGGACAGTTTTAGGTCTTGTATTTCAAAACAGTGGTAGAAAGAGGCCATAGAAGTCCAGTGAGTGTCTTAAGAAATA
>JAYRBT010000001.1:26559699-26571924 GCA_036023395.1 Myiotriccus ornatus
TCAATATGGCCAAGGCTGAGGGATTGTTTCAGGCAGTCCTTGTATCTCCTCTTCGGGGCTCCTCTCTTGCTGCAGCCGGTGGCAAGTTCCTAACAGTCCTAAATGAACTGCTATGATTAACAACATGTTGGCTAAGATTCCTTGGATTTCAAGGTTGTGTACTTGCAGTGGTACCTGACTAAATGTTCACCAGAGATGTTTTCTGTGCAACACTCACCAAAAGGTAGAAAAAACATTCTTGGAACTGTGGGACCCAAACCAATTTTCTCTTTGTACGACCCAAACAGTGCAGGCTAGAGTCAGTGTGATGAGTTTCATTAGGGCAAATCCAACTTTCAGTGCCAGAAAAAAAACCAAACCAAATACTAGCACCAAAGAGGAAAGGATTTCATGCTAAAAAATACCAACCCTTGCAGCTGGAAGATGCAATTCTGTACCACTTGAAGCTAAAAGAGAATCCACTTTCTGATGCATCACTCCTGTGAAAGTTGACAAGAGATGAAGGTTGTAGAACATCAAAACGTGCAGCTTAGCAATAACAACACAGCCACTGTAACAGATCATGTGTGAATGCCAGAGAAGGCTTACCTATCAAAGAGGAAAGACCAGGGTAGGACAAAAGGTAGCAAAATGAGAATTCTTATTCTCTTTAAAAGATACTCTCAGGAAGAAAAGCAATACAGGTACTAGAGTATTCTTGCAGTATTTGATATTGATAATTTGGTATTAGAAAAGAAAAATGATGCCAAAGACTCCTGCATTCTTGAAGGCAAATAACATCTAAAAGTAGGCCTCCATCTGGGAGTCTAGAAAGCCATTTAGTGATGCATGAGACTCTAATCAAAACCAAGACCTTGCCATTCTTCTGCTTCTCGTTTGCTGACAGGACTAAACCTAATCCATGTTCCGTCAGGACATTCAACAACAACTGACTGACTCACCCTAGGAGTAAATTTTCCTACTGACAGGTTACGCCTTAATTGGATTTCTCGTAATTTTATCAGTAATGCCCTGGAGTACCTGTTAGTTGCCATTTTTAAGAGTGTCTTATCAAAGAAACAGACTTACTGAAATTACTTTCTATAACCCTGGCTTAGAGACCACTGAAGAACAGTAAATCAGGGATTTTGAAAATAAACTCTTAAAAGTCAAGATACCCCAAATGCAATTAATCTCTCCAACAAAATTTTACTTTTTTCTTAACCACATATATTACGCTTACAAATTCTGTGTTCTAGAAATATGTACAACAAAAAGCATAGAGCAACTTTTCCAAAGCATGATATATCCAGCATAATAATGAATGTGCACTTCAGTAAAACAAAGCTGAAACCACATAAATGATAGCTCCTAGCAACTGTGACTGCATTATCAAATCCTTAAACATCAAAACTATCAGGGTGCCAGTACTTGCCTACTGTGCAAGCCTGAAGGCAAACACTTTTCCAGCTTGAAATTTGAACGTTCCTCATTAGCACACAGAAAATACATGATCTGTTCCAAGCTGTCTGCCATAATAGTTGAGCTATTCTGGAGTCCAGTCTGGAAACAGGAACAGCATAAATAAGGAAGACAGTTTTTTTCCTTCAATTCTTTTGAAGATGCACTGAAGTACCACTTCACTTCCAGTGTAGTTCTTTCCATAGAGACGTAAGAGGGCACTTAGAGAGAAAACTGACAGAATCCCACAACATACTGGACTTGCAAATTACTGTTACTAGAGGGTGGGTGATATGAAGCTACATAACCAAGACTAACTTGAGGCTTCTTGGTTTTTAAATGAAAACATTTAAAGAACAACAGGAAGGAAGCACATTCTCAGACCTATCATATCTAAAGGACATCATGGAACAGTAATCAGGTGACAAAGCACCTACACCTTGACCTGACAGGTAACTCAGAGGTGGCAAAGCAGTGCACGTCAGAGTGAATATTAAGATATTATAGAGCCATATTTACTCCGAGCAGAGTTGTCTATTATGCAAGATAAACCAGAATCCTTTGCTAGAGGGATGAAAACAGAGGAGGGCGTCTGCCAGGATATCAAATGGATCTGAAAGCATATACAAGTCCTTTCAGTATTTTTCAAGGAACTTTGAGTTCTAAAAATCATGAGTGGTTTGAGGCATCTTTGCAAGAGCTATTCAAATAGTAAGTGTTAGAAACCTAGGAAGATTTAGGCACATGTAAGTGAAATGAAATCAAAGCACCTCCAGAAACGGAAACATCCAACAAGCTTATTGAGTGTGCCATGTCAAGATTCTTTATAACTTCTATATGGTTAAACTTCAACATAGTCTTACACATAAATAAATCCTGAAACAAAAAATGTAAGCAGAAACACTGCCTCACACTAACAACTCGTAGGAAGCACACAGTTACTATGTAAAATATCAGTTATGGAAGTTTCATATGGGATAACAGGTTCTCCCCCTTTTGCTTCACTCTGCCTCGATAGAAAGGGCAGAATCAAGGTCATTTGCATGGTATTTATTATGTTTTAATGAGTAACTGAAATATGCCTTGATTTTTTAATCTTAATTTAAAAAATCCTAATTCAGAAATAATCTTGTAACTTGTAGTTTACCCAGGTTCACCATTATATACACCAACTTTTTGTGTATTAGTGTGTATTGATGTGCTCAGAATACCAGCTCAGCGGCTGAGAGTAACAGAATCCAGTTGCTGTGAGGTCACAGACGGCGTGGAGAACACCAAGAAACTGAAACATGCCTTTGATTTTCTACTTATCCTATTTCTTCTCACAAGCAACGTGAGACACATCTACCTCGACAACCATTCTAGATAAAATGTTCCATTACAGAAACGTAGCATACCACTCAGGATTTAGATGATGTAAGAACATGAGCAAGATTTTCACGAAAAAGCCAATTTCCAGCTAAGGGAAACAAACATTCACTAAAATGATGCAACATTAGTGTTATTAAATTGTTTTAATAAATAATTGTTCCACCCATTTTAAAAACAAGGCTGTAAGCTACATAAAAAAATTTAGATTTGTAAGGCACACAATTCATAGACATAAAAATTTATGAAGGAGGCTGCCTACAAACACATGGTCACTGAATATATACCTGATTTGGCTGATTACTGAGGGTTCTCTTTGCAAATACAATCAATGCAATCAGTTGCTCCCTTATTTCAGTTTTGTAATAGAATGGGAGAGAGGGAGGAAGTGAAGGCTCCTTATGGCTACACTTAAAATCCCAAATGTGTTAAGGAAATGTAACCACTACACACTGAAGCTGTGTAAGTACCAAGGCGGGGCTTGACATACATCCTTTCAGACACCTATGCGGTTTTGGTTTTTTTCCTGCTGGAGCAGACAACAGTTCCTAGCCTGCAGGTGCATTTAATATCGGGACATGACACTCTAGCGAAGCAGCAAAGACCAGCGCTGAAATCGCGCACAACGCCCAGCGGTACCTCAGCCCTTGAACGACCACCGGGACACCGGTACCCGCCGGCTCAGCCCTCCCTCTCTCCCGCACCCCGAGGAGTACAAGCCCCAGCGGCTGAGAGCAGCCATGGAAAGCGGCTGGAGAGGGAGAACGACAGGGAGAACGACAGGGAGACCGACACGGAGACCGCAGCAGGCACCGCGCCGCCGGCCCAGCCCCGCCCCGCGCATGCGCGGAGCCGCCCGCCGCAGGGGGGGCGGGATGTCGGCTGGGCCGGCCGCGCCTCAACCGCGGCGCTCATCCCACTCCGCGGAGACCGGGAAGGGACGGGGGACGCGCCCCTGGCCGGTTACCTGGCCGAGGGTCCCGCGGTGCAGGGCCCGGATCAGGCCACTCGGTGTCGCCATGGCAAAGGCGGGGAGGAAGGGGCGGGGGGAAGGGAAGCCGGGCAGGAGCAGGGCGGGATCAGCGCGTGTCCCGCGGCGCGGAGGGCGCAGGCGCGGTCAGCGGGAAGGGGCGGTGCCGGCTCCGCACGGCCCTGTGCGGGAATGCCGGGACACGCCGGGCTGTCCGGGAGTGCCCGCGGGGCCGGGCCGGGGCGTCGCCTCCTGCTTCTTCACGGACCTTGCCACATCTGCAGGCTGCCCTCGAAACGGGCCCCCCTCAGCAGTGTGTCCCCTCCCGAGGGCTCCCTGCTTCCCCGCAGCTCGCCTGGCCGTGCCCGCTGCGGCTCTTCCACGGAGAGATCCGCAGCCTGCCCGTCTTACTCGTCAAACTAGCTAGGGTCAACCCCCCACAGAAAACCCCAGAAAAGATGCTCTCTTCCCTCAATCCGCCCTACTCTGTCCCAAAAGCCAAGGCAGGAGCAGCTCTCTTCCTCCAGCATCCCTGACACGGCACGGCCCCAAACCCGGTCTTTGTGCCCGTGTCGCTTCCAATGGACAAGCTCAGAGAACCAAAGCAAGTAGCAGCGCAGTTGTTAACGAGGTTTGACATGCTTCTGAAGAAGTTGTTCATCAGCTCTTCACGTAGGCTCTTTCGGAATGGGTGCCAGGTTTTCGCCAGTTAATTTCCGCCCAGTTTTAATTCCCAGGCTGGGAAGACACAAAACGCTTGTTCACCAGTGGTCAGGTGATGTGAACTGCAGCTCACCTGCAGGTCTGGAAACATCTGGGACAATGTCTGTGGAAATCTGCTGCTGCAGGGTCTGGGGAAACAAACCAGGAAAGAAGGATCAGTGAAGAAGGTGCACAGCTCTGTTAGCAGTGGCACTGTGTGTCGTACTGGTGATTATTTCCAGTAGCCCACTCAAACACCGTCACTGAGGATATTATCGTGGAATGTTCCTAACTCTAAAATCTGGAAGCAATTTTAATAGCTAAACCCACTGTAAATTTACATAACTGTTTTATTTGTTTTCACTTTGATGCATTGGCTAGTAACAATTTTTTTTAATTTGAAAACCCTGTATGTGCAGTACTTAGTACATAGGAGTACATTTATTCCCCCAGATTCTACTATAATACAAATTGTAAAAAATGTACTTTGCACAGTTTATAAGAACTTTAGCTCAAACCCAGGAATTGTACATATAATTTTTTCATCATTTGCATCATCACTATAGATATTCTTTATAATTTGAGCTAAAGACTTCTTTGTGTGATGTTCGTCTTTGTCTGACATTTTTATTCAGTTTTTCAGCAAAAATATGTCAGCCATTTTTTGAGAACGTAACTAAGCAAAAATCACACGAAGCTGCCCGAATTGTAGGAAACATCATGGGAAAAGCTGAAAAATGGAAAAGCCCAGTTGATATTTTTTGAGATTTTCCAGTCCTAAGACCAAAAAATTATTGGACAAGAGCCTATGGCTGCTTCATTAATATGACTCTGAAGATGTGATCAGAGTGGAGCATCAGGCAACAACTCTGAGGGTGGGAGGGATGGACATATCCTAGCCTCTGTCTCACAACTGAAGGTTTTCTTTTGGAGACTAGTTGGAGCAGGTAGAGATGTCTTAAACTAATGCCAAGAAGAGGTAAATACTGGAGACAAATGGAATATGAACCTATCTTCAAAAAGTTGCTCAAAGAAAACTGAGGTAATATGGTAAGGAAATATTAAGACAATTTTTCAGTTGCAAATACTTTTAAACAAAACTCTTTCCCAGTATGTTTGCTAAGGAGAAAGGTTTCAGCATCTAATAAATGTAAATATTATAATGCTGTTATAAGTCAGTAAGTCAGATATTGGTTTCAGGCAAAATGATAAAGAAAATTCTATGTGGAATTCAGACTAAAGAATGAAGATAGAATTAACACTGCTTAAGAAGTATTAGTAGTCATTTTCAAAGCCATTAGAATTAGTAAATGGAACATTAAAAGGTGATACTTTTTAGGTTTTTGGAATACCTTGATTTAGTACCACAGAGCATTCTAATTAAACATACAGGAGAAGCACACACTAAATGACTAAGGGGTGATTAGCTGACAGGTCTTCAAAAGTACTTGTTACAGTAGAGTTCTATGGTGACTTATGCTTTGCCCTACTCAGTACTGTTGCCAATTATCTGGATATAAATACTGAATAATTTATGTTGAAATGTGCCCTCGACACAAATATTGTCAGACTTTTAAATAACACTAAAACAGTCATGATCACACAGTTAATATGAGTATATTAAAACAAAGCATGTTTTAAAATCAAGTTGAAACTGAAGTAAAAACTTGAATTAAAGTTGAATTTTTTTCTTTAACTGGATCTGACCCTGAGTTATTACTTGAAAGTCTTTGTTAAACCTAAACTGATGCTGAACAACAACAACAACAACAAAAATCAATAAACTATTTACAATACCTCTTTAACACATGAAGAGCCCACTGCTATGACAGAAATCTAGCAGGGGCAGAAGAATAAGCATGGTGTAGGCAGAGAAGGAGAGTGGTGTGAATGTGCAAGGTGGATGAGAAGAGGTTGGTTTGAGAATCCCAGAGAAGATGAGACAGCTTGCATCCTGAGAGATGGCAAAATTAGGGAAGAAGAAAGATTCACTGCTAATATTTATTGTCCTCTGAAATCTCCTGCTGCTGCCAAAACACTTCTGACCTTTCTCATGTAGATGCTTTCCCCCTACTTGTATTACCCCAATGCACACTGAGAACCCACTCAAGACTATTTAGATGTGAGGAATTTGCTCCACAGCCCAAATTAGGGAAATGCCACTTAACAGCTGAACATGAACAGGACTCCAGTCAGAATATCACTAGTGCAATTCTCTGTTATTAATACTACCAAACTGACTGTTGACTTAGAAACAGGAGTTCTAGACCGTATCTTTCAGATCAATGTGTGTCCTCTGGGACATGGTGATTCTGCAAAAGATCGAGAGTTTGTATGGGACAAGCAGCTCTATTTGCTGGTGCAGTCCTGTAGCTGAAATGGTCAATTAAACAATTTTTTAATAATGGGATACCAGTCAGAAAATACTAAGTCCACTTTGGGTTTCTATGCATAAAAAAAGATATTGAAAAATCAAGGAAAATACAACAGACATTAGCTGTAAAATTATTTAAAGAAGGTCTTAGGCCTACGCTCAATTGAGTGATTAGTGAAGATGCAGGAAGTGATAGAAGTGGAAGAGAAAGTCTGATTTTCTCTATCTCCAGGTAGGAATACCTCTGTAGCTGGGCGAAAGCCCACAAACTTTTATTTTCATGAAGCCTTGAAACAGCCTAAAATATTAGAACCTATGTCTGTTAATTTATCATGTAAGATTTATGTTTTATGCTTAATCTATTTGTGTTTTATCTCCCATCTTGGAAATAGAGTAACAAGTATGCAAGTCAGCATTGTCAAAACAATTTCACTAATACTCTTGAATCATTCACATTACCTGATAAAAGTAACAAGGAAAAATGTAGAAGGAAACCATTAATTTTTCAATTCAATGAAGGGATTATGACAAAAAATCCTATGGTAAGAAAGATTTGGACACCATTTAAAAAAATCGACAATACTCAAAGGAGCAAGACCTTTGCAGAAAAAATAGTATGCTAAGATATAGCTAGAGTCAGTATCATAATATCTATACAGAAGAGAGGGAAATTAATTAAATCACATAACAGAGTTGATGCTGTCATTTCTCAATTTCTGAGTTTTTGATCATGTTTTTTAATGTAGCTTGCAGGAGGGGTAATTATAACTACAATAATTTTTATTGTTTGCTACAGCATTGCTCAGATACTGTCTAAAATAGGATGCCTTTGTGTTGTGCACTGCTCAAGCATGCACTGGGTGACAGCCACTGCTCCAAATAGGTTACAGACTGAAAGACAAAGTGGACACGGATTGAAGAGTGTATGACACACAGCATGATAAATGAATTTGCAGAAATCAACATGTAAATATTGTGAGTACTGTTGTTTTTTAAGTGAAGGGTGTTATTCGCAAGGTATGACCTGAATAGAAGAGTAAGGAAAGGGGATTTAGGTAAACTGGAGGAGTCAGAGAAGGAAAACCAGGTAGGTTGTGATCTGAAGAACAGAGTAAGAGGAGAAGTTTGAACAGGCAACCAAAAAGCACAGGAGAGAGTCAAGTCAAACCTTTCACACTGTCATACATATAAAACTTTACTTGAGATGTGTAGGTTGCTGTAATTTAAAAACACATCTTTGAAATTCTTGAGAGCCTAGAGGTTAGCAGCAAGACTGTCTGAAGAGGGTGAATCAATCACTTTTACCTGTTTCGTTTTACATTTTACACATGCTGTGGAAGAATCTTTGGCCAATTTTGTACATCTGTTTGTTCAGTGAAGCTTTAGCAGGGTAGTCACTTGGAAGCATTGAAGATCTGGTAGAGAATTTGAAGAAGTATTGTATTGTCTTTTGTATGCTGAAACTGTTGATAGTATCATAGCATTGCAGAGAGCTATATCCTGTGAAGTTCATGGAAAAACACTGTATTGGTAGCCACTGAGAAATAAGAACACCTAGAATCTTCTGAAATCTGTAAACCTTTTCTCCCTATAATATGTTGGGAAAAAGAAATCTTTCCTACATGTTCTTTTGTATTATCATCAGTTACGGTGACTGTGTTCTTTACATTCATTTTGAATCTGTGTTTCCTGTCATGAGCAGATTAAAAACAGAAGAGAGTGTAGTAAAAGTTTTCTATTGCAAACATCTGTGTCTCAAAAAGGATTGTATTTCCATGTCCTGGAACATCAAGGGAAGAAGCTTGCCCTCCCCAGACACACACCTTTGGTTTGCTGCAATAAGGAGTTTATAGACAAGGTTGCTTTACTACAGTAAGTAGATAACCCAATTCTGCTATTATTTCCAGTGGATTATCCAGCCTGGATGTCTAAGGAGACTTTCATAGAATCATTCAATGATTGTTCCCAGTAGAGTTATCTTATTCTATATCTCTAAAATGCATAACATATTTTTGTGTGCAACCTAAGCAATGCTTTTAAGAATTTCTGTCTTTTGTATCTGAAACTGCATTTTAAATGGAAATGCTGCTGTCCAGATAAGTGTTCTGAGGGACTGTCACTAGAAATGGTGAATGAACATACTTACGATATATGTCACATTAAATCCACAGACAGAAAAAAATGATGTCAACAGACTTCACAAAGGAAAAAATTAGTGATCATGTATCATAACGTATCTGTCTGATTTTAAAGAACGAAAGAGTGGAAAAGAGGAGAAAAGCTGTTGTAAGAAGCACTGGGAGCCAGATATACAGCACTTTCTCATACTTTCTGTTATCCTTACAGGAATTTCGCCCTGCAAAGAAGGAAATCTATCTCCTACATGAATGCCCTCCTTATGGAACTTCAATATACTAATATGCATCAATGAAAATATCATCCAAAATATATTGTACTAGATTCATGTACTCTGTCACTCCACTGAACCACACATCTATTGTTTGCAAAACTAGAACAAATTTGGGAAAGCTTGATACAATCATCATCTGGGCTGGTTCTTCAGTCATAATCATCTTGGGCACCAAGGAGACTTTTGCTGGTATGCAGCAGTGATTACTCCTTTCTGAAGTGGAAGCACATCTCCAAATAAGAGTTTTATTTTGGGCAAAATTATTGGTGAGGATTATCTTCTCTCTCCTAATAATTTCCCTCATCTGCCAAAGCTCCTTCATGTATACTCAACTGATGGTGATATTTCCATACCTCTGAACATATTAAAAACTCTCAAGGCTGCAAATATTAAAACTAGAGTTAATAGAAAAAATGAAGAAAACATAAAACTTTAGTTTTAAGACAAGCTTGGCAAACTTAAGAAATTGCTTGTTACGAAAAATCTCATAAGCAAACAGATCTAGAAAGCTTAGGAATATGTAGGAATTCACACAGTCTGAACCTGTGCTTTGTAACTCTGGTTGTTCAGTTTAGTAAGAGAACCTCACACTTGCCTGTTTACAAGGTCAGTTAGCATAACATCTCTCTAACTTTCTTTAGAGGATATATTTGAACATTTGTCTGTGACTTACCTCCTTGTCCAAGGTACTCAGAAGAGATGCTACAAAAAATAATTCAGTGAATCTTTCATCCTGCTTATTGTAATAAGGATCCTTAAGATATGAGAGTAGGGTACAGAAAGATCTGCTTGCCCAATTCACATTTAAATCAGGAGTCATTAGGCACTAGACACTTAACGAAAGGTCGTTGATGTAAACCCTTTGATTTATTTTTATAAATTGTTCTAGTTTCTATAAAATATACCCTATTTCTATGATCTATGATCTAAATTGATCTGATTTTACTTTCCAGTTTTAGATTGTGTAACCTCATTGCCTTTTAATCTAAAACACATTTTACTTTAAGAAATCTTCTCTCCTTGTAGTCAAAGAATGAGGTTTTTTGTTGGCGTTTTATTGTGGTTGGTTTAGTTTTTGAGTTTTGGTTTTGTTTTTTTTTAAAAGAAATGGCATGGACTCTTTCCCCGCCCCCCCAAAAAAAAGTATCGTAAAATAGGCTTTGCACATCCTAAATTACAAGTTTAATTCCTTAGTCTTTTCAGTTTTTCAAGCTCTTCTGTTCAGTGTAAGCAACAAAATGTGCCTCATTACTATTGATATTCTCATTATCATTCATCTGCTTTTACTCAACCCTTTGCTAAAATTAAAATAGAAGTGTTACTGAGAAAGTTTGCAGATGATGCACAGATTGATAGAACAATAAATAGCATTTATATATTTGAGAATAGTGTTAGCTGCTGCATCGCACTAAGAGCTCACATTCTTTCTATCTGAGCTCTATCACTTTCAGTGTCAGTGGTTTCCACAGTCCCCTGACTTGCCAGGGTGACAGTTTTTTTTGTTTCCAGGTGTGTGACCTTAACCATTTATGTGTGTTCTGAGTGTGCTTAAATGAGTTACCCTTCCTACCAAACAACCCAGCTGTGTATAACTGGATGTTTCTTAATACTGTTTATCATTCCACCAAGCTGAGAATCATCTGCAAACTTTACTAGCAGTGCTTTCCTATTCTCTTCCTTGTGGTTAATAAAATGCTAATTGTTAAAATGAGATTAGTGGCTTAACATCTGTTGAACTGGTAGTGATTTAATATCCGGTTAATGTACAGTTCAATATACACTTCACCGATTATTCTATGTTCATTTAAAAAATAAGACTATCATGAAGCATCAAAATAAACTCTTTACAGAAATGTAATTATGGCACAGCCAAGTGTATTTCTAGATACCAGAAAGAATTAAGTACATAAAATGCAGAGTTGTTATAATTATCTCTCAAAAGATCACTCACATGTATTATTTAATAACACTCTGAGATACAGATTTTCAAAGCTAATTTTTTTTGTTTACATTTTATATGCACTTCCATGGCTACACTTTGACTATTGTGTTCCCATCTAGGTAACGTGGAACACCTATGGTTTATGGGATACTTTGACTGGGTTTGCAACTGTTTTGTTTCACCAGAGCAATGAAAAGCTGCTGAAACAGGTTCTAGCGCCCTTTGCTTTCTGCACTCCAAATTTCTCCCGATTTGTCACCTCCCACCATTAATTGTTCATGGTGAATCACACATGACCCTTAGCTTGGCTTTATCCTCTGAATATGAGGAATTCCCCAAACTCACACAATTCTTCTCCCCTTGTATGCCAACCTGGCACTTAATTCCAGCAGAGTAGCTGGCAGCCCAGAGCACCAGGTTGGTTGGGGGTGGCAGCAAAACCTCTTTGCTCTGCCAGATGCTTATTTTGTGGCCCAGAGTCAGAGAGCCAGGCCAACTGCTGCTGCTGAGGGAGCAAAGGGATTGCACGGGCACCAGCTTTGGCTGGGCGGGAACATGGCATTGCCAAGTAACATGGGTCATGTCTCTGGCTCTTCCAGCCTCTTGATGGTGGCAGTGTCTGATCAGCTCTTCACAGATTTTCCCTGAGCCTCGTCTCACCTCCTTTCCTGAGCCTTTCCTCCACCTCATGGCAGAAGTGACCCTGCCCTGTCTCCTTTGGGTGGTAAAATATGATTTTCCCCTCTGTGCTTACAAACCTGGAGCCAGCCATGTACACATGTCCACTTTCTTCTCCATCACTCCTGCAGGAAGAGTGCTTCTGGCTCCCTCTTTGGTGCAGTAGACAAGCATGCTGCCTCCCACCTTCCTCTCAGCTTGCCTGTAAAGAGGATCCAGCACAATAGGTGCTTTCCTCACAGAGGCTTCGTATGAATGGCCATGCTTGCTGTTGTTTTCTGTAACTAAAAGTTGTTTTGTTGTTGTTGTTGTTTTTCTCCCCATGCAGAACTGTTCCTTTT
>JAYRBT010000001.1:26572024-26604371 GCA_036023395.1 Myiotriccus ornatus
CTTGCTGTTGTTTTCTGTAACTAAAAGTTGTTTTGTTGTTGTTGTTGTTTTTCTCCCCATGCAGAACTGTTCCTTTTTGGACTGGCCACCATCATCCATTGTTCTCCATGAAACAGAAACTGCCATTGCCCCCAGGGGAGATAGCGGCTGCCTATACTGTGAGGCATCATAACACACAGACCCCATTGGGAACAATGGGGAAAAGCCTTCTCAACGTGGCCACCAGCTGAGGCCCATCCAGAGCACTGGGGAGCAGCAGCCACGCTGAGGGGAGGTTGAGGTCCACTGAGGACCCCTCAGCCCTGCCTGAGGGGAAAAGAAGATTACATGCAAAAATACCAAAACAAAACTGGCTTGATTAGAAGAAGCAAGTGAAAGTCTTCGTGCAAGGTTCCACTTATGTGTGAGCTAGCAGAACTCTTAGCTTTTGAAGGGGAAGTCAAAGTAATTTTTGCTGCTCTCTCTCATTGATGCCTTGACTGCTCCTTAAATACTAAGTGAACAAAATACTTTTTTGACAGTTTTAATAGGAAACAATTTTTGTCATAGAATAGTCAGCAATTTGTATATGAAAATGTGATATTTTTCTACTCTTCCTCCCTTCTTACTGGGCAGATTCCTTTCTCATATACTCTTGGCTTTCTGCAGTATGCATTATTTTTAATAAGACCAGAAACAAAGCGAGGACTAATAATGGGTGGTTCATTTTTAATCTCTAAGTAAGCTGATATATTCAAGTACATCTTTGAAGTTACTGGAAAATTTGTAATCAAACCATATGCATTGTACTGTTAAGGAAAGTACGCTGCATTTTTTCATGGAGGGTAAAGAATCATTAACAGAGCATAACTGATTTTGAAAATTCTACCCTGACTCTAGAGTATTTTATTGCCTATGAAATAAGCATTAAGTGACAATATTTTAGAAGATTTGAATTTGAAGGCAAGTATCATCAATAATTTTGCACAAGCCATGTTGTAGGAATGTTCTGATTATTTTTGAAAACAGGCATTGTCAGTCAAGGTAATAAATGGGCAAGATCTCTCTTAATGGGAATTCAAACCATTCAGGTAATTAAAATCACAATTAGCATACTCACATCAGTCTGTTAAAATCCCACATACATAAGCCTGCAGATCTCCATACTTTTACATTTACAGTCCTATAGGACGAATAGTCAATTGCTGCCATTATTCTTCATAGCAAAAATTTCCTCTTGAGCAGAAGTCTTAACCCTGCCACCCTGCCAGATACTAAGCCCCTTTATAAATGTGCCTATGGCCATTTCAGTGGCTTTGTACTTAAATTGATGAAGTTGATCTGTAAAGATTTAGTGTATGCTCTCTCTTCTTCAGAGTAGGGGGAGTAATTATTTTGAAAGCAGCAATTGATCTAGAATGAAGAAGCTGCATTCTCAACAGAGACACTGACTGATATTATGCACTTAATAATGTGAGTTTGGGAGCTGAAAGTCTTTTTAGTTTTGAATAACCATAAATCCCACTCAGGATGCTAGGTGTGCTTGTTAGCTTCCACACTGGCTAAAAGAGGGAACACTGTATTTAGGAATAATTTAAACACTGAAGGTCACTGCCCAAAGTAAATATTGAATGCAGGGTCAGAGGATTGATAAGAGTCAGTGACAGTGGAGAGCAGGAGGAAGCAGGCAGGGAGCAAACCCAAAAATCATGGTACAAGAAATGAAGTCAATACACAGTGGTCTTGAAAGAAAGCCAAGGAAAGGAGCTTTTTGAGCAGACCCCTGACTGCAGATCTCAGATCATGAGCAAAGCAACAGATTCTTGTTCAGACTTGCTGTATTTCAAGAAGCGAGATTTTTTTTTTGGTAGTAATACAGGATTACTTCAAAGAAATACCTGGCTCTTGTAATCACTTTCTCATTCTAATGGAAACAGCCTGTGATATCATATGTATACATGCTAACTTCTCAGGCCATGGTGGAGTTCGACCCTTCAACCAGAGAGAACAAACAGTGAGGAAACACAGGGAAGGAGACGGATATTTGAGAAAAAGATATAGCAAAGTAGAGAAAAATGAAGACCTGTGGGAAATTAATCTAAGGTGCAGAGGTATTAAAGAATGTAATCAGGACATAATCTTCAGTATGATAGTCAACTGGGAGATGCTAGTGTTTCTGGGAAAGAGTAATCCCTAAAGTGTACCCATACTTGAATTTCTGATAAAAAAGAAGAGCCTGTCTCTCCCATCCCATTACCATTTCAGAAAAGCAGCCCTCTGACAGGCAGCCAGGCATCACGATGGAGGGTTAAAACTCATGAAGCTGCTGCCCATTTGGAACGCACTCCGTCTCCTTTCACATCTGCAGAGCATTTAGCTGCTTGCATCTGGTTGTGTTTGCGCAAATATAATTCCATATTCACTAATAATTCCCGAGGCTAAAGGCCCCTCTCCTGTAACCTTGTTAATATTCTCACAAGGCCTGGTGTGAACGCCTCACAGCATTTGGATTAGAATTCAGTCTGGTGGGTTCCCCCCCGCCCCGTCTCTTACTCTTTCTCTCTCTCGTACTTTTCTGGCCTCCAGTTTCCTGGCCACCCACATGACGAGACACTCTCCCTCCCTCTCTCTCCCCATTCTCAGTTTCAAGGAATTTCCTTTTGTCAAAGGCGAAGTGTGATTGACATATTTTCCCCCTCTTAAGTGCAGTCTTCTTAATACTTGATTTAACTATGTCCTTATGGGGCTCATATAATCATTACCTAGGTGAGAAAGAGACCCCCTGCTCCCTCACTACCATCCGATCTTGGGCTTCAAGCACCAGGCGACTGGCTGCTTAGCACTTTTTACATGTTTTTTACTCACTTTTTAAAGACATTTTTATTAATTTGGTGATGATGAGGTGTTCCAGATTGACAGCATTGGAAACTAATTTGTTTGTCCGCAAAACAGGTACCACTGAAGCAGCAGAACCAGCGACTCCCCTATCAAGGTTTCTTGGGGTCCCCTTTCGAAGCACCTTGCCAAGGCCAGAAAAATTGCCTTATCCTCTGGCCCTTGTGGGAAGAAAGCAATTCAATTTTCTAATCAGTCCTCAATCCTGATGTTAAGACTGATAAAAAACTGAGGTGGGGCTCTGTCTCGCTGTGGTGTCTCGAGAGTCAGGGACATAAGCATTTTGCTGGTTAACTTCTGGTCTCTGCTTTCTTTAGCACAAGAAATCATGGTTTCTTGTTGTTCTCAGCTTACTTTCCATGTGATCTGCATAGCATGGGCCCTGGCCAACTGCCCATAGTTCCCAGGTAGAGCTCAAGATGTGTCTTGGTGGTGGGGGCAAGGGGTTGAAGAAGAGCAACTATGGGCTTTGGGAAGGTAAGTGGGCTGCTGGCAGGAGAAGAGGAAGGTGAGTCCCCAAGCTGATAGCTTGGAGTCTTTAATGATTCCCTGGTTAAAGTGTGTTGAGCATCCTGTTGTACTACTCTGGTTTTATCTGTCTTGTATAGTAGGACAGAAAAGTATAATTCTGAATTATGATGACTGTGGGTTGGCTGTGGGAATTGACTTGAATGGGTTGCTCAGACTGAGCTGAACATTTTCAATACGACTTAGGAAAGATTATTAACATGTTTTTTAACAAAGATTTGCAAGATCTTAGCACACCTTTTAATCCACATGAAAGCCAAACAGAGCTTTGTATTTAATTTAACGGAAATACTCCTGGAAACTGATTGTTATAGACAACATAAAAGAAAATATTTAAAATTAAGTACATTGAAAATTTATGCCACATCATTGTAATACCTTGTTTTCAGTAGTGTATGAACTTTGCTACATTTGAAATAAGTAGGGTGAAATTTCCCATGTCAGGGATAAATCTCTGTACCTTGCATCCTTCTTTTCCTCTTTTGTAAAAAATGGAGGAAGAATAATTAATTGAGTTTTTAGGAAAAGTTTTGGGAGACTTTATTGTTAGGTATATGCTAAAAAAACCTGAAAGGGATATCAGTAAAAATTAATAATCCCTACCTAATTTGGATGAAAGACTTGTCTTTTGACCATCAGATGGGGCAGAGGATCCCTCTGATGTCAGAAATGTATACTTGTCCATTTCCACGAAAAATTTCCCACATTTACGCAAGTTATGAGCCTCAGAAAGTCCCACTTCACACAAAGACATTAAAAATGCATGTTCTCTGAAGGATTTCTGCCCATTCTCAAACCTAGGGGTGGATGGCAACCTTCTCTGTCACCAGAGCAGTGAGGTACATGGTGTGGCCACAATCTCAAGGCACGGGAGATGAACAGTGTTGCTCCTTCTGCTGTGATTTGACTGTCTGTCTGACAGACCATGGAAGAGGAGAAGGAACCTTTCTGACAAGACTGCAAAAGGTAGAGACCTGGGACTGAAGTACTGGGAATGAAGACACTGGAACAAAAAGTTGCCGAGCTCACTATCCTGATGTTCTGAGAAAGACTGGGAGCTTCCAGGTAGGACTGAAAAAATGATTAAGGGAGAGGCATGGACCTCGGATGCTTGTCTCTAGAAACAGAGCAGGAATTTCATAAACTAAATATAACAGAAAAAAAAAACAAATTAGAAAGGTAATGATTCAGCCTTCAGAGCAGAGTCTGGATGATCCACATGAAGCACCTATCAAACAATGAGTATGAAAGAAGACCCTGAATACACAGAATCTTCAACAGAGATCCAATGGAAAATTGCTATGTGGTTATGTAATCAAGCATAGTAAGGAAGATAGAGCTGAAATAAGATGAGGCTTATTACTGATGATGCTTAACATCTGAGTGACTTTGACACATTAATAGTTTCTCAGCATACTATTATTTATAACATACATAGACCTGGTATAGCCTGTAGGCCAGGAACTACCTCGGTGCAAAGTGAGTTAGCTTCTTTATCTCATTAGTGGCTTATGTTAAATTAATTAACAACTATTTACTTTAGCTCTGGTTCTAAGCCATAAGGATTCAAAAGAACACATCCTTCGAAAAGCCAGATTCCATGTATTCTGAAATGAGACGGGACCAAATGGTAATGATATAAAAAAAAAAAATCCTTTCATTCTTGTCTTCCTTTCTTCGCACAAACATGTGCAGCTGTGGCCCATATCTGCTGAAAATAGTCATCACCACAATATGGCAATGAATATTTTCAACCATTCTTTTAAGAAAGCTTTTATCTTTTCTTGGCCTCACAACATCTCCAGGCAATCTATCTCCATTGTCAGGGCATTGTTTTGTGAAGTATTGTTTCAAGAAGCATAGTCCAGGACTTTTTTTTTTTTTCTTGTATCTGCCTGGGAAGGAGTTAACTTGTAGATGGCCTCAGCAGTGTATCAGATCACAGTCCTCAGCCTTGCTGGTGCCATGTGCCAATTGCTTCCCTTGCCACAAAGAGCCTATGCCCTGTTTTGTCCTGGCTTTGCATGCATTTGGTTTGCAAGCTGGCCAGAAATGGATCTGGGTACCTGACTACAGATAATAGTAAAATACTGTGCTTACGTGTTATGGGAATGTGCCAAATTCCATTGCTGTGGAATAAATGAGTTAATGCTTCAAGAAGTTGATGTGAGAACTGTTATTTCCAGCTCCAAGGCATCTCTACATTGCTGCAATGGTTCACCTCTGGTTTAGGTTCTCACAGTCAGTTCCATTAACTGCAATAATCAGAAGTTTTTTAAAATACAAGCTCTGATTTCCAGGGCATGATTTGCAGTAATTGACTTTTCCGTGGGCTGCAGAGCTGTGGGAAGCAGAGGCTCCAACTGTGCAGCAGAGCAGAACGTGCCCTCTAGACCAGCTCATGCCACTCATGGTTGCTGTTCTGCCTTTTCCTCTGAGAAGTTGCTGTTGAACACCTTATGCCACACACTAATGTGCCTGTCCCCTGTGAGATCAATTTTCTACCCTCATGTCCTGTTGGGCCACTCTTCTATCTGATGTTAGGTAAAGCATGACTCACCTTCATACTTGCTCAGCCTCAGGACTGTAATGTGATGTTTAGATGAATTCTCAGGCTTAGAGGATTGCATTTTTACCAACAGTGCTCTAGGTGAAAAAGCTGAAAGTAACTTCTGCAAATTGTGAACCAGCCTTGGCTTTTAGAATGACCCCAATAGCTCAGGAGACAAGTGACTTGAAACCTGTTGGAATATTTATATACTCAGTTTTTGCTGAAGAAAATCCCCTCTGTTCTCCCTTTTCAAAAACTGGCAGTAATAATATTTTCTTTTTAATTCAAAGAAGCAATTAATCCTGAATCTTCCCTGCCAGATTGAAATATCTTTAGATCTTCTTCTCTTTTAACTGTTTGATATTAATTGCTGATGGGCCATCTCAGTGTATCAGGTGTTTTCCAGGCATTGTGTAAAACAGTTCTTGCCTTAGTGTGCTTACAGTGTCAAAGAACAGGGTACAAAAAATCTGGAACTGGAAATTTGGCATGGGATGAGGCTAGTAGCAAGCAGCATCGTGATCCTGGAGAGAAGGGCTAGAGGGACCTATCACCACCAGGATCCAATTTGGAGAATGGGGAACACAATCCAGAAAGCTTTTGAATCACTCCACTGTCATCAAGTACCTGTGAAACCCACAGGCGAAGCATGTCTCACCCGTTTAATGACCAGGCCAAATATGAAATAGCAATCTGCTGCTGCTAGTAAATTGAGAAACAAAGACATTTCTGTCCCTTCATTCCCTGTCAAACAAATAGTAAGCATAAGGGATGCTGGGCCTTTTGTTTTTAAATCAGTAGTTTGACAGCTATACTGTGAACATTGACTAATAGCAAGGACAAATGGCTCTATTAAGATGTGGAATAACATAGCAAGAGAATCCCAAACCAAAACACTTTTCCCTAGGAACAGGAAAAACTGGGATATGACAACTGGTGTTTCTGTTCAGACATGAGTGAACAGGAGCTCCCTTTTGCACCTGATTTTGAGCTGCCTGCAGATGTGTAAGGTGCTGCTGCAGGCTGAGGTATGAGACAGGGAGCCTCCTTTAGGCTTTCCAGAGGCAGCTCCTGTTCCTGTGGATACTTTGGACAGTGAATGGCATTGTTCTAGGGGCTGCAGCTTGCGCTGAGAGGATTTATATACAATGTCAAATCCCTCCTGTCCTGACCCCTCCTGACTCCCAGACATCTGTAAGGAACACCCCTGAGAGGCTATCTGTAAAGAACCGTTTATTTTGCAGTGAAGGGATAATCTCATAATAACCAGGGTGTTCCTCCAAGTTCCTGGGAGTACCGAGTGAATCTTGCCCAGTGTTGCTGGCTGAAACGTTCCAAACACAAATACAATGGAGGCTCTGAAGAAGACAGAGGAGCTCAGCACCCACAGCCCATGTTTATTTTTTCCAGAGATGAAGGAGGGATTGTAGGTCAGCAGGAATTGTGCATTCTGACTGGTATTTATTGACTCAGAAGTCCTTGTTGACAGACAGACAGACAGTTGGGCAGGGAAGGGTTCCATTACAGTGACGTCGTTTCTTTCCCTCTTCTCCCCCGAGGCTCTCATGGCTGACACTCTTTACACATTGCTGTGGCTTCTCCAGCTGGTGCTGGGGCGAATGGCAGCTGCCTTTCACCTCGCTGGTGCTGGAAGCCTGGGTGCCCCTAGGGAATATGACTGTCAGGCTTTCAGCGACACACTGCAGCACATCCATCAGAGATGTAGCAACAAAACAGAGCTTCATGTTCAGCCTTTCCTCTGAGACCTGGGTTAAGACTGGAGGTCTGGGTCAGATGCTGAAGGTGAACCCTGGGTGGCTATGGGGACCAGTGTATGAAAAAGAAATGTATCCCTGAGCTGTGCTCAGCCTCATTTCCACCTTCCATTCCCTGTTGCAGTCACTGCTATTTAGGTCTTCAATTGCCCTTCTCCAATATTGTGCTTTAGGAGGGATTTGAGACCTTCCTGTAAGTGATAATAAGGCAGATTTACTGTCAGCTGTATGCAGGGATGCTATGATTCTCTGAGCAGCCTCTGTTCATGCCAGGGGTCATGGCTTTAATACTTTTATTTCCTAGTACGGATCCTCCAGGGGTCCCTTTGGATTTAAGACCTTTCTGGAGACTTGTATCGATTGCAAGCAATATGGTCACCTTTGCTTTTAGTCACAAAAAGCAACTTTTTTTAATGAGCCCTTCCTGGCAATGCAAGATACTAGATCCTTCATCTTATGTCAGAATGGCGAAGCAAAATGTACATGTTCAAATAGCATGAATTGCTCTTCTTTTCCCCACACTCTCCACTGTTTTTTTAAGATGAATTATCTCTTTTTTAGTCCAGTAAATCAAATGTGGCTGTTTCTAAAGGATGCAGCAGGCTGGGGTACAGGATATAATAGAATCATAGAATAATGGAATGGTTTGTGTTGGAAGAGACCTTAAAGATCATCTAATTCCAACACTCCTTCCACAAGACCAGGTTGCTCAGAGCCGCACCCAACCTAGCCTTGAACACTTCCAGGAATGAGGAGTCCGTAACTCCTTTGGGCAACCAGTTCAAGTGTCTCACCACCCTCACAGTACAGAATTTCTTCCCAATATCTAACTTAAACCTTGCAGTTTGAAGCCATTCCCCCTTGTAAAAAGTTCCTCTCCAGCTCTCTTGTAGCCCCTTCAGGTACTGGAAGGTGCTATAAGGTCTCCCTGAAGCTTTCTTTTTTCCAGGTTGAACAACCCCAACTCTCTCTACATGGAGTGCAAAGCAGTGCCAGATAGATGTGATCATAGGTTCTTTACTCACTTCAAAAACGTCTTCTTAGCAGCACGGACAAGTGAATCACACTGATCTCTCGCTTAGTGAAATTTACATTAGGAGTGCTAAGAAGTTGCAATATAAATGTGCCCTTCCAGATTCAATCTCTGTGAATATGCTCATTTAGTCCACTCCTTGATTATCAGTGCAAGATTATGTGCAACAGTACATATTTTGTTTTAACAGCCTTAAATGATGAGGTATCTTCTGCATTTGGATTCTGGCTGTTTTTCTAGTAATTCGATTCTTGCAGTGAGGCATGGTTGCAACACTTTCTGTTCTGTGACAGAATGCTTCTTACATCACCTAACATGTATGGAATTCTTTTCAGGCTCTACCTCATTAAAAAACGATGCTTAGATCTCCTGCCTTTCTAATGTACAGGGGCAGATCTAGGCATATTTTCACTTTGAAAAGATTTCCTCTCCTTTTCATTAATGACAGCTGTACAGCTGTCTAAAGACTGTTAAGATCCCCCTCTACACTGCTGGATGTTTGCTGTATTTGTAATCTGTTTTGGAGAGCCACATGCTTTTGTTACCCCAGTAAAGCTCCTTTAAACAGTATGTATTTTCCCTAATGTGGCCTTCCCAATAAATAGTAATAAAGAGGGTGAGGGGTTCAATATGTGTGTGGTGGAAGCCAATGATGGGATGGTACTGCAAGGAAAATACTTTCTTGGCTATGTTAGCTGCTGAGAATGTCTCATGTCAACAGGCTGCAAGAGTGCATCTCTGTGTGACAGTGCATACAGAGCATCTTCAGGGTGCTTTTAGATGCACATCAGCTTACAGTTCTAAGTGTAAGAAGGCCAAAGAAGCCCCTAAGCATTTTATCCAGTCTTGCTGAGCTTTAGGTGTAGTAGGCAAATGCTTGGCAGTTACCTGCACTCTAATGGGCTTCTGTGCCTCAAGAGGGAGTAGCTTGACCACTTTCACCTGACGGCTGACTTACATAACTGAGATGTCCCAAGCTAATTCCTGTTTGAATAAGAACACATACATAGGAACAAAACAAGCCTCGATTTAAAAGCAAACTTGATGATTACTAGTCTGTTACATGACTGTCCCACCTCAACTTTATTTTCTCTGTCTTTAATTCCCTGCTTTTATCATCTTTCCCCATGGGGTGCAGTGTCCTTAGGCCAGTGGCTTTCAGTTTGTGACCACATATTTGTGGAAGTTGGGGAACTACTTCTAAAGAGTCTGTGAAATAAAAGCAATTTACATGTGCTGTGCTGTAATCTATGTATATGGGAGTTCTACAGTATATACCTGTCTGTGCACCTATTGAATGATCAGGAAAGTAAGATGCAAGGTTTTACTCATGAGAAGAAGCAGGGTATTTAAATCCTAAATTTATGGTGGTTTTATAATCTCTATATTTCTTTAGTTCTTCTTTGTTTCAAAGGAGTCATGCAGCCATGGTACTTTGTGGATTGATGGAATCTCTCAGGAGCGTACGTACATGCAGAAAGAAAGGATTCACAGCACAAGGGGTGTTCACATTTGATTGGAATATGTTCCATGCTACAGAAGGATACTGTACCTGGCTCAAACTCCTGTGTGAGGAAATTTTGGACATGACATCCATGCACATGGAGGATGCTGACATCAAAGAGTTTAAGTTACCTCTTTAACAAGAGCAGGCACAGATGCAAACCTGTCCTGGATTTGGAGGTGAAAATTGTTTGATCCTGTGCAAATGACTGTATATCACTTATATTTGATCTCTAATTCTAATCCCTTTCAAGGACACTCCACTGTATTTTCTTTCTTCTACCCTATCTCTTGCCCAAAGTGTTACCATGAGCCATTTGACCACCATGTTAACTTTTGATCCTGGTTTTGCTCACCACCTCTAAGCCCCTTTTCTTCAGAGCCAGTGGTTGCATCTGTTTGTGGCAGCTCTATTCTAGAAACAGCTTCTTTTGCTGTTTATGCATTAACTCCAAAACAAGGGATAGCCAGGCACAATGGATGTAACAAAAGCTTACATGCATTGTTACTTGTATCTAGATCTCAACTTTTCCTTGCAAACCTCAGTAAAATCCACTTAGATTAGTTATATGCATCACTGCAGAAGGCAAAACAGACTTTGTTGTTTTGCCTTCTTCCAGTGAACCCTCAGCAATAAAGGGTACTTACCACATAGATAACCTACCCATGTAGTGCAGGTCTACAGTCTTATTGTCACTGGTCCATGGCTTAGGCCTAAAAATTGGTTTTGGCAATATGATTAAAGGCAGGTTAAAGCATTGTTCTTTTTTTTTTAAATGTAGGAAATGTCTGGGTTCTTTGACAGATCTCATTTTGGTTTTCTTTCTTTCCCAAAATATCTTGTGAGTTTCTGCAGACAATCAGTATAATAAGAGGTATTATGTATACATAATTTATACTTAGCACCTGTACAATGCAATGCACATAACTGATTCTCCACAGAAATAGATACAACTTTGTAGGTAGTTCAGATACCTTAACTGATGATGGATATCCACAGATACTGGCTGTTATGTATGTACAGAGTGAAACTAAAGTATAATTATCTTCTGGAAGCTAATGAAAAATATCCCTGATGGGATCAAGTTTGTCTTTCAGTGATGCTGGAACACACTAACTTATTAACACACGTTAGTTATGAACATTAGTTGAGTTTAGATCAACAAACTGAAATGTAATCAGACAATAGCTAGTTTATTTCTGCTTGCACATACTTGTTATACACTGAGGTCCTACTCTGGAAAAGAAAAGCTCAGTGCAGTAAGACATTTTGTTTTGCTACCTCTGTACTTCCTCTGGTAGGTTCTGGAGAACCTTTAGCTTCCCCTCTTTAACATGTTTCAAGAACGGCCAGACTATCACTTGCAAGATATATATTACCTGTCACAGGCAATCCCTTTCTTGCCACTCTTTTCGGAAAGCCCTCAAGGCATATCTATGGAGAGCAGGTTATAGGATTTGTGGGTTGTTCTCATGGAAGATACCACCAGCTGATCCCTGTAGCTCTTGTTTCCAAAGATTCCAGGGCATAATGCACTCCAGCCATATCTTGTGCCTTCTCCAGCACGTTGTTCATGTTCTTCTGTAAAATTCTTCAATCAAGGAGGACGGCCCAGATGGGCAGAGCCATGGAAACTCCTCTGGGTCCTGGGGATTTCCAAATCATTAATTCTGCCACTCTTCCAGTCCTGGTACAGAGACACAGTGAAACACAGCCTTTGTTTTTGTACATGGATCGCCCCACTTTAAGCTGGGTTAGTTCAGCTCGATCTGGAAGAAATCAGGAGGAGTGAAAAGATACTTTTCTGATTAAGGGGAAAAAAAAATACTCAAGAGATCAATCTGGGTTGAAGATTGAGATATGAATATGAATGAAGAGGTAACACCGCAACCTGGTTATTTTGTTGAACATTAGTGCATTTTGACATATGTGAGGATAGAGGCAAAAAAGCTACTTAAAGTATGTTGTCTAAAATAAGCAAGGGTGCACTTAACTAGTCCTGGGTAGAGATGAAATTTTTGTCACTGACTCTTGAGTATACATATTTCAATTGGAAAAACTTAGCTGTTGGGTTTTGCAACATAGATCAGCTGGATTATGAATTGGGGGGGTTGAAATTTGAAGTACCAAATGGTGGTGTTGATGCTTTTCTTTAAAGGCTTGACTACTTCACTTAAGTGGAGTTTTCCTTTTGTGTGTATCCTATGTCCCCCTACTTCATTTCCGTGTCTTAACTGCACCTAGCATGCCTGTTATGAAATGTACTGTTAATACTGCAGACTTAATTTTCAGAAGGGCAGGACAAAAACAAAAGCAGCTGCCTTTGGCTTCAGCTGGCATTCAGCACCTCTGAAAATCAGGCACTGATGTTTCTCAGTTGGAAGAACAGATTCCCTTCTATAAAATAATGCTTTGCATTTACAATTTTAAAAACTTCCAATCTATGTAGGTTTTAAAACACTGTGTACACACTACATTCATACAGGAATCTGGCAGCCATTTCTAGGGAGCATTAAGCAACAAGATCTTGTAGTGAACAGCAGAATTATTTTTTATTTAGAGATTACATAACTCTGACAAAATGGAAACCAGCCCCTGTGCTTCACTGTAGACCAGAACTTTCTCTTCCCAGATGGAGAGTGACCTTTAATTGTGTCAGTTCCACCCCACATCCTCAGAAAACAAGGACAGCTGCTTCACACATGAAGGGAAGCAGAGACTGAAGTAACCGTGTTGATCAAGGATACATCAAGGTTGAGGTAACCTTACAATAGCTACATGAATCCAACTCCATTCATCAGTCAGGTCTACAGGAGTGTCCAGGTAAAAATAATTGATCCTAAAGGTCACAAACTGAATCCCCTCCCCAGTCCCCCACCTCGCCCCATCCCTTCAGCAGCCACTGCTCTAGCAGTACTGATACATCCAGCCAAGCTGCCTGTCACAGTTAATCCCTGGGGGATGGATCAAGCAGCGTTTGATGCTAGCAGTACAAAGAGTGACACTGCGCCGGAGCTTCTCACTCGGCAGGGTTTGTGTGGGAGGATGTGCAGACGGGGAGCTGATGGTGCCCTCGGGCTCAGACTGCTGGTGGAGGAGTTGCCATGTGGACTTCATGTAACTGGGACTCATAGCAAAGAGAGAGAAACTAGAAACACCCCAAATGTTCTGTCCCGAATTAATTAATCAGTACTCCTATATGCCTTATCAATAATTGTCCTAAAAGATCCACCACCACCTATGCTCCCCCATCTTTATCTCCTTTTGTTCCAGACACTCTTCTAAACATTCAGGGTTTTAATTCTCTTTCCCTGTTCCTTTATTGTCTTCATGGTGTGGAGGGGGCGGGTAGGCAGAAGGTGCTTGGACTCCTTCTGTAGAGCAGCTGTGATTGCTTCCCAAGGATGTGTGAGAGTTGGGAAAGATTGCAGGGAATGATTTTTTACTGTACACTGAAAGGCTTTCTCCATCACCCTGAAGAAGGACCTGAGGAGTAGTGAAAAGGTATAGAGTTATCAACCCCAAAACAAAAGCATTCGCTCAGTTGAGAAATAACTGGACAGTGTCTGTGTCCTCTGATGAGCTGAGACAATTCCATTACACGCAACTTGCCATAAATCAGCAAGTCCTCTGCTCTGAAATAGTCATTCAGTGTTTGCTCTGCTATTCCTTAAAGTTCGGAGCTCTTGGTCAGGGGTATGACTTCAGTGCAGTGGTGGCATGGAGTTGCAGCAATAAAGACTTTGCCATTCCTTTTCACAAACTTGTCACTGAAGGCACTCATGTGCTAAAACACAATTTTAAAATAGGAATTCACTTTGGTTCTGTTTATGTTAACTTTCTGTGAACAGTCAAGCGATTTACTTTTATTGACAAGAAAATCTGTAAAAAGTCAATGTCAGAGATACATATGTGTGCATTTAAGTAAACTAGTTTTAAGTTCTCATGCATAAGCATTCAGTTTTGAACTGCTTACACATTCCCCGAGCCAAAGGAATGGAAACAATACAATGTGATTTATCTGACCAATCAAACCTAACCCAGACAGCTGTGGTGCAGGCTCTCCTGCTGGCTGCTATTTTCATGCCAGCAGAAGAAGAGGGTAGATGCCTCAGATGACTGTATTTTTGTTGTGAGCTGGGCACTTGGCTCTTCTTTCCAGTAACTCAGAAGCTAGAAAAAGCCCAACCTCCCTAAAGAGTCAAGCGGAAAAAGCATAGGAGCCCACTAAACCTGGTACTCACTGAACAACTGCCTATCTAAGGTATTCACTATGCTCAGTCTTTCTGTATTTAAATATGAGTATGTTGGTAGCGAGCAGTTTGCAGGCAGTGCTGGATATGAAATCTCACCCCTCCTTACTGACACAAAATCATTAAAGGAACTATGGACAAACTCTATACACCAAGTAGCATAGTTAGGCAAAACAGAGAAAAATATGCTGACATTTGGTGTTGCAGTGTTGTTCTTATGTAACATGGGGGATACACGACATCATCACTGAAGTAACAGCTTCAGTCTGAATCTTGTATCACTCCTGCATGTATGTCCCTATGAACAATTCAGAAATAAAATACAAAGACCTCATTAAAAACCAGAAAAAAACCCCAACACCACCAAGAATCAACATCTAGATTGCTCTAGGACATGCCAAAACACCATCAAAAATGCTGATAAACATGAAGATGTCTAAATTCCTTACAGGGCTATTCCTTTGCCAGCAAAACTCCTTGTGATCTTGAAGGTCTGCCTCTGAGCAGTTAAATCTTGACTGCATTAGGTAGCACAGCACGTAACCTGCAAGATGTTGAGAAGAAAATCAGCAAGGTGTGGGCAGGATTCCCTCATGCATGTGCCCCTCAGGTTTTTGCGATACCACAGAAATCCATGCCTGGGATTCAGACAGGTTATATGCACGCTTGTGATGTGCTGGTGATCTAACATGGGATCACGGATTATTTCTTAGCTCCCTGTCCAAGCTAGTTCTTGCCATCTCTCTTACTTGTCTTTCCTCCATCTTAATCCAGTACAGGAAGTCTTAGCAAAGAACTTGGAAGAAAAGGTAATCTGAGGACAGGTCTGTATTTTCAAGGGGCACATTTTGATTGAGGCGTGGACTTGGAACAAAACAACACTCAGAAGGCAGTGATCCTCAAGTCATATACTTAATTGTCTCCGGTAGCATGACCTGCTTGCTACCTAAAGTGTATTTCCGAACAAAAATTTCCCTATGAAAACAAATTGTTTTGAAATCAGAAAAATTGGGTGGTTTTCCTTTTTTAAACCAGAAATCAAAGACAGATGGATATATAAATGTGTGAATACTGCCATTTTTGGTTTTCTGCTGACCCCCTCCATGCTTTCAGGCAAAACTCCCTGTGCCTATGGCTGGGAAGGGACCATTTTCCAAGGTGTGGGAAGGCTCTTAGGGGAAGCTTCTGGTGGCCCCCTCAAGGGCAGGAGCAGCGGACATCTGCTGCACACATTTTATGCAGTTCTTGTTTGCAGCCATGCGAGCAGCACGGTGCATCTCACACATTTTCTCAATCTGTATCCCAACCAGGTAGGATTGACAGCTGGAGAAAACCATATATTCTGGGTGCTAAATAGGTTATCCGCCATCCGTAAGAAAGAAAAGCAGTGAGCTTTACAGCCGTGCCTCCCAGCCGTGCCCTTGGTTGTGACTTTGCCACTGGCAAGGCTGAGTGCCTGACCCCTGCTAACGTGCGGTGCCTTTAATAAGGAGAGAGAGGGAAGTAATTTTATACTCAGCATGTGAGTGATTCATGTTCTCAAAGGGGATAAAAATGTTATTAGAAAATTCTCCTGCCAAATGTGTGGCAAATGAAACCAATTTATTAATGCTGTGAAGCCAACGTGTGAAATTGGGATAAAAGGTGAGGAGCGGTTTTAGCCCTGTGCTTACTGTGGCAGAATGTGCTGCAAGACAAAGGGCTCTTGTCCTCAGAAAGGGGATGCTTCTATTGTGACCACACACACTAGCAGCAAACAAACACAGCAAGTTTTCTTCAGCGCAGATGTACTTCAAAGTGTTGGGGTGAGAGATGCCGAGTCTGAAAAGAGCAGACCTTGATCATGAGTGATCAAGCTGCTGCTTGAAACCTGTAAAACATTGTCAGGGCACCTTTGAAAATGCTTTTATTTGTTCCATAGTTCAGGGCTTCCCATTCATTTAGAGTTATTATTTATTTTATTATGTGTTAAGCAGTCTCAGTGTACTCCGTGTCAAACAAGACATGAAACAAAAGCAGTCCCAGACCCCAGAATACTTCTGACCTGAAACAAAGTCCACACAAGTACGCCATGGGTTTGGAGCCAAGAAGTCCAAACAGGTCCCGTGCTTTCATAGTAATGTATTTTACATGGGACAGTAATGAAGGTTACCATATGTTAATGAAATACCTATAAAGCAGGTACTGTACTATTGACAAAAGCAAGGTAAAAGAGGTTTATATTGAAGTGACTCCTGAGAGGTCAAGAGTCTTTTGCCTGGTGTCCTTAAGCTGAAAAAGTCTGTGACTTTTTCCACATCCCCCTAGTTTTTGCTCACTCTGCCAACACCACGCTCAATGCAACTGAACAAGACTGAAACTGTATGGATAGAGCTATAAGCAGGATGAGTAAGTCTCCTCTCTACTTCTTTTTACCTCATATGCAAATAGCACTGTCTTCCTGTTTTAAGCACCTGGAAAACATCAGGACCTGAACAAAGAACAATCAGCCAGAGCCTGTCAAGACAGAAGAAATCTGCGAAGGAATTTTGGCCTTGAAAAGCTCATCTTCTCCAGAACAGTATCTGACTTCAAATTACCATGTAAGTAGGCATACACAGTTCTTCTGGATTCCTTTCTTTTCCTGAACAGTCCTTAAAAGATAGATTCTAATAACTCATACTTTATATCATCAGCTAACAGCACTCAGCTTTCTTGCCATTACCCATGGGTCCTTTAAAGAGTGAGGTAACCACAGCTGACTGTCAGGACACAGTATTCTGAAGTACAGTCCAAGACCTCTAACACATCAAAAACCATAAATAAATAAAACCTACCACTAATTGGCAGGAAAAAATATTCAAACTCCATATATGCTTCAGAATCCCCATCTTCATGGGAGGGTCCAGTGTCACACTCCCGATCCAAGCCCCACAATGTTTTAACCTCCACAAACTGCTCATTATTGTTGCAAACTCCTAGTTCCTGTGTCTCTCAACTTTGTGAACTTCTACATACTATATATTTTAGGAACAGCTTTGAGACTCAAAACTTAATTCCAGCATTTGTCCACCCTCTTTATGGAAGTAACCTCAGAAATACCTGGCTGTAGGCTCACTAAGTTGTTACAGCCAAGGAAAATCTTAGGCGTTTATTACACTTTGAAATACATTCAATATACACTTGCCTAGAGTATGGACATACTTCATATTTTCTGTCTGATCAGCTGTTTCCATCTATTTTTTGGGCCCTTCAACAACATCAAGAACCAAGTCCATTCAACCCATGGGCTTTCCTGGAAAGGCCTTCAGAGCAGGTAGGATCTGTAGACAGCCTAGGCAAAGGATATCTATGCCTAGATTAAGGCAAGATGAACACCTAAAACTGCATATCAGAATAAGTCTGAGATGAATAGGCTGTCCAAACTGTTTTCCAACAATCCGTTAGCCATATTCCCACCATTTTTTTCTTCTCTCTCACTAACATGAAACTACTATACTACTGTAATCCACTCAGCCATCAAGAAAGCCAGGAAATGGTCCCTGTTGGAAGAAGAAGATAAGTCTTCTCCAAGGGGTCCCTTGAGAGAATTGTGCTTCTTTTCATGAGATCTAAAGGTCTAGTGCTAATTCTATAAATGCATTACCTAAATAAAGACTGTTATTTTCTCAGTTCTAGTTTGCAGACCTATTATCTGAATTGGCTAATCCCCTGTTAAAGCTTTTCATGGGTCAGTGATTACAGAAGAACACAGTCTGAATATCAGTGAACACCACAGAAGACAAATAACTCCATGAATTCTGGAACTAAGGGAATGTGGATGGCATCTTGTGATATCCACCAAAACTTTGGTGTCTAATAGTGACATCAAAGAGCTGGAGCTCTTTCTCTAATTGTCTTCAAGAGTGGCTTCCTGAAAGGATTCTCTGGGGTAAGTGAAGAGCTAAACTTACCTTGCCATCTCCTATCAGTTACATGGAAACTTAACAGTCAAAGTGGTGGAAAGGACAATTAACCAGGTTTTGGTGTCACCTCTGCTGGTGTGTCAATCCTTTGAAGCTCTGCTGAAGTCACTGGAATAACTCTGTATTTTCACTGGTGTAGGCAGATCAAAACACGGCCTCATTTGCGCTGTAACTAACTTTTTTAGGGAAGCATAGGAATTTCAATTTTGTATTACAAATGATTGGGAATTGTTTGTTAATATACCATTATTGGCATATGGCCTAAGTTTTAGTGGGTAGAGTAACCTGTCAATGTAATTTTGTATTTCCTAAAATCCCAGATCCTTGGATGCCTCAGACACAGTGCTTTAGGCAGTAGCAGCACAGATGTGACTGAGCTGTAAGAAACTTCTGGTATTGCTTTACCATGTAAACTGTGATTTATGGCTGTGTATAGTTTCATTAGTATTTGTTGTTGTTTGCAGCTATATGACAGCAGTGCTCTTCACAGTGTACCAGAACTGTATTCCATCTTGGATGTTAACATTTTCACAACAGGACTGTGTGATTTTGGCTAGTTAGCATTCATATGTATATGGCTATCTCACCAACTAGATATTTCGAAGTATTGATAACTTTTTGGTATACTCGCTCTGCAAGAGTGGTTTGCCCTGCAAGGAAAGATGAGGTGGAAGCTGAGGGTAACAGCAAGGCAGACAGGGACTGGGACCTCACTGGCAAACAGCACAGTCCCACAGAACCCAAAGAGGTTGAGCAGGGCAGGTCCAGTGAAGGTAACAGGGCTAAGCCAAGAATCCAGTAATTGCCACACACATCCGTAGGGACAGGGCAGGTGCAAGGTCAAGCCAGGAGGTTAAGTCAGTGGCTCAGGCTTAGAATAAGTGTTGTACAAAGCCAAACACAGGCTGTAGCCAAAGGTGAAGCCTTAAGTCTCAATGCAGTTCCTGAGCAAAGGTGGGCGGCCTCCAACAAGGCGTCTTATACTTTTTTCCACAGCATCTGGTCCAAGTTACATAGCTGTGCTATTCTAGAGCTGGTCTCGATCCAGGTGGTCAAGCCCCTTGGATGGGGACAGAAGTGGCTTATCTAGTCTCTGAACCTGAGCCACAATAGACCAAGTTCCCTCCTCCTTCTCTTTCATTTACTTCAGGAAGCTTTTTCTTCATTATCCTATTTCAGAAAGCTTCAAAATAACCAATGGTGCTTTTTTGTCTCATGGTCTCCTTGTGCACCTCTACCTCTCTGGTGTCCTCACTTAAAGGGGAACATTTATCTTCAGCACAGTCAGCATTCTAAAAAATAATGAAAGTCAGAAGTTATTGTCATGAGGTCCTATCTGCAACAGGTCCTTTCTGCACCAAATAGCTGTTCAGGTTGTACATATCCACACAGTTTGGTTTTAACATTCAGCTTTTTAGTGCATTTTTCTCTAGGGCCAAGGGCTTGCATGGGCCACCACAGTCCTGGTGCTTTCAGTATTTGAAGAAATATGCTTTGATCAATACCATGTCTACATACAATAAGCATATAGATTTTTTTTTCTGTATCCAGTGTCATATGAGACATGGTGAGTTTTAGCATATCCACTACTTGTAGACCAGACCCTTCTGCTTTTGTAAGACTTTTTAGCATTACAGAATATATTTGCTTATGAACTCAAAATGTTATAGCTTTGCCTGCTCTGGGCTTCTCATGTGTATGGAAAACATTCACCAGACTTTCTGCTGGTTCCAGGCTGCTGGAACCTACAAGACCATCTCAGACAGTGAGGACTAGGCAACACTGAAAGTAGTTGTCTGGAACAGAAGACAGGAAAATGGGGTAGATTTTGTAAGTGTTCCTAGTCTTGTCTTTCATTTAAATCGTGCGTAATTCACTGACCGAAACACAAGGCAGCTTTGGATGGAAGACAATCAGTATTGTCTATGTGTGTGACTTTTGGAAAGAGGATGTTTAAGTTTGTACACAAGACAAAAAACGGTGTTTCCCTACATTCAGATTACAAACTAGGTAAGAACTGTCCAGTCTTCCAGCACAGCAAGCCTGCTACTTTGAACTGCTTCTGTCTCTGTGAGGTGCTGGGAAGCACAACTCCTTGGGAAGCTGGCTGCAAGCAGGGGTCGTGCCTGCCCTTCGCTGACAGGGAGAGGAGTCTATAAGCATTCAATATAGAACAGTACCCTAATGAGTAGGAGCTTAGAATGCATTTTCTGAAACTCTTTCTTCCCCATCTCACAAAATATCCTGTGTTTAAGTGATTTTGGAAGGGTTTTTATTTTTTTTAATTGAAGTTTTGAAGAAGACTTTCAAAAGTACAAAGTGAATTTAAGATACATCTTCCTGATTTTGTAGACCACCTGTAACAATAAGAAGCCATAAGATCCAGATGCAGTATTCATATTGGTGAGCTGTACAAGACTCCAGTGTTAATATTTAAGTATTACAGTGTTTATCGCCACGAAGAAAGACAAAGATCCTGACAAAGAGCTACGCTAGCATTTCCCATCCCCTAGATTGCAAGATCCTGACTGGGAGATGAAGGTCAAGGTGGGACATGAAGTAAATATATGCCATTACAATGAAGGATGTTTCAACAATCTGTGTAGTGACGGTTGGATTAATTTACTTAAAAATTGGAAATTTTATTTAAATGTGAAAACACATTCTTAAATGAATGTGTTTTCTTAAAGAATGCGAATTCTTAAAGATTTCATTTCTTAGTAGGTAAGTATTGTCAGGGATTGGTGAAGGTGTGCTGGGATAGAGTTGATCTTCGCAGTGGCTGGTGAGGGGATATGTTTTACATTTGTGCTGAACAAAGGGTTAATAATATAGCGGGGGTTTTTTTTATTGCTGAGGAGTGCTTACATAGAATCAAGACCTTTTCTGCTTTTTGTACTGCCATGGTGGCAAGGAAGTTGGTGGTGCATAGGAAGCTGGGAGAGGACACAGCCAGGACGGGTGACCCCAAGTGACCAAAGGGATATCCATATCATATGACATCATGCTCAGTATATACAGTGGGGAGAAGAAGGAGGAAGGAGGGGACGTTTAGAGTGATGGTGTTTGTCTTCCCAAGTAACTGTTGTGTGTGATGGGGTGCTGCTCTCTTGGAGATGGCTGAACACCTGCCTGTCTATGGGAAGCAGTGAATTAACTCCCTGTTTTGCTTTGCTTGTGTGCATGGCTTTTGCTTTCCTTATTAAACTTTATTTATCTTAATTTTGTTAAGATATATTGAGAATTTATCGCAACTCATCGAGTTTTCTGGCTTTTACCCTTCTGATTCTCTCTCCTGATCCTGCTGGTGAGCAAGTGGCTGTGTGGGGAGTGGTTGCTGGCTGGGATTAAACCAGGACAGAGAACCAGCTGCTCCCTGTAAGCCAAAAACAGTAACATGCCTGGCAAGGCAACAGGTTTACCAGGCAAGGCTTAGTTTCACCATACTCAAATGTTACGAGCAAAGCAGACCAGGGTCAGGTGCAACCAGGAGTCCAGATTATCAGGCAAGCTTGTGATGATAAAGCAAATGTAAGGTCATGATAGGAAGTCAATCCACTGGACAGAGTCCAGTGATTGTGGAGAAGGTCTGTAGTGACAAGACAGGTCCATGGCTAATGTCCAAAACATGGGGTTCAAGACTAGGCATAGGCAAGGCTGTGGCTTCTCTGGAAACCAGTAGCCCTACAACAAAGCTCAAGCAAGGGATGTAGTTAGCTCAGGGCTGAACTTGCAGTGAGTTTCTGGGCCGGGGATACGGTGTATAGGAGAATTCCAGGGGTAAGGTTCATCAGGGTGACTAAGGCCAGTTAGTGGAGTCAGGGCACTGACAGCTTTAAACTGAAAATACTGCAGGAATAGTTAGAAATTTGGCTCCCTTTTCAGATGAAATTTTCCTCTGTACAAAATGCTCTGTAAATATCCTTCCTATGTGCTTGAATTCTGCTTGAACTAGCACTGACATTTTCTCTCAGGAAACAGATTTTTCTCTCTAAATTGATTACGGTCTAGAGCTAATGTGAGCTCTAGAGTTTGCAGGAGCTCACAGAAAAGCTTTACCTGCAAGACCCAGCCCATTTCCAGGGAGCATGGCTAATGTGTGTTCAAGTTTTTTCTTAGTCTATTAGTCTCATTTTGTGTGAAAGGGAGTCAAGGGCATGATCTTTTCTCTTCTCCTGATGGAAAACAGATGTTATGCTTTCAGTTTGGGGCATTATTAGATTATGTTAACAAAAACACTCAGCTGAGGACAGGTCTCCAAAAAAGACTTGTTCTGCAAACAAGAGAATTGTATCCTGAACTTCTCCAGAAGACCTGCTGGCTAAATGATTTAGCTGCATTATGTGAAACTGCCTAAAGTCCCCACAGTGCCTGATCCATTCTTACTGTCCTTATGTCATGTATTCCTAGTGAGAACAGTCCAGAGTTCTGTTGGATCTTTTCTGGAAATCCAGCAGTTCATGTGGCAAATGCCACTTTCTATGATTGCGTATTAATTGGAGAAGGGTCTTGGATCTTGTTTTCACCTGCACTGTGCAAATCTCATATCTGCTAAATCAGCAGGACTAATCACTTGGAGTCAGTTGGAGTAACTTTTTACCTCCCCTTCAGGCCCACCAAATGTCTGTTTGTTTATTTGAAGTGGAATCCTGTCAACAGGAAAAAGGGAGAAAGCTCGTCTCAAGCAACTGGACTTTGCATAGGTAAAACTGAAATCCACAATTCTGGTCCAGAAAATGTGTCTGTAGCAAAGAATCCTTTGCAGCATTAAATTAATATAATTACAAATCTTAGTAGTTACTATCTCTTCTAGCACCAAACTATAGGGTGTTGGAATTGATATTCCACAACTGAGTGGAAGGAAAGAATGTAATATAATAGGAATAATATGTTTCTGTCTTGATAGGATGCTGAGCATTGTAAATCAGTGTGGACTTCAGCCAGAAAGAGGCTTCAGCCCCTGCTGAGGGTGTCAGCAGCAGAGTTTCCCAAGTTTATTTCCCTTTGCACAAAATTTGTGCAAATTTGAGCCCCTCCTCTCTGGTCCAATAAATTCTGAATAGATCTTGATTGTCCATTCCTGAAACTAGTGATTTCAACCTCAAGGGATTTGGCTTTTATGTATATTTTCCCCTTAAAATGTCTCTGGTTGAATGAAATAAAGTTGTTTTTCTGTAGTGTATTGGCAGAAATAGTAGAACATCCATCATAGAATCCCAATATATTTTCAGCCTGTGCCTAAAAGCTGAGAATGGACAATCAAACTCAATGCTGGCCTTAACATCATCTAGTAACACATTGTCTTCACATGAATTGCATCACCTTACACTAAGGTTAAATAGGGTGTTTGAAGGACAGTTTCTTTATGCTTTTGCTCTTGTTTTGACAGGGCATACCCTTTGTGGTGAGCTCTTTGAGTGAAACTCCACAGTTCACAGCTGGAATGTAAATACAAGTGGAAATCCTTAGGTGGTGAAAAGTGTTGTATCTCTAGTTGGCTAAAAGTCAAGTGAATAAATACAATTTCCATGACAAACACATCCCACAGTAAATGAAGAGTGTGGCTGAGTGGTATGTGGTCAATTTGTTTTTCTCTGCATTTAGCTGAGCTCTCAAGTAAGATTCTGTATCTAGAAATAACTCATACTAGGATCTCTCCTAGTCTCCTCATACCTGTTAGGTTTCTTTCTTTTAGGTTCATGTCCAATTTCCTACCCTCTCAGGATGTAAATGGTGCATCCTGAAGAATTCTCGCTTAGCTGTCACTCCTAGGATATTCCTTACATAGCAGGAAATTCAACTTAAATGTACAGTTTGAAAAGGAACAGTTGGATGTGTTAAATCCCACAGTTATTGCTGTGCTCTACGGGCGAGTTGTCTTATTGTGAAATTCTGCATGAGGCTAACACAGAGTGCTCCTACCCTAGTGGAAGAAAGTAATTTTTTTTCACATTTTTGAAGTTAATGCAATGCTATACACTAGCTGGACAAAGGAAGTAGGTAGTCCTGGTGTGATTAAACCTATCAGTTGGGAAGCAGTAACGCTAAAAGTCCAGCTTGTGGCAAATGACTGAATGCGACCTTTGGGTGCAGTGTTATGGCTGAGTGAACCCAGTGAGTGATGGCTGGGTAATCACTGAGTATATAAACAGACAACACTGAATAAAGGGATCATATTTCCTCTGCAAACAGCACTGGTGATATGTATCTGGCACTAGATGTGTGCCTGGTTCTGCTGTCTGCACTTCAAAAAGGTGATGAAAAAATGACAAGTTTAGAAAAAATTACAAATATGACCAGGAAGGGAGTCTTCATAACGAGAAAGCAACTCACGTGGAAGTTAGATGATGGTCTGCAAGAAACTATATGGACAGAAGATTTTGATCGAATGGCTCAGGCAAAGGCAGAAATTACCAAGAGTCTGCAACTTTACATATTGTGAGATAGACAAAATCAAACTGAAAATCAAGTTTGGACACACGGTGAGGCCGAAGAGTTGCTAGAAAAAAACTCATCAGAAAATGCAGTGTATTCCCCTTTCCTTGAAGTAACTGAGTAAATTTACATTATGGCTGGCAGATTGCCTGTGAGTTGTCCTCCAGCTCAGAGAAGTTTTCAGGGTTTATAAAGGATTTCTGCGCCTTGTATTGCACTGGAAGTCGAGGTAACCTTCAGATTTCTCTTTAGCCATAAAATCTATGGGCTTACCTTCTCACCTGCTTCTTCAGCCTGTGGGATTGCTTATTCTCCTTTGTGGTGGGCTTTGAGCACAATTTTGAAAGTTGAGGTAGTTTATATTCCTAATCTACTGGAAGGGTGAATTAAATTCACTGGGATCATTTTTCAAATTCTCATCATAAACAAAGAAGCTTGCCTATGTTTTTTTTCAGTTGTGTTATTGTATGAAAATGTCACGTTTTGCAAATAACTGGGATATTGCTTCTGCTTTTGTCTTCACCTCACTCCTCAGCTTCTTTGGGCCAACTGCAGCTGTTGTGTTGGTGCTGAGTGGCTAGGAAAAGAATGATCTGGAACTCAGCAGCATATTGTGTGCAAGCTATGAATTTATTGCCAAGAGTATGTATAAAATAAATTGCTGCCACAATCCGTTTAGAAATCCTCACTTTCCTTAGGTCTGTGCCATCTCCTTGGACAGCTCGGCTGTTGCTGGCAGTCTGGCGCTCTGGCAGGGGATGTGTGTACCTGGACAGGAGGCTGAGATTTGACATGTCACAGTAGGAGGATGGAAGAGGGAATCAGAAGGGACTAGCTGAAAAACTTGGGCTAGATATTGCTTTGTTATGCTGTGGGGCCAAGGTAATTTTTCTGAGACAGGCAGCTGGATGAGGAGAGCAGGACCAAGGTGAGAAAGAAGCAGGAAGGAGACATATGGTAGGATGGGTTAAAATGGCCAAATTGGAAGGAAAAAGAGGGATCATCATTCCTTTTCAGGCTGTGGATTGAAAACTGAGAATCATTACTTCCTTTTCTGTGCACCTAGGAACAATACTATGAGAGGACTTCATCTCTATATGTAAGATTAAAGAGTCTGACAATCTAATATTTCTCTCAGCTATTTGGTAACACAAATAGATCTGTGCTGGTTGAAAAAATCCCTTATCCTATTGTGAGCCATATGTATGCCATTAGTGTGCCATATTTTTGTGGTTGTAATTTTTCAGGAAGCTTTTATAGAAAATGTGTCATATGGTTGTGTAATTATTGGTAACACCATAGTGTGCATCCACGGGAGAACCTAATTAAGTTAGGCAGCATAAAAAAACAAGCACTTTAGTTTATTTTTGATTTGAGATTATCTGTCATTACAATGGCTACCAATATTTTATTAATTTCATTTTTCTGTTCATCAAATAGTAAGGTTCAGCCCAGCAGGTAACCTTAGTCTCTAAAATAACTGCTTTTTGCAAGACTTGTGCCTGTGCACACTGGTGTTACAACTCTGCCTTCATTTTCTTGTACTCTTATCACTCCATTTCCATGGATTCCCTGAGTCCCTGCTGTCCAAACCAGCACACGCCAAATTCTGCTGCCCATCTGTTCATGTACACAGAGAAGTGTGACCACATCCCCACAGCCTCAACCAATTTCATTCACTTCCTTCTGTCTTTGGATTCCAGATAAAATTTTTTTTTAAAAGAAACCTTCCCTTAATCTGTCCACTTACTGATGTTAATGTGTATGTTTTCGTTTAGAAGGAAGCTTTATTGTAATTCCTGTACTGCTTTCCTAAAAATGTCTGTAAGTAGGTTTGTGAGTTGAGACCATGGGAAGGGCAGGCATTTCTTGGTGTCTGCTCACATAAGGCATTCAGTCCTGGGTGTCTCCATATTTCAGCTGTCACCTGGTTTCACTAGGAAGTTTTTTTATCAAGAATTTATGTTTATTCATTGCTGTGTTAGCAGTAGTGTCAAAAGCCCCAGTCACCAGTATGGCCCTGTATTGTTTGGTGTTATATGAACACACGAAAATACACCCTCTTCACCAAATTGTTTGCAGTGTGCTGGCACCATGCTACTCACACCTCTGCAGCAAACATTTCTAATTTTATTCCCTGGCACAGATGCCTGCAAAATGAACATCATCTGGAAGCATTGGATCATTTTACCTAGGCCACCAAACATGTGTTTGTTGCTAATAACTTGGGTTCACTGTTCAAGCATGTCCAAGCAAAATGAATGGTCTGGATTTGTAACAAGCCTTTGTAACCCAGCTCCACTTTTCCCCACGCATTATTCTATAACATAAGTCCCTGATCTATGGACATTTGTTTTATAGCTCTGTGTAAAGTACCATGTGTTTTACAGAACAATAGTGACAGCCACATTTTCAGTCAACGTGGTTCAGGATTTGGATGTCCTTCCTCTCTCTCTCTCCTCTCCCCCTCCCCTTTAGGTCACTGAACTGTTTTCAGAACTGGCATATCTGAGCAATCAGTAAGTTATATATGATGGGGCTGTCCTTTACCTGGGAGCTTTTTAAGTCCTGTACCATGGGTTTGTCACAAATTTAAGACACAAAGCTTTTAGAAAAGATAATCCCAACAAAGTGGTAAAATTTAGCTTCTTTTTTGCAGTCATGACATCCAAGCAATGAGTAAGCCCACCAGAATACCTGTCTGGCTGTGTACACGACTGTTGTGATGGTCTCTAAGCCAAAGCACTTCAAGTGATGACCAGTGAAAGCAGGACACCATTGCCTGGGAAACCAAATAAATAGAAGCACACAGCCATCCATCACTGCCATCTGGAAAAGATTGGGCTGAACGTCTTCCTGTCAGGATCTGCTACAGTATTTATTTGTGTAGCTGAGCTTTGACTTTGGGGATTTCAGCAAAATATTCCTTTCAGCGATGATTCAAAGAGAAGATTTGGGTCTGATTGTCAGGCTAGTGTTAATTCCTCTGTTCAATTTTGCAAAATTGCAATAGTTGTCTTTCTTTTTTTTCCTGTGTAGGGACTTCACATGTATAGAAATAACATGTAAGAGATGATTTCATTTTGACATTGTATACATATGTTACCAAAGTAGCATGAAGGATGATGAGTTGGTGACACACACAGGTGTAAATGATTCATGATGGATGAGCTTCCTCCTCCAGTGTATGTCTAAAGTTGATAGGAAGAACAAGTTTTTGCTAACACTGATAGGCTCGTTGGTTCTCCTAACAACAGGAGATAAACAAAAGCTGAAAGATGGAGTTATTTTAAATATTAAAAACAGGGAGATCTGAATTTACCTAGTGTACAAGGAGCTTGTGGGTCAGATGGTAGTTCTGAGGATAAGGCTGTACTAATGGATGTGTACTGCAAGGCAGTAAAACAGACCTTGAAATGTACTAAAGCCATACTTAACACTGGAAGGCCTGCATGAGGCATGCAAGCTATACAGAACACAAGAGGGTAAAGAGGAAATTGTTCTGACTTCTTTTTTAAAGTAAGGACACAAGAAAAGGAACAAAATAAATGTGAATGTGCATTTGTTTCTAATCACCAGGGCAGGATGAGAATACTAACAAAATCTTCTCAAACCAGCAAATCATACAATAGTAGAATCATAAAATCATTAAGGCAGGAAAAAACTTTCAAGGTCATCAAGTCCAACCTTTGACCAATCACCACCTTGTCAACTAAATCATAGCACTAAGTGACATGTCCCTTTGTTCCTTGAACAATCGGGGATGGTCCTTTCTGCTCGGCAGCTCTCCAGCCACTCTTTCCCAAGCCATGTTGTGACCTAAGTGCAAGGCCTGGCACTTTACCTGTGGTGTTGGGCTTGGCCCATTGATCCAGCCTGTCCAGATCCTGCTGTAGAACCTTCCTGCCCTCCAGCAGATCAACACGCCCACCCAGCTTGGTGCCATCTTGCAAACTGACAGAGGGTGCCCTTGATACCTTCATCCAGATAACTGATAAAGACATTAAACAGAACTGGCTCCAACACTGATCCCTGTGGAACCCTACTTGTGACCAGCCACCAGCTGGATGTAACTCCATTCACCACCACTCTCTGGGCTCAGCCATCCAGACAATTTTTACTCCAGCAAAGAGTGCAACGGTCCAAGCCATGGGCTGCCAGCTTCTGCAGGAGAATGCTGGAAGAGACAGTATCAAAGGCTTTACTGAAGTCCAGGTAAACACTATCCACAGCCTTTCCCTCATCCACTGTGAGGGTCACCCAGTCATAAAAAGAGATCAGGTTGGTCAAACAGAATACCACAAAATGTCAAGATTAGGAAGGAGGATAAGCTTTTTGTATGCTGATAACTCAGGAATTCTCTTTAGTCAAAGAAGGACAAAATAGTTTCCTAGACTGAATAGGAAAAATAACATTATTTTTCAGAAGAGAAGGAGTGCAGTCAGTGAAGAAACCGTCTGGTATCTGCCTCCTTTGGCACCAGGACCCAGGAGGTTCTGCTGACAGAGCACATGGACTGAACTACTGAATTCTCAAATGTACTGATAAGGAAAAGAAAGAAAAGAAAAAAGTTAAGAAAAAAGTAGAGAGGATAAAAGAAGACTAGAAAATGTAGAACCAAAACCTCAATCCAACATTCATTGTTTACTTACTTTTGCTTGAGTTGGCTCCATTTGATTTCCATGATAATTTATAGGAATAAAACCACAGTAAAGTAGAATTGGGGTGTTACAGTTTTGATTCTAGTAGACGAGAGAAGAAGCAGTAAAAAACTGGTATCCTTGGTGGAAGACAAAGGGCAGCTGTATGCATTCATATTCTTTTCTGAAAGGACAGAGGGAGGCTGATGAAAAGGTAGTTCTTTCCATCAGTGTCTTCCCTTTTACTCCCTCCCCTAGCGTTAAATGTGTGGCAGCAGGGAAAACCAGAGCTTTTTCACAGATGGCCTTGCCTTCAGAATATCCCTAAGGTTTCAAGTGCTCTGGGAGAGGAACAATTTTCCTTCCTGGTAGGGCTGTGTCCTTCCCATAGCCCTCCTATAAGTCACCACGAAGTCATCCTCACAGTGTTTGCCTTTCCCCCAGAGCCTTCTCCCGCAGACTCATTGTAATTACAGCACAAGGAGCTGGCATTCCTTTATGAAAAAAAAACAACAACAAAACATTTTCAGAGAACAAGAAAAAAGCATCATATGTAACGAGGGGCTGTTCTGAGACAGGAGAGTTTAAATGCAACTGATCCATAAATGAAAATGTTGGGATAGAGAGCATCGAAGCAAGATTTACCTGAGACTTGAAGCAAAAGAAGAACAGCAAAGAAAGAAGAATGAGTTGATGCTTAACCTAAGTTTTTTAAAATCTGTTTTTCAAAGGGAAAAGAAGGAAGAAAGACAAGCCATGCAGGGAGCACATATTGTTGAACTAAATCTCAGGAAGTCTAGCCCTTGGAAGGATGACTGATCAACAATATAGATGCTTTCAAATAGTGGGTAAATTTTTATGGTTTTTTCTTTTTTATTTCTTGTTTTATCAGTGTCATTTTCTAGACAGGAAAATGGCATCACAGTGTGCTTATTCTGTGGGAGGACAAGCAGAGGTTTAATTGACACATTCAGGGAAATACCACTTACAGTACTAATAGTCAAGAACAGAATTCAGGAGTCAAATACTCTTTATTCTGCAAAGCTGAAGTGAACATATCTGACAGTAAGAGCTACTGTTAAGGAAAAGAATATGCTGCAGAAGACCTTGGTCTGGCCAAAACCAAGTGCTACTGATTTGCAGGAAATTTATTTGTAATAGCTTTGGTCCAGAGAAAACTGAGCCTCAGAGCATGTGCAGACAAGGATCTTCCTTGCCTTTCAACTCTTTGCTAGAACTGTTGTTCTTTCCAGTTGAGTGACAGTATGTGCTGCCAAATAGTTTGCAAAAGCAATAATACATAGATGAAGAAATAAGTGCTAAACAAAGGTGAAATTATATGCTTTCAGGGATCAAATAATAAGGTATGTAGTTTCTGTAGTATTTTACAGGAAGTCTTATGAAACTGTCAGACTTGAAAGCAAGGGCATGAGAGAAGGAGATGAAATTTTCTCAGAGACTGGCTTCCTTTTAAGAGAAGATGGGACTTCGGCATTCTGTGAATAAAATGTATTAACTCCTGTCTTCAGTGAAGCTTACAATAACAACAACAAATGAAGGCAAGTAGGAGAATAGAAAAAAAGGAGAAGAAAGAAACAAAATCAAAAATTATCTCAGCTGCTGGGCTGTGTCTTTATGTTGTTGGGACAATAACTCTGGGACTTTCATATATTATGGTGGTGTACATACTACCAATGCTTAGCTATTTAGATGGACAGATGTTGCAGAGATGCTACAATAATCACACCTGCTTTCTATATCCAGTGCCTTGCTTACTGGGAGGACTCACGCTAGAGATGTCAAACAGCATTGCTTCTGTGTTCCTGGCATATGCTCCCTCAGAGAAGACAGCAGTTTTATTTTCTGCTTGGCTCCCTAGGGAAATCATGACGCACAGTTATAACTCTGCAGTTGTATTGTTAGCTTATCCCTAATGACTTCAGCTCGCCCCTCTTCCTGCACAATGATGCCTTCTTTGGCTGTGTTACTGCCATGTAGTAGCTAGTTCACAGTGTCCTGCCAACATGGAATGCGTGATCAAGTATTCTCAGAGCAGACGTCTTTTTATTTTTGTCACCTTATATTCTGTAACAGAACGCAGGAAAGGGGAGCACTGGTGTTTTCCTAAAAATAGAATGAACTTCTGCTGTGCCTTCTTGCCCCATTTAACACTGCTAATTCATATTATTTAACTGTGTGTCTTGTGACAGGTTTTGGTTTATTTCTTTCGGAAGGGATTGTGTATCTCATCCTTTGTCCATAAAAGTAGCGTATTTGTATGCTAAGATGCCCAAATGCGAAGGCTGAAAATATAGAAATAATTAAAACCATTAGATTTGTTATTTTAAAGTATATTTCATGACTTTTAAGTGAGCCTAACAATTTTCCTGCATTTGAGTTGTGGTTTCTGAACTTTATGATGGGCAATGCTTTAGTCTGCAGCTAAAGAGGAATTTTTTGTGTTGGTTTCCATAGATGCAAACCTACACTGCAATGTAGGGCTCAGATCAGTTGACCTAACCTCGGCTAATAAACTCTATTTAATTGTGTTTATATAAGTTTCCTCCAAATAGGCTGTATGCACTGGTCTGATGAGGGAGGGATTTATGTCATTTTAGTAAAGACATGCAGGTCTTGGGTGAAAAGAAATAAGGAAGGAAGGAAAGGAAGGAAAGGAAGGAGGGAAGGAGGGAAGGAGGGAAGAAAGAAAGAAAGAAAGAAAGGAAGAAAGAAAGAAAGAAAGAAAGAAAAAAAGAAAGAAAGAAAGAAAGAAAAAAGAAAGAAAAAAGAAAGAAAGAAAGAAAGAAAGA
>JAYRBT010000001.1:26604471-26677692 GCA_036023395.1 Myiotriccus ornatus
AGAAAGAAAGAAAGAAAGAAAGAAAGAAAGAAAGAAAGAAAGAAAGAAAGAAAGAAAGAAAGGAAGAAAGAAAGAAAAAGAAAGAAAGACAGAAAGAAAGAAAGAAAGAAAGAAAGAAAAGAGAGAAAAGAAAGAAAGAAAGAAAGAAAAAGAAAGAAAGAAACAAAAAGAAAGAAAGAAAGAAAGAAAGAAAAAAGAAAGAAAGATGCCTGCACAAACAGAGGCTAGATTTTGCTTTGATGAAGCCACAAAGAATTTGGGCGCATATGAAGAGCGTCTTATGACAGTTTTTAGAATCCAAATAAGATATACTTCACCCCCTAAAGCATTAACATAGAGCAAGTCCTCATGCCCCATTTAGTACACTAGCCACAGCATATCTTCCTAGACAGTTTTTCTTCTAGCACACCTTTAAGTGCAGGAAGTTGGAGAAGGCAGAAGGACAAAAACCACTGCAGCTTATATCATGCTACTGACAATTATTTTAAAGTGATAGAAAATGAAGAAGGAAGCAGGAGGCTGAGTGAAAGCAAATGTAGAGCCCGTCATCAAAAAAGGGAGCAAGATTGATGCTAGTGAATGCTGTGGCTGTCTCAGATGGCATGCAGGCTACCAGCTGGACTGTTAGCTATGATATAAATACTTTGTCGGTTTTTTAAAAAATATTCATGGTAACTTTTTGAAAACATTTTTCTCATTTCTGGAGTCACACTCTATGAACTGTAAAGTCACATTAATGTGCTCCTAGGCCAGGAATTGTTTAGAGTCAAGAGTAGAGCTGGTAGATATTTTTCACTTGAAAACAATTTTTTGATGAAAAATGGCCTCTTTTGTGAAACCCTCTGTATTTAATGAAAAACAGAAAGCAAATACGTTCTTTGACTCTATGTTAAGAGTAAATATCATCCCAAGGCGGTGTGAGCTCCACATGAAGGGAAAAATCAAAGAGTGGGAAAGCACACACACTCCCCAGAGCTTCTTTCACTCAGAACCTGTCATTTCCTCCATAGGGGTGCTTAATTTAAACTAGTGCAGGATACAAATCTTGAATACAGAGGAAAATTGGAGTTATAGGAGGAAGACTCAGCTGTTGTGTGCCTTATCAGAGAACAGCAGCTAAGGGCTGAGTGTAGCTGTCTTCAAAACAAGAGTACATGGTCTACCTGTTTGAAATACTTACCCATGCAATGATACCATCCAGGTACATTTAATCTCAGTGTTATTAATAATCTTCCTGATTCTGGAATATTTATGGTCTGACATGGGCTCACAGAGTGAGCTGTGGCTGAGGCATTTTTTGGTCTAAACATAATTACCTTCAAGTTGTCATCATTTCTGATGTGCTTAATCTCTGTTTAGACCTAGTAATAAGCTGGATTCATCTCCATCATCTAAGTATTTAAGCAGTGAATGATTTTGGAGTCATATGTCACTGAGCATCTCTGTGCTTAAACATATGTGAACTCTCAAGGACTAAATTTAATCCCCAGCATCTTGCTTTGTAGGGAGTGTCGGCCTTGCATTGTACAAGGGAGCTTGTTTATTGATGAACTTGGTGCTTCATTCCTTAAGCACATACCATAAGAGAGATTAATACTGTGACTTATTGCATTCCACTGATGTACTTTTATAAGCTGGTGTCTTAACTACATTTCTTGTCAAAGTGAAGAGTTACAGACCGTCCCCAGAGGCCAATATATTGAACTGGACCTCTGTGACTTGGAGTTTTCTTGTGGGAAGCTTATTCCAGATAAAGGTACCTCTTTAAATGAGCAACAAACAGAGGCCATGGATCACCTAGGAATTTAGCTGGCAGCTCTGACAGCTCTGAAATTGTCCTATCAGCAGTGTCATTGAAAGGAGCGCCACACAGATCTCAAAACAGAGCTAAATGACTAGGAATCACCTACTGGACTTAACTTTCTCATGGTGCCTCACACTGAAATAAACTTCATACTTTTCCCTTAAATCTGATCTGGTCAGACAGCACCGAGAACCGTTCACATGAAGAGGAAGAAAACATATGGAGCATGTGCTCCCTTAGAGGCCACCCTGCACCCACTGCAGGCGTACAAGTCCTCACTGTCCTGCAGGACTGTCCTCCACTGAGACAACCAGACTGTGGTTGGGAAGGGAAGTCTTCCTTGCCATGCAGTATTCACAGCTCATTGGCAAGCAATAGCAATCCTAGAAAAGAGCTAAAAACTTGCCATTCTATCAGTTTTTTTCTTGATTCTGTGCCTAATAGCAATTTCAATGTCCCAGGTTGTTTCTTCTGCCCCAAGATGAGTGTTAGACAGCCAGTGGAGTCATAGGACCTTAAAATGGATGTGCTAATACGCATCTCTGCTAGTGATACCTGATGATTTTAGTTCAACATGGCTTGAGGGTCATGTGTTTGGGTTTTTTTTTTATTCCTTTTATTTATGCTGACATCCCGAAAAAAAATGGATGTTGTTGATTTCTAGAGAAGAAACAGTGGCAACTAAACAACAAAACTTATTTGTATCAGTCCAGTGGGGATGATTGTTAAAGTTGAACCTGCAGAATATTTTTTAGTTCAAAGACTCACTTTGATTTGCCCATTACCATCTGAAATTTTTACCTATGGGGCTCACATTTTCAAGTCTGACCACTGGTCAGATATTTCAGAAAGTGTGGCAAACAGTGATTTAGCAATTCCTACCTATGAAGAAAAATACAAACCCCATGCTTTCTGACTCTATAAAGAGGAATGGAAATGCTCTAGTGATAATATAGCTGCAGACAAAAACTTCAAAATAGGCAGAAAAAGCATCTTCACCAGAGACAAAAGTTTGTGAATGTCCTGGTGAAAACTGATTTGCTTTTGTCTGAATAACAAGCACTCAGGGATCACACTCAGTCTAGGCTCAGTTCATTTTAAAGTGCTCTTGTGGTACTCTTAACAACAAACACCCACTGGAACCTTTACTGTGTTCATTGTTTCCTGCATATAAATTATTTTCATGAACCGTTTGTCTGACATATGCAGTAGTGGAGGGCATTGCACATATGTATTTGAAGTAGGGAAAATGGTATGGCAGAAGTAGGCAGATTTTATTGGTGCCGTAGCATTATGATCGCTGTTTTAATAATTGCCTTGGCATTCTGAAGGATCAAAATGCTACAGAAATACAAGTTATAATGTAGTTATATAAAATTAGAGGGGCAGTAAAAATGAGAGTGGGCGAGTGACAGGAGAGGATACATGAGAAAAGAGTTCCTCAACTGAAACCTGGATTAAAGGTTCATTTAAGCAGGTTGCTATGTAACTCTGGACTGACCACAAGCATGTTAAGGCAGCATTCAGCTCCTCTGTAAAACATTTGCTGGTCCACAGGAAGAGTTTGTTGCATTAAGTAATTTATGGGGTGCTAAGAAGTTCCTTAAGCTATTATTAAAAACATACAAAATCTTCCCTGGTTAGGACTCTAGTAACTCAGACTTCTAACTAAGCAGAACTGATAGGGCAGGCCTTTTGATGTTTAATGAGTTCTGAAGCAGATGTGAGATGTGATAGACAGGGGAGCTGGGGTGATTTAGTGCTCATGGAACAAAATGATGAGATCTCCTCCTGAAAAAGAAAATGTAGCTAAAAAGGACAGGGTTTGGCTTTTTTTTTCCCTTCTTCTTCCCCCACTTCTTCCTTCTTGGTGCATGTGTTTTTGATTTCCTCACCCCGTGCCTCTCAGTGCTGGCTCGTTTCCATTCAAACACACACAGAACACTGAAAACTAATTAGCCCTGGATGCAGCCACAGGAAGTTAGCCTGCCAAGTCCCCTTTCCCCCACAATTCCTCAACTTTCTCAGCTTGCCTCAGGCCAAGGGCCTTGCACTGGGCCTCTCTGTGTAGGTTGCCAGGTCTAATTTTACAATTTCCCTTCACCTTATCAAGTGTGCCCCAGGCCCAACAAGGGGGAAAGGATCAGAGCCAGTGTTGTGTTGTGGGCCTTTCTGCTCCACACCCAGTCCCCACCCACCTCTTTTCTTTTCTGCATCATTTTGGGGAGTCTTGGTCGTATCTAGTTTCAGTGTTGACTTGTTAATCTGACCTTTGTTAATGCTTTTTAAAGGAACTAAAGAGAACTTCACCATCTTGTAAAACTTGAAAGTCCCTCCTCTCCAAGAACTTTTCTTGAAGGTTAACAAATTTTCCCGAGAGCCAGAGGAGTACAGGTGTCAACCATTTTCAGGCATCTCATTTCAAAGCAGAGCCCACCACAATCCCAATGCGAGAAACCAGAGTCTGATTAGAAGAAAGCAGCAGGCTGGATGCCAGCCTACAGTGGGCAGAGTCATGACATGTGCAACTCAACTAGAAAATACCAGCATGGCTGCAAAGTTATTACTGTCTGGAAGCATACTGGAGTTTTCTTCTTGGTTCTTATGCTTGGTCGCAGTGAGATACTTTGCAAAAGTCACTTCAACTCTGCTGACATCCCTTTCTAAGCTGGTGATAACTCTTCAGAGATTACTTTGAGCTTTGTGGATGAAAGGCACTAAAATACATGACACCTATTATCAAATCTCAGTGGAGAGAGGTGGAGAAGGAAAAAGATCGAGCAACTGAAGTCCTCCCTTCTTCTGTGGCATAGACAAGTGGGAATTGATGGTCTTGTCAGACTGCTGCCCACCCAGTCCGGTGTCCAGAACCCACAGGATTCAGAACAAAGATTTCAGAGGAAGACTTGAGGATCCTGTGGTACAGTAGATAAGAAAAGAGAAGACACTAGTTTGCCATTCAGGTCTCCAGGAGTTAGGAAGTGGCAGAAGCCCTCAAGTACAAAATGTTTTCTATTGTTATCTGTGGCAACTGTGGATGTTCTTGAGAGCCATATAAATTCCTGGTCCTTTTTCATTGTTGTTAGGTTTTGAGCTGTGCCAGTTTCCTGGAGCAATGAGTTGCACAGTATAATAGTGTGTTGCGGGAACATCCTTTTTCCATCGATGTGCTCTGTGAATATCTGGAGGAATTCAAGCTACATCTGCTGGTGCTGCACCTGCCCTGTAGATAGAGAACTCCAGCAGGCATGGCTGAGGGAGGGATATCATCTGGGAACCAGCTCTAAATGAATGCAGAATTTGAAAATAACCTGAAGGAAAATATTAAGTACACTGCTAGGAAGGGCTGCTGTAGGAAAGGAAGAATATCCTATTCTTGATTAATTCTTCCTTGATGCAAGAATTTGGAAGAGTTTTGTAGTGAAGTTACATTCTAAACACATTTACCATCTTGCCTTTGATTTCCATGGATGTTGTTCCTGTAGAGCAGGTGGTGGCACTTGATGTGGAACCATGTGTGGAACCATGCCTGCTGCCAGCCTCTTTTCACAGCCTGCAAAATGCCTGCTGTGCTGTTTTATTTAACATTCCATACATTTTGTATGTGTAGGTCAGAGACAACCTGATTACAGAGAAGTGACTTCACTGCACAGGCACACTGCTCTGGAGTGGAGATCAAATGGGAGCACAGAAATGTGATGTTCTAGACTCCAGTTTTGAGCATTCTTAAATCTGAGGTGTGTTGCATGTGAGTAGTCCCTTAAAAATGGAAGGGACTACTCTAGTGACTGCTGTAATGCTATGTTCAAATAACTTTTTGAGCTCAGGTAACCTAGATAATCTTTAGGGAAAAAAGCAACTGTCTTCTCTGGGTACAGGCAGTCCTGTTCATCTGATGTCAGAGACATCACTGTGGCATAAGAACTGTTGGGCAGAGCCTGTTTTTTTTCCTCTTCATAAGGACCTGGCACAAGTGACCTCCAGTCTGTTTGGCCTGTCTCTATTACAGTACTAACAAATGTGAATTTGGCTGGGTGGCTGAACTAGCAGCTCACTAGTTGACCTGTATGCTCTGCCTCTGGCTCCAAGTTCTAACACTTCTCAGAGTACTTGCAAGAAAACAGCCTCTTAGGTTTTTGATCTTTGCCTGAGCCTCAGGACTCTCGTCCAAGATTATCACGTCGCTATTGATTGCTCTGAAGAAACCTGTAAATCCCAGTGAGAACTACACAGCAGGACACATGGGTTTTAAAAGAACAAAGCAAAGACCAAAGAAGTTTTTATGCAAACATCCATATTTCTTTTAGAAGGAGCAGAGCAGTGCAGAAAATGGATCATTTGATAAAAATTATTTCTGACTTTTGTTTTGAAGTTTTCTGAGAGGTATTGCCAGATATAATGACCTACAATTCTGGAACCACAGCATACCTGTGTTGTGTGTATTTTCCAAAATTGTATGCTTCTAGTTCAGCTCATTTTTCAGAATTCTTCACTTGTCCTGAAGGGCAAAAGGAAGAAAGCAAAAGTCTAACACAAGAAGTTTTTGTTCTTTCATATCTGCGAAGTCAAAGAAGAGCTTATACTTTATTAGAGTCCTAGCAAAATGAGCCCATGTGGCTGGTCCTAGAGCTTTGATGTGTACCTCATTCCCTCTTTTCTCCTCTTTCTCAGTTACAGGTTTTAAAAGGTAAATGTTTATTTTAGCTTTCTCCTGCAAAGTTTCTCTACTAGAAATCTTTTCATTTCTGAAGTTATTATTGCATAAGTTCCAGTCTGTCCATTTTTGATAATTCTGTGAAGGAGAAATGCAAGGGTAGCCATTGGTGATGCCAGAGCATGGTGAACAGCTTCAACTGAGTGACATGGCTGGGTTGGAGGAGAAAGGATTGCCAGATTTGAATGTCTTAACACAAGAATTAAATTTTAAAATGTGTGAGAAGTTGAACTCTCACCTCTGAATTGTGATCAGCAGTAGTCTCCCTCCAGTTAAATAGGCCTGAGTATACAAGATCTTAATTATCTCTCTTCATGGTCTTGCAAATTAGTTCAGGTTTCTTCAGGATCCTCCTTATCTAATAGAGAAGATGATGATCTCTGAATCCCTTTTTCTGAAATCTACATTTGTGCACTTTTGTATTTGTTCACAGAGACTCACCAGCATAAAATTTTTGCTATATTTTGCCATGTAAAAACAGTGCATAGGAATGGTCTAGATCAGGACTTCAAGCCTGATGAACACCTTCACCTGCTTCTATTGTATCTTGAAAGATAACAGGAGCAGCATGAAAGACAGCCAAGTTCAACTATGATCCTCAGTGCTCTCTGCATCATCTTTAGTGATGTCTTCAGACTGTGATGCTCAGTGTGGTTTCTGAGTACTGTTTTGGCATTAATAACTAGCAGCCTTCTCAACTTTTATTCCACATCCCTTATCCTATTCTGTCCTGCACTCCATTTCTGTGCCATCTGTCCTTGTGTCCTCAGGCTTTGATCTCCATGTCTCTTCATACACACTCTGCTCTTCAACGCAGGGAAAGGCAAAATTCGTATTCCCCAAACAGATAAAGCCCCCAAAAGAAAATGAAGCAAATGAGATAATAATGAGTATAAACCACTTCCAAAACGCTGCAGTTGGATGTATTTTCTTTTTTTCTCACCCTCTCGTTTTGTTTATATGCCAGAGCAGGTTGAGTGTTGAATTTTATTTGATTTGGGCATTTTCCCAGGGAACTTGGACTCTTTCAGTAAAAAATCAACATGTCCATAGAAATTAAGATTTGCAGAGTGAAGGTACTCATTTATATAGTTTACTTGATGCCTCACTTCTCCCTAGTTTTCAGATTTTTGTCTTTCACAGCATCTCTCTCACTGTCAGTCCTTTCCTGGTGCACAATAGTGCCAGAGCATTATCTAGGACACCACACTGGAGAGGCACAGTGGCATGAGTTACCCAAACAACAGCTCTTCACTGGTGAAAGCCAACATTGCTCAACAGAACTGTCATTAACGCTGCTGGTGCTGCTGGTTATGTGGCTGTGTGGTGTCAGCTCCCCTGATCAATCTTCTGCGTTTGGAGCACTAGAAGGCAAAAATATCCCATAGGGGAATTTATGGCAAGGAACATTTGGGACATGATGCTGAAGTTATAGTGGATATGTTTTGAAAAGGGCTAGTGATTCTGATACCTGGTATCCTATGGGCATTTTACACAGGTGAATATTTGGCACATTTCTGGCACTTACCAGTCACAAAAGAACAGTTGCACAGTGTACAATGTTGCAGATAGGATCTAGTGAGAGAAAAATATTTACGTTGATTGTGAGAAGCAAATAAATAAAAATAATATCTTTGAAGAAAGTGAAATAACAAGATTAACTACTCCTGCTCTGTTGATGGAAAACAAGACGTCTCTAGTGCAGCTGACATCCTCAGAAAGTCTTTGATGCCCCACTCATCTTGGTTTCCCATTTCTGAGAAGCTATCTGTCTTGCTCTAAAATACATCCATGCACATAAACATGGCTTTTTATTTTTGAATCACATGAAATAATTTAGTATAAACTAGAAAATAACTTCCAAATGCCCTCTTTTGTCTGCACTCTTCTGAGAACATGTGGGGAAGATAGCATATATTTTTCTTACAATGAAAATGAAAATGTCATTGTTTTCCCCAAATGAATTTAAAAAATTGATTTTGAAAAAAATGCATCTTTGAGATCAACCCCTCCCATACCAGTACATCAGAGGAAAAACCAGCCACCTCTGCAGAAACATTCATTAGTTTCCATCATGTTGCATTGTTTAAAGATGAGACAGCATGCTCTGCAGAGTACAGAACTTCCTCTCCTCTATGCTCTACTTTAATTGCATTTCTGTTCTCAGCATTACATAACTTTAAAGGCATGTCATAAATATTGTTCTGCGTCATAGATCATGTCTATAATTTATACAGCATTTTCACATAGACAGTCTCCTAAAGAAAAAGTAAAAAAATGGGAAATTAAAATAAAAGCGGCCAACACGTGCATATGAAAGATATTTGGCTTTTTTTTTTTTTTTCCCCAGAAGCCAATTTAATGTATTTTGCATGGCATGATTATTCTGCAAAGTCAGATAAGAAAACTTTGACTAAAAAAACTGAGATTTGCTGAAGTTAGAAAAAAATATTTATGGAATTTTCTTCCCATGTCTATCATTTCATGTCGTTGGTTTTTTTTGTATTAAATTCAAAAATGAAATCATGTCTGATTTCCACCCTGAGTGAGGTAACCAGATTAACAGTAGTGGGGAACACCACAGTAAGAACACAGGCAGATGTGAGAACAACCTGCTTCATTCATGAGTTTTACAGAGTAGAGCAAGAAAGAGTTGTGCTACAGGTACAGAGTTTTGCTCTTTTTTCGGTTTTCTCCAGCAATGCTAAAATTCAACTCCAACAAGAGAGAATAGGGCCAAAATCCAAACACATCTTACTCCTCGTTAGAAAATATTATTGAATGGGAGTTTTCTGCTTGATTAGCAACCTTTCAATCTAACCTATATTTTCCCATTTGTTTATGAAGGTTTAGATATGCAAACTGTTGCTTTTATCATTCAGCGTATAAACTGAATCCCTCTGAGCCTCATGGGGATGATCCACCTTAATTTTGAACCCTGGTAATGAATGAATAGAAATAAATATTTAGGTAATATATTTTTTCTGAAAACAGCCTCAGCATTAGTATATCAAATGCTTGAAGCATGCACTTTCCTGCAGACTGGAAGTTCTAGAAGGCTTTACTCAGAAAGGTGATTATATTTTAAATCTTCATCTCTAAAACACAACATTTCAATATCCCTGAATTATGTTTTCTTTTGATTTTTTTTAACCATATTTCATTATTAAAATAAGTTTACATATTCCATTACAAGTTTCAAGTTACTGTTCTCTCTTAGAAGTTGGGTTCCCTGGCTAGACATCTTTCCATGATGTACCTAAAATCTAGTTATTCCCAGGACAAACTTTCTCAAGTAAGGAATAGTATAGGAGGTGTATATGGAGGTGGGATGGATCTCATCTAATGGCTTCAGTAATGTGCAAAGCATAAGAAAGCAATTATGGCTTTGCTGATGGCACAGACCTGGGGACATCATCACTGCAGAAAAGGTCATCGTGTTTGACACAGGAAAAAGCAAATGGCCATAAATACTGGTGCATGGAAAGGGGAGGGCAAGGTTGTTTCAGAGCAAGATACTGAGGGTTTTACTTGATTGCAGGTTGGCTGTGAGTTGCCAGTGGGATATGACTGTGGAGAAAACATATGTCATCCTACAGTGTATTGAAGCATTTCTAACAGATGTTGACTTTTAATATCATGATACAAGAGTTCAGTGAGAACACAGTTCATGCTGGCAAAGGCTAAACTTGAAGTAAAATTGCAGAGGATGCCTGCTAGCATAGCTGTGAATAGAAAGCCTGTCTTATATGTGGACTAGAAGATGATTTGTCTCCTTAAACTCAGCCGTCAGAAGACCAGGAAGAAGATACTAATGTTTTCTATGCATAATCCAGGTCTGAGCAGCCAGGGTGCAGAAGAGCAATTTAAGCTGAGTGACCATCCTGGCACAAGAAAAATGGCTTTGAGAAAGCACATTCTGTGAACTGCAAGAGTGAGGAAAAGCATCAGTACGAATAATGGAAACTGGAAACTGAACAAACTCTAAGATGGGGCTGGTGAATATTTAAAAGGATTACAGGATGTGATTGCCTGCTTTGGTGACTTGGGAGGTTCATTATGGTTCTGCATCCTGCTCCCTTTCAGCCAAAGTACCCCTTCCCTGGACACCAGCCCTTGGAAACGAAGGCTGAAAGAGAGTTCAAGGGATAAAACGTCTGCCCACACATCAATTGCACAAGTTGTGTCAGTGGCCCCTTGGCACATTTTGAAGGATGGAGATCAGCCCGTTGTGTCTCAGCGGACTACTTCAAGCAGTCCTGTGGCATCTGCCACAGGTTTGCCAGGTGCTGGGTGGAAAACTTCCATGTCATGTTCTCCATATGGCTGCTGTCTAGCAGATGACATCACCTAAATGCCCTTAGTCCTGGCTCTCCCTTTGAAAGGCAGAGCAGTTGGGGAAAAAAATAAACCAAACTTCCCCCGATTCCTCCTCACCCCTAAAAAACAGTGCAAAAGTCAAAAGTCCTAATGAATTGTGTCGACTCGGGAGCAGCAGCCCATCTTCAGACCTCATAATTTGTTATGGATACTTAATTGCAGGGTTGGTTTTTTGTGTTTTTGTTTGGGTGGGAAGCCTGCAATTCCTCTTAAGGCTTTGTAATGTAGTTTGCGACATGTGGTAACGTTAAGGAGAATAAAGACCAGGAAACATATGTGGCTGACAGGCAGGGCCAGTCATCTCCCTCCTGCCAAAGTAGGCTGCCTTCATATGTGTTTCTGGCAGTGAGCTGCATGACACCTCTGGTTCCCTCCCATGTCTTTCCAAGAGTAACAGAGATTTTTCTTCCTTGCAAAGGAAAAAAGAAATCATGACAAAAAATAATAAAAGCCATCGTCCCAAGGCACTCAGAGGACTTTAAGACAAAAGTTGAGGGGTTTCTAGCGCAGAATTTTTTTGTTGCAGATTGTTACTCATTACCGTATTTTATCATTTTGTATTTTATTTTGAAGTGTTTCATTTCTTTAAGGTGGTGACCTTTAGCATGCTGAAAGCATAAGCATCTTACCCCATTTTGTGTAGTCCAGGTATCATTATGTATGTTACAAACAATGGAAGCCACTCCTAAGGTATTTTGAGAAGTTGGTTTACTAATTAAATTTTTGTATTGATTTTACCCTTTAGCAGTGCTTGCATAGGTGCATTCCAGGGGAGCAGTGGTAGCTTCTCCGAAGTGCAAAAGGCAGCATGATGGGTGGTGGTGTCCTGGAGCTCTCCTGCAGTACAAATGCTGGGAAGATGTGTGCCCCAAGCCCACTGAAGTTATTAGCCCATCCTCTTTTAAATATTTATGTATATATGATTCCAGCAATGGCATAAACTGTTTTTTCCTTCTCTCTGTTCTGTGATGTCTCTAGTTAATCCATCCTCTCTGGGAAAATTACTTTTTATTTCTTTCACTTTCCTCAGGAGGGTCTTCACTTCCCCAGCCTCTCAACATCTCTTTGTTCTTTCTCTTCTGGCCTTTACAGTCCCCTATGGTCCTTAAAATCCTACTACACCACACAGTCCCCTGAGCTCCCTGTCAGCCCTTCCTTGCACACAGATGCATACAAGTTTTTGTAACTACTTCCTCTTTATTCTCTGTGGTTTCCCACACATCCCTATTTTCCTTATGTCTCATCCTCCTCCTACATGCTTTATGATCTCTTTGCCAGCGCAAAGTAGTCCCAAGTAACATATTTACTACTCTTTTAATAATTTCTAATGATTAAAGTGTCATGAGTGTCAGGACTTGCCTAAATAAGCGATAATTCAAAAATGAGACCCTAATTCTCTTTTTAAAAGTACAATCCAATTTGTCTTCCTTCCCAGCTTTGCCAAAACTACAAACCAGTCTGTCTTACATTTCATATATATGATCTCATGTCAGAGCAGAAGTTTTCTGGAAAATTTGAGGCAAATTGGAAGAGGCATTTTTGGATTTGTATAGAAACTGAAGCATTCTTTCAAAAAGATTTTTTTTTTTACACAACTTTTTTGGCATATCATGACTCAAAAGCAACATGGGCTGGAAAATTCCAGGTCTGCCAAATCATGGGTTTTCTCCATACACTCTAGTTTTTCAGGTTCTTCTAGGGGCCCAGAGAGTAAAATCAGAAAAAGGTTAGTTGTTTTTCTCCCTTCCCTGTCTGATGGAGCTGTGCCGTGTACCAAAGGACAGCCTTCCATGTAATTACCCATCAACTCTCCATTCCAGAAACAGAGCATTAGGCAAAGAGCTGGACAGATTAAGCCAATTCCCCGTGTGTTCAATGTCAGCCTTTTTTATGGTTACTGAACGCTGTTTTTTGAATATGCCATATCTCATTATCAGTAGGTGGGTTTTCAGCTTGAATTCTGAGTTGATAATTCTTAAATAAATATTTTCTATCTATTTTTTTTTTTTTTTTTTTTTTGGCTAGTACAAGTTGATTTTTTTCTCCCAATAAAATAAAGCACCCTTTCAAGATGCCTTTTTTCCTCAGCACCAAAGCAGAGAATTCATTTAAATTCTGTGAATTGTTTTTTAGTCTTAAGAATACTATTTGTAAGAAAACTTCAAAAGAAAATATTTTGTGGAAAAATCAAAATGTTTATCAAGAAAACATCAAAAATTATTTTTTCCTATCCTCCATAAAACCCACAAACAACCAAACAAAACACAAACAAAAAAACCCCAACTCCACTGACTTGCTAAATCCAATAAGGACTTATGAATACTTTTGATTAACACCAAATTGTATTTTTCTGGGCAAATATGTTAATTATTTGCACTAATGTATTTTGTAGCTCTATTTTACAATATTTTTCTCTGATGATTTCATCATTGACTGTTGCCTATGAGTAGTTTGGTATAAGTTTATTAGCTAGGCTGAAAAAAACCTATGGATGCCATTAAGAACTTTGCTCATTGATTTTAATGAGCCAAAAGAAGCCTACCCCAGCCAGATATGACATATTTAATTTTTTTTGTAGCTTCCTTTCTTGGATACAGAAAATGTTGAATTTTCAGTGAGTGTGGAGGAATTTACCCAAGCAGTTATAAACATGGAGAAGGTGATTGAGAGCTGTGTATATCCAATTTTCCTCCATGACAATGCCATCCATCCAAAGATTCAGAAGGCTTTCTTTGCTGTAGTTGAGCTTCTCAGGTCACAGGTGCTCTCTCCCTGTGCAAGCAGCAAGCTATGACATGGTTTTTATTCTTGTCATGATCAGTTCCCATCACAAATAAACAAAATGGTGCACCTGTTAAAAATAAAACATAAAATACTATAAAACGTGCACAGTTTCATCTTAGGAGTGAGAAGACTGGAGAGGAAACTCCCCATCTTTTCTTGCTCCTTTTTTCCTCCTTCTGCCTTGTACAAAACCTGTGGTAATTCACAAGCAGGGTGAGTGAGGACTATGCTGTATGTGGCTAGAGCTTTGTGAGGAGTTAAGCTACAATCAAGGGTTGCATGAGTTTTTTATTACATACAAGTTGGCAGTGATGGGCAGTGTGGTGCACTGCTGTTAGAACAGGGGGATAATAAGGGTAGAAGATGATCACAGCAGCCCACACAGATTTCATATCCTACTCCGGTGTATAAATTAGGTCTTTTACTGGCCTTTTGCATAAGATTAATTTTATTCTAGAAAGGGATGACATTTCTTCCACAGAAAAACGAGCACTCCGACAAGCTAAATTAAATTAAATTAAAATTAAGAAAATACTATTCACATCTGAAGAATGAAAAATAATGGTGAAAGAGTTTAAAATAAGTAGGTTTGATGGAAAATTCAGTGAAGTAACTTAAAAATCTAAAACCTCAGAAAATTCAAGGTCCCAAAAATCTTTAGTCTGTTTTCCACTTGTTGCATATCTTCCATTTATAATATTAAAAAACCCCACACAGATTTGTAATCCCTCTGTATATTGACAAGATGAACGATCAGTGTGCGTTATACGTGATTTAAGACCATCTTAAGCTCCCATCCAGGACATATGGACATCTACACAACAAGAAACTCTCTTCCAACTCTTGTATCTATGGCAAAATCTTGACCTTTATGTTTCACAAAAGGAACAAAGATTCCCAGCTTCCCATTTGAATTCCCCCTTCCATGTATTGAAAATATTAGAACAATTTAGTCTCCTTACAATCCCCAGTGGTGTCCTTTAAATCAGCTTTTCACTGGGAATTGACTACATACTTTCTGTAACATAAACTGAAATCTGGGAGTTGTAAGCTGCCAGCAAAGTATGAAGGTATGCTACATTTGCCTAGATATATAAGATATGACAAGATTTAATATGTATTAAATTTAACAGGTGCTGTGATCTCCTGCGTAGATACACAATATTCAAAGCTGTACTCCAGAGAACTCTACATTCCCTGCTGGTTCTGCATTTCTGTCCTGTCCAGCATATTTTTATCTGTAATCTTACCTCCCATTTCTTACAATTCAGATTCATTTTATTTAGGCAACATTATCCATATTTTTATCAAGTTTCTAAATTACAGACAACATATGCAACCTTAGCTCCAGCTTCCCAGAGGTGTTAGTTGGGGTAATTGCAAACCGTTTAGATAAGCTTAGACTTTGACAGAAACAGAATGAAACTTGGATGTCGTATTTCTCACCCAGTGAGAAAAGCTGTTTCTCTTACACGATCAGTAGTTGAATCTTATGTGGATAAATCACTAGGGAGGAGGTGAATGGGGAGAAGGAAGAATGTTTTTATTTTTGTGAAAGCTCCTCAGATTGTGGCGAGCCATCCATTGCTACCTCCATTGCTACCTTGAGCTAAGAACACGTCAGTGATCACATTTTATGCGTGTTTCACGTGGTCTTGAACACTGACAATAGATGTAAAGCAGCACAACACAAGAGCTGAACTATTGGGACATAGGGGCCCTCTGGAGCTTGCCAACAAAGCTCAAGAGTCCACACTGATCGAAAAATTATAGGTCTTGCTGGGAAGACATGCTTCTTCATTGCCTTTTACAGTGCCCACACTTCAATTTCACTGGTACTGCAGTGTCTTCTGTCTCCCAAATAGCAACCTTTAGTTTTTTCAATGTCTAACCCATTCAGACATTAATAGAGACATCATCCCCACCCCCACATACACAGTGGTGTTCCATGTTTTCTGAACATACAACACACACCCTTGTTCACTCAGCACTCCCATATCCACCACTCCTTTAGTAGCTCAAGGAAGCCACAGTGAGTTTTCAAGCCAGTTTTCAGTGGGGATCTGGCAGCTGGTGAGGGGCAGGTTGTCTGAAAGTTTGTTTTCCCTTTTCTGTCAAAGGAGGATGTTGAAACATCACTTACTGGGAAAGCTATGTAAGAGAAAAATGTGATCATCTTAGTGGACTAAATATAACCATACTTTGCTCTCTGTCTGGATCAGTATTTTTTATAAAAGAGCAAGATTTTCCATTGATGATGCCCTGCACATAGAAGGAAGGAGGCTGCTCAACAGAGAAAGAGAGACACTTTTAGCCCTAAAGTAGCTGCATGTGGCTAAAAGCTGCAAATCAACCTGTTAAAATCAGAAGAGGTAAACCAAAAAGTAAACCCCTGTAAACACAAGGCACAGATGTTCCTCCCAGAGACCTTGAGGCCCAGAGGAACCACTACAATACTCATAGGCTTTTCCATAAGACAGGCCAAGGAATTGCTTTTGGTGGTTCCATCAACAGAATGGTATCTTCTGCTTTATCTCTAAATTAGCTGTTAGAAATACTTTCCATGTTTTGTTTGAAAGTCTCAGCTGATGAAGTGTTTCTTGGGTAAGCAGCTTCAATGGCTATTTTCATGGACAAGAATGTAATCTTATTTATACTTTGAAATGATCTTCCTTCATTTTCCAGTCACTGGATTTCCTTTTGCTTTTTTCTGTCTTTTGTTGAGTATCTTTTCCCCATTAACATGCTTTAAAGGCTTGAATCACACTTCACTTCCACTTGTATAAATTAATCAGGATGATGTTTTCTTGCTGCAAAGAAGACATTGTCACTGAATTTCATACGAAATGTGATGGGAATCCTTGAGTTTCCTTTGCAAACCTAGCTTTCCACAGTTCTGTGATGGACAGTACATCTGCTGAAATCTTTCTATCAGGATGCACTCATTCTGAAATGTGTCTTTGTAAAAGGTATCCTAAACACCAGACAGAACTTGTTTTTCAACCTACAAACAAACAGGAATTAAGCACTTTTGAAATGTCTTAGATCATGCTTCGTGATCAGAATGACACCTCAAAAAGAGTTGCCCCCATCCCAGGTAGTTTTCCAGCAGAGGACCTTGATAGAGATATGACTAGTTTCCTTGAAAGAAGAAAAATACTGATCTGGGAATGCACATTATATGTGGAGTGTGCAGGTATGTAAATCCTTTATGTTGGATATATAAGTTGCACCCCTTGTGTGGTTTCTGAATTTCATTGGTTTATGGATTATGTGAACTGATGAGTCTATTTACTGCTGCAACAGGCTGGTTTCAGTCCTCTCCAATCCTGCCGAAAAAGATGTCACATACACAAAAAAAAAAAAAAGTCTAAGATTCCTTAATGATGGGTCCAGCCAAGATAATTGCAGAATCAGCAACATATTGCTAGCCATCTATGGAATAGACACCTCTGACAGTCAGAGATGCACTAGTCCAATCACATTTCAAATTTAGGAAGCTTTTCTCTAGAAAAATGAGTCTTCTATAAAAATTTCTGTTAGCATTTTTTAATAAGGCATCAACCACCATATATATAGCAGAGGTATTAAATCTTTTAAGGGATTAGTTTAAGGCTTGAGCCACAACAATACCATTTAGATTTTAAAAATCAACAGGGCATGTACCTTAGGGTGTGTATATTGCATGATAGGTTACAGTTCTGGCACAAGAGTTTCAGTGTTTGAAAGCCAAATCTGGTCAAATTGAGATTGGATATGAAGCATGTGCATGGCTGTGGAGACAATTAACTACTGAAGCAACTTATTTAGGCACATGGTGGATTTTCCAGTATTTGAAGACTTTAAATTAAGCCTTTGAGTGTATGGAAAGGGTGAGTACTGGGACTCATGAAGAGAGAAATGTTTTAGATAATTTGTCTTTACATTCTGGTAAAACCTACAAGAGAAAAGGGTGACAGGAAATCAAGTTAGCCTCACTTGTTGGGAAAACATGGTACACACAGAATGAATAGATACCCTGTGGTTGTGAAGTGGAAGAAGGGGTTGGTGGTGTTTTTTTTTTGTTTTGTTTTGTTTTGGTTGTTGCTTTTTTGTTTGTTTGTTTGGTTGGTTGGTTTTTTTTGTGGGGTATGCCTAGGCAGCATAGGGTACCTACTGTGTAAAATAAATAAAATAAAAGAAAACATGTTATAAACAGCTGTATCCTGTGCGGTAGACAACCTTCAATGTGGAGAATTGAAATTTATATTCTGTAAATTTCCAGCCATTGTAAATACACCACTGAACAGGCGTCTCACAGCCTGTCACTTATGCACCACAGGTGTGTGATGGTTCCATTGTGGACAACCAAAAGACAAACCAGTAACTCAAAATAAGGTAATCACGTGTAACCACTGTGGCAAAGCACTGATAATCAACAATGATGGCATAGCACGACCTAAACCAGAGGGAATCCCCAGTTTTCAGGTTTAGCCCTCACAGCTCATGCTCACTGTGGTAGCATATTCGTGTTGTGATGGTACCTGGTCTCTGCTACATATCCTGTCTCTAAATTCTACACACATTTTTGCAAAGTGCATTTTTTATGCTGAAAATTATGCATCTTCCCATTCCAGTACTCATTAGTTAATTAAAAAACAATTAGAATAACATGGAAAGACAGAAAATGGAAGCAAAGTTGAGTGAAAACTAAACAAACAAATATATCTACAAGACACCCAGATGAGGAGCAAGTTTTGTGGTTTGTGTGCTGTTACAACTATCAGGACCCACAGAAGGTAGATATGTAGCAAGTCAAATGTAAATCTAGAAACAAGTTCTCTGTCTGAGGAGTTAGGGTACCCAGTTAAGAAACTTTACTGCATTGCCATTAACTATGAAAGACTCGATGGCTGTCTTCTGGACTTGCTTTCAACAGGGATATGCCTAAGACATGTTTGATAGCAAGGATTTTCGGTGTTCCTATTGTCTGTCTAACAACAGATGTTAAAGTAGGAGTAAAAATTACAGAATCATCTTTGGTTGATCTTGAATATTACCTAGCACAGAGACTGCCAGCAAGCTAAGCTGTTATTGGCAGAGTTACAAAAAACTGTAACCTCTAAAGGATTTAAGATCAAAGTCGTAAACCTAAAGGGTTTAGATTTTTTTTTTCAATGACTTTAGTAGCCTGTGGTTGAGTTATAGCATAACCTTTACAAACCTTTTCAGTTTTGATGTAAAGCATTTTTGTAATGGAAAATCCCTCATGTCTCTCTGTAGGTGATTTCATTGTTTAATTAGAAATGCTTTCTAATCCAGATTTGTAACTCACATAGTCTTTTCTTGCTAAATTAAAGAGCTCTTTCTTATCAGGTATCTCTTTCGTACATAGGTATTTATAGTTAAGGTTCAAATAGGATAAGCTGTGTTTGCCTTTCTTCCTTTCTCACTATACAGAAGATATTCACGACCTCAAATAAGTCATTAAATTATTTTCCAAATCCCTTCCAATTTTGACCATCATGGGTGTGGACACTGGAACTAGAACTATCGTTCCAATCACAATAATATTTCTGCTGTGGGTATCAACACTTCCAATGCCTGTTTCTGTGCAGAAATTACAAAGAGGAGAGACACACAGTTGTATAGGCAGCTCCAGGAAGCAGTGCAGAAGAGCCTAAGCTCCAGTCCTCCAAGGTCCCTCTGGGAAAAGCCATTCTACAGACAGTAGAGGGAACTTGGACCAGCTTCCCTAAGCCAAAACTGGCCTTAGGAAGAAGCCTCAGAGCTAAAAATTGCTTTGCCCATATTGTCTCTACATGACTATCTAGCAGTGTGTAGACAGATTTTCTCAGGCAGTTGATTCAGAGAGAACCAGATTTACTCTTTGGCCATGAACCAGGTTCCTGGTTCAAGAACTTTCCTGACAGTTTTCCATGTGGGATGTTATTCTGATTCATGTTTGGTCTGCAGCAATAATTCAGTCCTTCCATAAAATAATTTTATGCTTTTCTAGCTTGTTTTCTTGGAAGATCTCAAAATGCTATAAATATTCATTGATTCACATTTGTGACAATCCAAGGAAGAAAGTAAATATGATGGCCCTAATAAGATTACTCTGAGCCTTGTTTTAATGTTACATATGAAGTCAGTTGCAGAGAGTGAAATAGAGCCAGTTTCTCATACAAACTACTGACTCCATTATACCTTTCTACTTGATATTAATATTATTGTGCTCTGCACTGAAAATTGTCTCCTCCTTTATCTGTGTAAGTAGCCAACCCTGTTGCCATAGTCCACAAATACTTAGCTATATTCTGGAAAGGAACCCGCAAGTATGTGACATAGCCCGTTGGCCTATACTTGAAGACAAGGTGTTGAATGTGGCTCCTTTTTTCAGCAGCAGGATATTTTCCTCTCAACATTCAAACTAAGAAGGAAAAGAAAAACTGCCCCAAAATCATAATGGAATATTCCTGGTTCCTGCGTTCCTCCTTTTGGACTGTATCCCCTTGGCTTGCAGAGAAAAGCTTCAAAAGGAGAGGGTAGGGAGTTGTTTTTCAGTGTGTTTGTCTAAGCTGTGATCCTTCGGGCTATGAGAAACCTCTCAAGCAGTCTCAGCAAGAATCTTCTTTCTGCTCCCTTCCACATCCTCCTTTATTCATAAATTCCCCTCCCCCTCCTCACTTTCTTTCATGTGGATCAAGGCCTGGAAAATGACAAGCCTCTTGATTAATAGATACAGAAAGTCTTCTTATGTAATTTATTTGCTTTCTGCACCTGACTAGAATCACTAGGTTTATCTGGAAAGGAAAATATATTGTCTTTCCTGACTCCGAGTGGCAGCAGAGAGAGCTGAGCATGTGATATCAAGCTGCGCATGGAAAGCAAACAAAACGCCATTTCTGTATTTTGTAAGCATCTCAGGTCATAAAAGTGTCAGCACGCTATATTTCTTGCTGGGATCCTCTCTGTTTTATTATCTGAGCCCTTTCCATTGTGTTGAATGTACAAGGAGAGTCTCCAAAGCAGGCAACATCTGTTTTCCTGTCATGTTTTTGATTATCAGCTCCGTATTTCTTGCAAGTCTCCTGCTCACATATTCCAATCAAACTCAATGGGGGCTTCAACAGTGAGGACACTTCCTTATCTCCCTTCCCCCAGACTCTCCATCCATCATTCTCACATGCTGGCTCACTAAATGCTGATGCAAGAGGCCTGTTCTTACACTTGGATAACACACTCATGACCTCTCCAATTTGTTTTGTTTACTTAAGTCTAATTGCTGTGAGAATACCTCTTCTCAGTCCTTAACAGGGGAGAGGTCGGAGGAAGGAGGCAGGTGGGACATCTGACTGATTTTTGCTTTGGTACCTGTGGAGAGCAGTTTTCTAATGTAGCTTTAGATTTGTTTCCCAGTTTTCTTCCCTCAAGAGGACGTTTCTTCCCCTCTTTCTCAGTTCCCAATTGTTAAATCAATCTCTCTGTCCTTTGCCAAGAGATCTGTTTTACCATTTATGCAGGAACTTCAATCTACAGATGGGGATTCTGCCAATAAGAATCAATTAAATCAATTGTCTTTTGCCTATGGTATTCCACTCACAGGATATCCGGCACACTGAGATTTGGGAATGCAGAAATGTTAAGTTACATGGAACTATAAGATTTTTCTTCGGTGATGTTTTGCATTTATTTTCACAGAATATGTTTGTGTCCTTGTGCAGAACAGCAGTGAACAGTTGTGGGGTGATGCAACTAGTGTTGCAGTTGAGATACAGAAGTGGCACTCTGTACAAGAGAATTGTATTTATTTATTTAAAGGGTAGATTCCTACCACCATAGGTAACTAACCCATTCACCCACAACAAAGCCATATTCTGAATCCACATGGCAAGATATTCCAGATTCAGCCAAAAATGTTGCTGGCATGCATACTCAGGTGCAAAGTCCCTATGTTCTCCCTGGGTCCTACACTGCTAGCAGTCCTGAGGTTGGTGATGGATCTTTTAGGTTACAGGCATGGCATGGCTCGTTTGCACACTCCACATTAAAGCCCTCTCCAGATTTAGGGTCATAAAGTAATTTTTCTCCACATCAGATTGGTCAGCACAATTGCTACATCTGCCCTGTTGTGCCACACATCCCCCAGGGGCTCACACATCTAGGGCTTCCCAGATTCTGAAATAGCCACTAAAATTCTTTGCCTGATGGGTATCTGTTTGACCAGCACTGACACGATTTCTGGTGTGGGGAAGGGAAGGACCCCAGTCGGTCCTGGTGTTTGGAGGACTTTGCATCCCATGGCCATCTGTTGAGCTTCTGGAATTCCATGAAGCTTCCTGTTCAATTTTTGGTCCTGCTGTTAGGCAAATGGAGCGTACCAGAGGCAGAGGCCCTGAAGTTCATCTTACAAGGATTCAGATGCTATGGCTGTAAAGTTGGGTGGCGATCTGTATGCAGTCTAAGCTCAGGCTGAGTGTTAGCTGTCCTCAGAGCCTGACAGAGACATCAGGTTGTAGAACACACTGGAATTTAGATCTCTGCTAGGTCCAATGTGTCAACAACATAATTGTTTTTTCAACTTGAAAAATGTTTCCCTCAAAGTTTCCTTGCTGTCATATTTTCTATATCAGCAGCAGCTCTTTCCATGATCTGTGTGCAGCTCTTGATCACTGTGCTACAGGTCTTATGTTAGCAACCGGGTTTTAGAGGTGCTATGTGGCTTGTGATGAGGTTTATGGATGGAACGAGGCCATTTGGACCTTTCTGTCCACTCTTTCTTAAAGTCTTCTCCTAGATCTGAGGGAGACTGGACTTCATATTTATGTTGCTTATTGACAGTTTGACATGCAGCTTGACTAAGATGTGTGTGAAAGAGATTAAGGGCTCAGCAGGTCTATAACAGCACCAAACCCGCTTCATGATGGAAGGTGACAAGGACTGAATAGAGAAGAAAAGCAAAAGAAAATGTCGACTTGCAGAGTACCTGTCACTAAAGATGACTGCAGGAAACAAAAAATAAGGGTGAGAAAAAGCAGGGAGAAGAGATGGATGGACATAACTCAAGTAGAAGCCAGATACAGAAGACCATAGTCTTTGTTGGTGGGCTCACAGAGCTAAATGTGAGTGCAAAGGCAGATCGCTGTGGGGGATTGCAGTGCTTAGACAGATTCAAACTACGAGTGTCCCAGAAAAATTGCTGATAAAATAGAAGGTGGGGAGAACAAAGGGAGCTGCAGCAAAGTGAGTTTCTGGGATGAGTCAGAAGATGCAGGCTATGAATAACCTGAATGGGAATCATGGGCTGGGACAGAGAAATAAAACAAAAATTATCAGGAAGAGAAAGAGGCAATGGAAAATTGTCGTGGAGATTCACAGAGTGCTATGTATGAAAAAGAAATAGGACAGGTGAGGAGAGAAGAAAAAGAATGCAAATGAATATGGGAGTGCCCATAAAAAGCAGAAGAGTAGGGGAGCGGAGATTGCAAACAGCAGAAGTTTGCTGTCAGGGATTCAGCTGCTTCCCCACGATCCCACGGTGTATATATCATTTGCCTAAATCCAGTGTTGTCTTTGAGCCTTGATGCTGTGCATCTGATCTCACCTGTCAAGGGATAAGTAAGTACCAGGATCTACGTCATGGAAGCATGAAGAGAAAATAGAGTTTGTCACACACAAGCTTTTAAAATAAATTTCAGTAGCATGTGAGATGAATGAGAAAAGGGAGAACAGTAGGTGGAGCAAGTCTAACATGAGATCTTTGAATAGAGCCAGCTTCAAATGTGCCTCACATGGCTCCCCAAGTATCCCTCTTCATGTCCTGCACTACAGCAAACCAGCCACACTGCTTCCTATTTTATCCCTTCTCCAGGTCGCCAATGCAAGTATATCACCTTCACTTTCTACCTATCCCCTCCAACCTGTCTGACATCAGTGAGATGAATCAGACCACTCCTCAAGCAGTTTCAGCTTTAAGGAGGTACTGGCTTGCCAGTCAGACTGGGAAGTGCTGAGACTGCTTTGCTGCTAGGTTCCACAGTGCTAAGCTGATTTGTTCTGTCTTATTTTTAGGGTTCATGTTGCGGCTCTAGACTTGGGCCTTTGGTTTTAGTAGCATAACTTAAATACTTTGTTAATAATAGGCAAGATGCAAGCTACCTGAAAACTGGCTTACAATCAACAGCTCTCCAGAAGTTTGCAGAACACTTTTCACACTGAGTAATAATGTTGATATTTTCTAGATCTTTCACAACACGAAAGAGGGTAAGCCTCAACTTTCTGATGTCTGAAGGTAGGAGAGTACTACCTCAGGGTCATCTGAACAGAGAAAAGCCCAAGAATCAGAAAGTAAGTCACTGGGTGACAAAATGAAATCCTTCTTGGGAAAAAATATAAGCCAATACATATGGGGAAAATCATTTAAAACACATTATTCACCAAGGGAGCCATGGAAATAGGTAGGCTAAAAAAGACACCTAAGTTTCAGAGCAGACCATAAATCAGACATGAGTTTGCAATGTGTCAGTGATGCAGTTTGGGTTGCATACACAAAGGCACCACATCAGAGAACATGATAATAAACCCACTCTCTACATGCCTTGTGTGACCACACCTGAAAATTCCGCGGACTTTGAAGTCAGTGGAGCTGTGCCAATTAACACCAGCTGAGCATCTGCCTGTTGGGATTGGTTATAGCGGCATCATTACTAGACAGTTACTGAGAAATTGGATTAATCCAGTGAAAAGAGACAAAAGTTATGACTGAGCTGGTAAGGCCAACACCTCTAAGTGTGCATGTGTATATACATATATGTACACACACACGCATACACACATATATATCTATATCTCTATATTTATCTATATGAGAAATGGTTAAATATTGGGGAAATGTCATATATTCAAATTCCAAGCAACTGGTTGGTTTGACTGCGGCCCTGATGCACTTTAGGATGCAGTCCCTAAGGATGTTTATGGAATGATTGCTCTTTGCATACATTTGCCTAAGAACAAAGGTGTGTTTTTGAACAAACATGGATATACATTTTTAAATACAGGGTCTCTTCCTGGATGCATACTTCTGACTTATCTATGTTTAGGCACCTCAACAAGAGATCAGGTTTTTAGATCTGTTAATCACTCACAGTTGTCACGAACTTCAATGCCTAGGGCAAAACGCTTGTCCTTCTGCATGTTTGACCTCAGTTATATAGAAGTTATATATAGACGTATACATCTCAGTATAGGTGTCTAGATTTTAATTGCTTAGTGGACAACAGCTGAAGTTGCCATGAAGATCCAAACATTTTCCATTTCATCATCTAAAGATACACTGACCTTGACAGCTAGTCAAGGCCATTTAATGCAATGTCACTTGAAAGGAATTCCTAAAGATGAAAGTTCCCTGTCTTTCTAAATAAGACTATCTAGGACCTGATCCAGAGCTCTGGAAGTCAGTGAAAATCTTTCAGTTGACTTCAAAGTATTTTGAATCATTCCTAGATAACAGCACAAATTTCACTTCATTCTTACTTTCCAACTGGGTTGTCTGAAATTGCACAGTGTATGATTGAATCCCTATGTCCCTTGCATATCCTGCATGCCAGCTCCCTTTAACACCTTCTGTGAAGCTCATGATGTTAAATGACACATTCAGTTACTGTAGGCATCTTCTTTCCAATCTGGACCCCAGCTGCTTGAGGTCTAACAGATCATTCTTAAAGGACAATGTGAAAGCAACAACTGATGCATCTAGTCAGTTTAGCTAAACACTTCTAAACAGATGACTATGAAAGTTATAGAGTTAATCTAATTTTAAGACCAGAAGCCTCAGCAGCAGACAAAAGATTAAAAATTTACCTATTCGTTAAGCTTGATAAAGGTAGAGATTTTTCATGCTGTTGGTGATCATAATGCAGAAGAGTCTTAATGCTGAAATGCTTACAGAGCATCTAACCACTTAACCATCAGAGACCCAGATGACACACATCATGTACATAGATGAATATGAATACATGATCAATTCTGTAGGGAGGCTTTTACTCCCAGAAAATGACAAAACTTATGAAGTATGCACTCAAAAAAAGCATTCTAGAGAAAGATAAGCTTCATATGGTGAAAATTCTTTGAGTTTCTGTCATGTTCTGTTGCCACCAGGGGATGTCAGAAGTTAATATAGGGTTATTGTTCATCTTTGTATGTCAAAAATGGAATAAAAATACTGGAGCTATCTCTATGCTGTCCCTAAAATTGTTCAGTCCCTCCACCACCTGACCGATTCCAACATCCTCCAGCTAGGATTTAACTACTATTTAGATCCTTTTGTTACTTCTAGAATCACAAAGTTTTCCAGTTTTGTTAACATTTGATATTATTAAAACAAAAACAAAAGCTTGAAGGAGGTGGCATTGTCTATCACAAATTAATTATGTGAGTGTTTTTCAGGGGATTCAGACACATCCCTGGAGCTTGTCTAACCTGCGGACAGTTCCCTTAAATTCACAGACACTGTTTCTCTCCAGCACTATATGATTCACCTGTGCTGTCAGTCTCCTCACTTGGGCATATCTATTGTATTTTACAGTGGAAAAAACATCACTAACTAGTATTGATGTCTAATGAATGCAAAGAGGTGGAAGCGAAATAAATACATAGAAGAGGAGGCAAGTCTATTTAACCTTGTCATGCCAGCTGACTGGGGAGAGGAAAAAGAACAAAGTTAAGCAAGGCAGAGAAGAGGTCAGCATATTCCCCATCATAGTGGCAAAGTAACAGCATGCCTTACTAATAAAACCTGCACAGAACCAATTAAGAAAGTCCTCCTATGTAGAAACACACTCCAAATACCACAATCACTAATGGAGAGGAAATGGTGAGTGGGTGAGTGGAACGAGGAGGAGCACATCTGGCGAATCAAACAGTAACTCTCTGTTTCAAACAGATGGATTTCAGACTCCAGCCTGCATTTTGGAGGCTCTCAGAAGCTTCTCTGAGCATGTCAGACAGGCCTGCTTTTGTGCTTCTGTATCAGTCCTAGACAACTATAGGCAGGTGGAGTATTAATTCTGTCACAGCTTCACACTACCTTTCTTGAATTAATCTATATCTCCTAGAGAGAAGTGCTTGATCCCTGTTGTGAGTCATAATTTCCACTATCTTTGTGGAATCCCAGTCTTCTAATATGAAACCCTCTCTTAAAGATAATAGGAATTATGAAATAATTATGGATTATGACCTGTGGTGAGCCAGGAACACCTTCCATGACTGAGGGCTTGGAGGTGGACAAAAATCAAGTATAATCTTTTGCAGACCAGAGCAGAGGAGAAGGGAACAGACAGCAGTGGAATGCACTTAAGAGAAATAGATACACACATGAAAGAAAAAGGCCTTGATATTTAAAATATTTATGGTCTTAAAAGGCATGAAAACTGATACTAGCCATTAACTAATAGACGTTCTGCCTTTGTGATGCAGCTTACATCCCTAACTAAAACCACATCTCTGCTCTGACTTTGTCTGAAGCCAGGTGCACAGATGATTAAATTTTGGTCCAGCTATAAGGAGAGTGTCTCCATCCTGTCCTCTCCTCTAAGCACACACCATCTGTATGATACTTATTCATCTCCTTTTGCTGGGCTGACATACTGAGCCCATATTCTTCCAACATCAGTTGTCCTCATACTGTCAAGCTGTGCAAATGGAAGGGATCTAAGCCTAAGGGAGTAACAGACTCTGGGAGTAGGCTTGTGCTGTATTGAGCCAGTATTAACTGCTCTGCTGTAACCTTGATGTTGTTCATATGTGTTTTCACAAAAGAGATTTGGGGCTCTCACTATCCACTGTTGCCAGCAGAACTTATACATCTGTATTCACTGTATTTAAATGCTATGTTCCTGTGAATGTCTTCTGTGTGAAACAGAAAAGGGAAGAGGCTGGCTTTGTATCTCAGAGCATATGGATTCCTTGTAATGAGTGGAGGGAAGATTGCTTAAAGCATTTTTATTTTATATTCCGAACATAATTTTTGAGCCCCTGTTCCTGTGTCGTAGGCCTGCTTGTAGCAGGAAATTATAAACCCAGACCCTGCGTCTTTGAGGAAAGGATAGGTGGAGAAAAGAACTTCAAATACATGTATGTTTTTCATAAAATGATAAGACAGCTACTTTAAGTGTGCTGAACCTACCAGAGAATAGAAACAGGCTCCAATTTTTTTTTTTTAATTTTTTTTTTTTTTTTTAAACTTTGGTTATTGCTCTGGTCTGAGTCATGTAGCCTAACCAGGTCAAATATATGCAATACATTTGACCCACATGCCAATGTTTTTCAGACCTGTATCCAATGCTGTTACCCAGATTTTCCACTCCAGCAGATGTTTTAAGCCACAGAAGAGGCATTCAAACTTCCTTTTCAAGAAGTTCCAGCAAAGCAGGGTGCTACTGACAGATCTTACCCTTCATTCTTTCTTTGTTTCCCCCAAAATGCAAAAAAATATTTTCTTCCTCGATTTTCACAAGGTTTTAGGAGCTGATTGCATGGAGAACGGTGCCTTGTTGATATTGACTCTGTCCTGCAGTTCTCAGGACTATTTCAGCGATGGTGGACTCAGGCTGCAGAGGGCACAGCCATGTGGATGGAGGCCTTGAATGGGTACATTTTAGGAAGAGCAAGTAGAGAGAAGAGAAAGCATTCTATAGACTCCACAGGCAAAGAAGTTGATGATGGAGACCCAGCTTCCCACCACTGCTTGTGGATTATATCTTGCCAGGAAACAGTGGCACCCCTTACCCCAGATCACCCACAGCTGATGTCTTGCAAGACACCAGAACAATGCACAAGAGCTGAGAAGGACTAGGACAAATCTGTGCTCTCTCTGCTTTACCAGCAGATCACCCACCAGTACAGCATCAGTTTCCATCTTGTAGTCTGGCTAGCATTTATGGTGTGGTGGGTCTGGACAGACATGCAAAAATTTCTAGAGAAAAAGAGAAAAAATAAAATGTTGACAGAGCAGGCAAGTACATGACAATATATGGCAGTCACATTCTGTCAAGGGTCCTACACCATTATTTGGATAAATAGCATATCCTGCAGGACATTGTCCCTAGACAAAAATAGAAGTTCCAAGTAAAGAACATCCAGAGAGGTGAATTGCTAAGGGCCAGTTAGAGGAGAATTTTGGAAATCACAACCTATGCTTCATGGCACTTCCTAGCCACAAAGTCCTTGCTTTCCTCAGACATTTAAGAAAGCTTGTAAAGAAGAACTGTGGTTCAAGTAAAACTACAAATATATTTAAAATACAAGAAACAAATATTTTTCTGCTTAGTCCGCTTGATTAGTCATTTAGAAGACAGTTATAGATGTAAATGAAAAGTAGAAGAGCAAATCATGGAAGGGCTCTTTCCAGAAGTACCAACTTCCATATCAAGATAGTTTTTTGGTGAGCTCTTACAGTAAATAGGGCAAGAAAGTTTCTACATCATGAAGAATTGACATGTAAATATGTAAATGTAACAAATGTATTCAGGTGTTTGGGTTTTTTTTTGCGGGGGGGGGGTGGTTCAGTAATGGTCAATAGGTTGGTAAAGTTGGTATAAGCTTGTTAACTGCCCACTCTGCCACATGTAAAATATAGCCCAAACTTGGGACATTAGGGACAAAAATGGATCTTGGTTTTATCTAAAATTTACCCACGGGTCATTCTTGGAGGCCACCCTTAATTCTGCTCTGAGAAAGGTTGCATATCCTCTTCTCTCCAGTATGGAGTTTGGTGAAAAATGTGGAAACACTGCAAATTAATTAAGAATAATGAAATACAATAATTTTATGGTGACATTATTAGTAAGATGATTTACTATACTTGAGACTATAATGCTTTCACTGAGGAAAGAATTGGCCTTGCTGGAGGAAAAGTAAGCAGGAGAGCAATGCAGTAGCCAACAAGTAAGCAACATTTCCAACCAACATTCAAACTAACAGGGTAACAGCCAAACTTCAGGCTTTAAAAGCAACACAGCTGGAAAATCCATTGAACAGTTAAAAAGCCCTTGGAACAGAGGAAGGGAGAGAAGATAAATATATAAGACTATCACTGGGTTCTATCTGCAAGAGATGTGTTGGTCTGCTAGGTTAAAACTTGTTTACTCTGAAAGTTTTTGATTTTAAAGAAATAATCCTTTTCATCAGGACAACCCTTTTCATCAGGACAACACCTTGACTGCAAGATAGTACTGCCCTTGCTTCTGGAAGGAGCAGGGCTGGAGGTGCTGCAGGGAATCTAGGCAGAGCAAAGAAGTTCTGGTGTCCTTCAGGCCAGCCTGAGAAACCCTTTCACAGGCAACAACACCTGTTCAAAACAGCTCCCTCACACAAACCTTGCTGAGGCTCCAGACCTCCATGAAAATGCACTGAGAGAGGCTGTTTTTAAAGCTTCTGCCATTGACCCTTCTGCCTGATAGGAGCCAGCAGAAATGACACGTGTGAGATCTGTGTGAATGGACAAAGAATGCTACATTTGAAAAATAAGGATTCCAACCTTATTGCAAGTATTGCTATATTACTTTCTGTATATACTTCTCTTTTTTTACAGAAATTCAATACCAGAAAAGGCAAGGAGAATGCAAAGCTCACTATATACTTCAGCTAGCATAGGATCTTCTCCTGCTACAGTAAAATAAAAGATAAGACTAGCACTAAATAGCTGGAAAAAAGCTGGACATTTAATTCACAGACAAATTAGCTGCATTGCATTTAATATTCCCAGTGAGGAAATGAAAAGAAATTTATTCTGTTCCTGCTTTCCACAAATTCACCAGAGGGAATGATATCCCTTAATTAAGGAAGACTGATTGCTTATTTTTTTTCCCAAGCTTTCGTTTGCCCTAAAATAAAATTATGAGAAATAAATGGTGCATGTAAAAAAAAAAATCAAAACCACACTGAAAATGCTGCAGTCATTCAAATTTCTCATTGTAGTAGATACTAATTCTAAAGAGTTCTTTAATAATCTAGCAGGAGAGCAGGCTAAATGGAGCAATTCATGCCCAGTTTCAGTAGAGCAGATCTGTTCAAGAAAACAAACTAAACCCAAGGAATTCTTTCTGTTCTTTCAGGACTCATATTTGACAGCCTTTTTTTTTTTTCCCCATAAACATTATGCATAAACATAATGAAAACAGGAAGATCTAGATGAAGAAGGAGATGGATGGTAAAGTAGAAAGGAGTCTAGGACTGGACGTGCTTGGTGACACATTGTCATGATAGACTAAATTGAACTAGAAATGCGTGGTAAAGAGCAGAACTGATCCTAATTCAAGCTTAAAAAGAAGTGTGGTTGTGCCTAAAGAGCTATAAATTTAAAATATTTGTCAATATTTAAGGAATGAAATGTGAACAAATACCTGGTTTTGCAGCTCATGTTTATAAAGAATGTTCCTATTTCCATTTATTTGAAAATGTTGAATAGAGGAATTTGAAAGTTTATTTATAAAGAATATTCCCTAAATAGATAGGTACTGAAACAGCACAGTGCCTTCTACGGCATACTTAGACTGTGAAGGCACTCTGAAGAAATCTGAAGGAAAGGGGGCCTTTGATAATGTGTAGAGGAGGTAGAGGATGACTCCCGCATTGTTCATAACTCCTAACCTGAATGTAGCTATGGTGCACACCCTAGACTCATCACTCAAAGGCCTGTTGACACCGTAGTGACAGTCTTTGATACCATTTCCTACAGCATTCTCCTGGAGAAACTGGCTGCCTATAGCCTGGACAGGTGTCCTCTTTGCTGGGTTATAAACTATCTCTATGGCCAGACACAGTGGTGAATGGAGAGAGTGGTGGTGAATGGAGTTAAACCCAGCTCACAGCTGGTCACCAGTGAGGTTCCCCAGGGCTCAGTTCTAGTGCCTGTCCTCCTTAATATCTCGATCTGTGATCTGGACAAGGGAATCAAATGCACGCTCAGTTGGTTTGAAGCCAATACCAAGTTTGGTGGGAGTGTTGATCTGCTGGAGTGTAGGAAGACTCTTCAGAGGGATCTGGATAGGCTGGATTGACAGGCTGAGGCCAGTTGTATGAGGTTCTACAAGGTAAAGTGTCAGGTCCTGCACTTGGGTCACACCAACCCCTTGTGTCTCTACAGGCTTGGGTAAGAGTGGCTGGAAAGCTGCCTGGTAGAAAAGGACCTGAGGGAGCTGGTCAACATGAGCCAGCAGTGTGCCCAGGTGGCCAAGAAAGCCAATGGCATCCTGGTCTGAATCAAAAATAGTGTGACCAGTAGGATCAGGGCAGTGATTGTCCCTCTGTACTTGGCACTGGTGAGGCCGCAGCTCAAATCCTGTGTTCAGTTTTGGGCCCCTCACTGCAAGGAAAACATTCAGGTGCTGGAGCATGTCCGGATAAGGGCAATGGAGCTGGTGAAGGCTCTGGAGCACAAGTCTTATCAGGAGTGTCTGAGGGAGCTGGGGGTGTTTAGCCTGGAGAAAAGAAAGGTCAGAGGAGACCTTATTGCTCTCTACAGCTACCCGAAAGGAGGCTGTAGCCAGGTGGGGATCGGTCTTTTCTCCCAGACAACCAGCAGTAAGATAAGAAGAAATGGCCTCCAGTTGTACCAGGAAAGGTTTAGATTGGATATTAGGAAAGGCTTGTCAAGCCCTAGAACAGGCTTGTGTTGATGATTCCTCAACCAGGGAATGGTTGAGTCACCAGCCCTGGAGGTATTTAAAAAATGTGTAGATGTGGCATTTAGGGGCATGGTTTAGTTGTGGCCTTGGCAGTGTTAGGTTTACTGTTGGACATGATGATGTTAGAGGTCTTTTCAACCAAAACATTTCTATGATTCTATGTAAGAAAGAGGTACATGAGAATTGTTCTCCTGCTCTTGATCAAGTATATTTGTAGTTCCTGCACAGATCCTTGTGCAGCTCCTCTGTAGACACTTTTTGTTCTGAAAATCTTTATCGCTACTATTTCCTTTATTCCAATTAATTCTTTTTCAGGACTTTTCTTTCTTATACTTTGGCTGTTTAGCGTACTTAGCAGGCTTTGGTGAGGGACTTTTCAAGGCAGATTCTGTCTACAGGGCCATCTTCAACCATCTGATGCTGATCCTTTCAGAGACATCTCAGAAAAGACTTCTCTTTACACAAGAATTTTGACTCGTTTGCAGTATATCCTATTTCTTCAGATATCAGTGAATTCTGTACTGAATGTTAATGACTTGTCAAGAGCAGAATTTGCCCTGTCCCACATGCACACCCTGGTCTTCTGGAGCTGCTGCTCACATTTCTAGGCTTAAAAAGTGGTATGAAACATAAGAACTGTGTTTCCCTGGGTGCCACCCCCTCCCCCGAACCTGTTTTATATACTCGCTTCATGTCACCTTTGAGCCTTCAGGTCTCAAGGAGATTTCAAGTGGGAGGTTGCATACTATGACTAATAATTCAGTGTTTCCATCTTTGATTTCTGCTAGGTATCATCTGACTCTATCAATTTGTTCATTTTCACTTTGTCTGAAACATAATCTCATGCACAATCACTTTGATTTCAGACATATCTTCTGCATTTTACCCCCATTAGAAAAATTTCCACATTTCTTTCCAGTGAAAAGCAATGTAGAATGGCTTCATTGTCTCTGATGCTTGCCTTATCACTCACTGGCCATGCAGAGTCCCTAGCAAGTTTTTTTCTCCTGACATTTTTGATGAAGTACCAGTTTTGATTCCTTTAGCTAGTTCTCCTCAAACTCCTTTAGGATTTTTGCTCTTAATCTACATGACTATGCTATTCATTTCACTTTATTGGTTTGGATACAATAAACATCTTTTTGAAAATTGCCTTCTTACTGCTAATAAACTTGCTTACTTGGCTGTTTCTATGTGCTGGCCTCCTTTAATTCATTCTCCGGCCTTTCTCAATAGGTCATACGCAGCGGTGTTATGCTTCTAGTCTGGTGTTCTTCAGCAGTTTCCAGGCTGCTTGTTAGGATTTTTCTTTGCTGACCTTTCTAGTTTCTTTTTAATAAGTTTCCTCATTTCTGCATGGCTTTTTTTGAAGTGGAGGACAATGGCACTGGCATATTTGGCCTGCAGTGCTCCTCTAGAGCTGGTGAAGCTGAATCCTCTGTGGTCACTGTCACAGAGTGGAGCTTCCACTGGAAGGACTAGAGCCACAGAGCCAAGGACTGCCTTTGCTCCTGTGGGCTCTAACCAGCTGCTCCCTGGAATAATTGCTGATGGAGCCAAAAAATGTCATCTCTGTTTCATCTCCTGGCATGACATTTGCCAATCTACAGGAGGGCAGTTGATGTCTCCTGTTGCTGTTTTTCCGGCCTCTCTGATTTCTTTCAGTGCATTGAATTCAAGGCATTTTCCTATCCTGGGTTAGTAACATTATCTGACATAGCTATATTCTTCCTATTTAGGCCTGGAATTTCAGGAATTTCAGTGTTATGTTACTTGTTGAGACGGTGAACTTGTAAATTTGATTTCATGATGAGCTTTCAATAAGGCACAGCACTGCTCTGCCTCTGGCACAGTTTGTCTTTACTGTGCAATTTATATCCTGTGTTTAGTGTCCCTTTGATGGTCTTCTTTGCCCCATGTTTCCAATATGTATGGTATATCAGTGTCTGCATTTTGGATCAGACATTCTGGTTCCCTTTCTCATTTTTTAGATTTCAAACACTGTGTAGATCTGAGCATACCCTGACTTTGGTTCTTTTATCGGCGTCTGGTATAAAACCCTGTTTGTTTCCCTTTCCCTGCTGGATTACGTGTAACTTCTGTATTGTGCTTTTCTTCAGGATTCAGGACTTTTCCTTTTTTTTCATCATAAGGCTACTCATGCTGGGCTTGTCCACACCTACCAGCTTTCCCCAGCTACCTGAATTTTCCAGCTTCTTGGGGAATATTGTAATTTCAAAATGAGTGTCTAGGGCCTTAATTTTGCTAAAAATGTCTGAGAATGTTTTCAATTTGCTCCAAGACCAAGCAACATCATGAAAGAGATATATTGAATGTTTTCAAATCAGCTGGACTTGATGAAATTCCTGCTAGGATACTGAGAGGATTGTCTGAAGCAATGCCAGAACCATTAGCTGATATCTTTGAGGAACCAGGGGGTACAGAGATAAATGTGTTGCCTCTTACAATTTTTTCAATAATGAGGGGGCAGGGTAAGCAATCTTTGAGCCTCCAGAAGTCAACTACAAGGTCAGTGGCAACCAGTATGTATTTATTAAGAACAAATTATACCAAACCAATCTAGTGCACTGCCATGATGGGACCTGTGGCTAGGGAAGAACAGCAGAAAGATGGTTCTTTACTGAAGCTTTGAACATTGTCTCATATGAGCTCTTCATAAGCAAGCTAAGAAATACTGGCTCTAAACTTGAACGTATATGTTGACTGAGATCTCTACTGCTAATTTTTTCATCAATCAAGTAGATTACATAATAGAGAACATATTTGGAGGCTTTGAAATTACTTTAAATGATCTTGATGAACTGGAGAAATACTCTGTAAAAGCTAGGATGCAGTTTTGTGAGGAAAACATCTTCTGCCTTTAGCTTTCAGTCATCAGCTGTGCAGCTCGAGAGCAGCATTGCAGGGAGGAATCTGGAGGCTGCAGTGTCTCCCAAGCTGAAAGTTTCACTCAATGCTGCTGCGAGACAAAGAAACCCCTCAGCAGAAAGCTGCCACATATCACTGTACAAACAGGGTCACGCTGCCTCAAGTCAGCTGCTTCCCTGCTCTTGGACTTAGTGTCAGCCAGAGGACACAGCCTTTGCAGTGGGTCAGCCTTGGGCTGGACAGGATCAGGGCAGGTTCTGATCACATACGGCTTTCATGAGAGGACTGAAGCTCTACTGGGAGTCTAGACATTAGCAATAGACAAGCCAACTTTCAAAGTACCAGCAGAGTTTTACTTTCCCAAAGGCACCAGTTCTGGGATTCTGGAGACCTAGACTTAGCTTAAGCACTAATTCAGTCTCAAGGCTAAAAGGAAGCCCTCAGTTGAAGTTTCGAGTCAACATTCTCATTCACACTGAGATTTGTGAAAATCTCCTTTATTTCCTGCCCTTCCATCACCACAAAGGCTGAGGTGGATTTTTCATGATAGAGATTGTTCTTGACACTGTTGTTCAAAGGTCTTCTTTATATCATATTAGTTTCTCTGTTTCTTTGAGGTGGCTTCCTGGATGTATTAGGGTGTCTCTCTCATTTATATGGGATGGAATCTTTTTATGACATCTACTTCCATTCAACATTTTTACCAAATTAAAGAGTTCTTTGATAGGTGGTTGATTTCTGAGGTTTGAGACTTCTATTACCCTTAACCTGATCCTTGTCCAAGTTGAAAAAGAGATGAGACTACTTATTTGTTTGGAAGAGATGAACAAAAGCATTTGTCTCCTTTCTTATTTTCAGGATGGAATGGTTCATCTGAAGAAATAAGTAAGGAACATACTGCTGAGTAATGAACACAAAAATACTATTCTACCATCACAGCTGAACAAACAGGAGTACTGACATATTCCTTTTCCTTTGTTCCAGATAAGGGCAGGAGAGGACTCAGCTGGAAGATTGTGTCCGGTTCCTGGTGCTTTAATTAAGGGAGTATGTTGAACAGCTGGAGAGTCAGAGCAGAGAACTGGGGATGACCAAAAGTCTAGAAAACATGGTTCATGATGAAAATCATTTGCATAACTTCATTTAGAACAAAGACAATAGAGAGGGTAGCCCATCAATGATATTTAAATATTTTAAAGATAGACATAAAGAGTACAGTAGTGAATTTTTCTGTTCCCACTATGGTTGGGTAATAGATGGAATTACAGGAACGGAGATCCAAGTGAAACATCTGTAAATTTTCCTTGTGTAGTCAATCAATTAATCGGGTTTTCTTTGGAGGATGTGGTACCTCCATGAGCAGAGACAGGCACAACTGTAGCTAGTTCTGAATGCAGGAACAGGAGTGGACTACATAGTTTCTCCTCTTAGCCCTACTTTTCTATTCTTCTATGACTGTTAATCACTGACAGATAAAGACTTAGTTCTCAGTGAATCCCAAATGGTGGTCAGAGAGCAGCATCCTTCCCACTGCAACTGGAAGTTACCAGGACTTTCCTCAGCTTATAAAATGGAAGTGGGACATCAAGCACAAAGTAGTCTTGGACTCAGACAGGTGCCGGTCCCTGGTACCTCTTCTTTCTGTTTTTATTGTGCTCTGTGGATTTGAGTGAGTTACTTCTTTCACTACCAGCACCATGGTACTTCAAAAACAAGCAAAGAAGGAAGGCTAGACAGCTACATACGCCTAGCTGGCCTAGTAGGCCAAGTAAGGCTATGGACAAAATAACCTGTAGCTAAACCTACATAAAGGTATAATATGGTTAATGTCATATCCAGCTGCCTCCAACTTCCTGGCTTTAAGAGGGACAGCTGCCCAGGGAAATCAAGTGGCAAACTCAAAGCTGAGTCATGCCTGAGCTCCTCTGCTGTTCCACTTTCTGTGAGCTCAATGTCTTTGGAGGCAGCTTTGGCAGCAGCTGGTGAGAACCAAAGGGTGTTCTGCGAAACACAGCTTCTGCAGTGTTTCTCCCCAACTCTTTTCTTGCTCACCTCACACTTTTACTCCTATTTTGCTGATATACCGCAGTCCTTTGCCTGACAGTAGTCTTAGATATGTACCTGAGATAAGTGGTGCCGTATGTTTCCATTATGAGAATGTACAGTCACAGTCTTTCCTCCTTGAGCATTTTCCAGCAATAATTCGACAACTCTGCATCTGCTCTCTGAAATCTCTATTTCAATGGTTTTGTGCCCAGCCTGTGACCCTACTTGTGCATTCCCTCCCTGCTACCTGCAGACCATCACTCCTTACATGACCGATAACTGGGTCTCCTACATCAAATACTGATGTGATCTTTACTCCCAGCCTATTGGCTCGATTCCAGAATTGCTGGTGTCAGATTCTACAGCCCCAGGTTTTTTATGAAGAGGGGTATCCAGGTGAAAAGACTACATTAACTCTCTTCAGTGCCACATAGCACTCCAGATCTTCCTTATCTGAAAAGATGGAATGGAACAGACTTCCACAGTAGGACCCAGAAGCATGCTCCTGGTTTCTTCTCTGTGGGAGAGAAATGAGGAATAAAGGAAAAGGGTAAGGATGAGATGAAAGAAAGGGTACTACAAAAAATTCAGATGATTGAGAAAATCTAGAGATGTAGGAAGGTTTAGACTGATGGGTGGCAGGGTGCACTGTGCTCCACCTATGAGCTGCCATGTCCAAGGAGGCTAAGACAGATGTGCTGTGGGAGAGAGGCAGACTGCAGTACATCAAAGCAGTTGTCAGCTGAAAGGTTCTGCTGCACCTTGGGTTGGGATCAAGTTGGAGACAGAGCCTGTAATTTGGAAAGTCTGCTGCGCTTAATTCTCTTCACCTTAGGAAAGGACAGAAGAGATCCCTACACCTTGCATGAGAAAATGATCATTGTTCTTCTAACCTAAACCCTCTAGAGGATAAAGAAGAGATTCCACATACAGGGCTATAGTAGTACTGTGAGGGATAGGACCCCATGAGGCACTGTTTTCCCAACACGTCAGGCAATCTAAGTCCACTAGCTCTTGCAGGGCCCAGAAAAAAAGAACAGTCCTGAAATGGTGCTCTGCATAATAACAAAGTCATCTCTATTTGATAGACAAGGGGGCAGAACACAGAGTTTAGGACCACTGTGGTAATCTGAAGAACCACTCTGAATGCTCACAGACCGTAAGTGTGCTGACTCAGCACTACTGGCAATTAACTGGCTGTGGATTACCACTCTCGGTGTTTCTTTCCCAACCCAATCTGCTTTTGCATCCTGTGATTTCACTGTGCACTGTTGTCAGTGGTTTAGCAGATTTATGCTCGGTGTTCTCTGATAAATGTAGTCAAGCCTGGTGTGCTTCAGACCTCTTCTCTCATGCTGGTACAGCTGTCAAACTGAGATGCCTGCCTAGTGTGAAGACTTGTAGTTAGGTGACCTTCTGGCACGTTAGGTAAGCCAGAAAGAAAGGCTCAGAAATTACATTTTACTATGTGACACTACACTGGAGATGTGAGACATGGCTGGGCTTCCAGGCACACAGTACAGAGCCCTGTCTCATGAGCAGAGGAGTACTCTGCTAGCAGAAAACACTTCATTTCTGGAAGTTTAAACCCAAGATGAGACACATTTTCCCAAAGGACTCCGTGGCTATTTGCTGTTCTGCAGAGTAATGTTGAGAATAAATTAAATTCTCTTCTGGATTTTGGAGACAGAGGTGGTTGCAGAAAGAACAGCCAAACATCTAGTGGTCTCCTAGAACACTAGAGAAGTATGTCACAGGCAGTGCCCTTCTGCCTCTTCCCCAGATTTGTCCCTTTCTCTTGATTCTTCTATTCCCCCTGAAGCCCTGTCATCCCAAGATGTCTCTGCCTCCTTGGGTCCCATCTGTTCTGACTCTGACCTTGCTGACTCTGCACATCCCACTCTGCCTGTCCCTAGGTGCTGTCCCACAGCTCCTCTTTTAATCCATTATTTTTGTCTTCCTTCTTCCATTTGTTGCTGTTTCAGGCTGTTTCCAAACCCAGATGGCATGGGGCATGGGAGAGTGGGGTAGGGCAAACTCTCTGTCCTCTGCTCATATTTTGGGTTCTCTGAGCTTCTGTGGCAGAAGCATGTCTGCACTAGGCAAGCCTTCAGCAAAGATAACATCTGGATTTCAGACAAGCTCTGCTGAGCATGTGCAAGTGGAAAGCAGTGATTTACAGCTGGGTCAGATCTGACAGAATCTTCATATGGCCAGCAAGTCTAGGTTGATGATCCCAGGGATCAGTCCCCACTAATTTCAGGCCCCTGCATGAAGCACTGAACTTCAGTGAAACCATTGTAAGACATTTTCAGCATAGGCCAACCATCATATTTTTCACCAAAATCATTCTTGGACGTTGCTGACCAACATTCAGTGAAACATTCCCAAAATAAAATTCAGCCCAACACAGAGATCAAGGATGGAAAATTTCAGCCTAGACTGATCAAAATATGAAAAAATTAGAAGCAGCTGAAAAACGTATCTTATAATCAAAAGTGTTAGGCAGTCTTAAATATAAGATTTGTTGCCATCTCCTATAACAGAGGGATGGCTATTTAAATATTCAATTTGAGATAGACTTTCTGGCATGACTGACAGGAATTTTCCTTCCAAACATGAGGCATATGCTCAAGAAAGACATCTGATAAGGAAAATCAGTGGTGACTGTATGCAAACTGTCATGCGATCTAAATTATTTACATTGCTTAGAGTTCACCAGATTCTTCACTGAAGTGTTTCAAAGTCCCAGACTGAACCGACCAAGAGTGGATGCATCAGTGAGAGAGATGTCAGCTTGACCCCCAATGATCTGCCATCTGTGAAAAGCAAACAAATACAACCAACTGGAGTAACGAGCATCGTGACTGTAATAGGAACTGGAGCACAGATTTACAGAGGATCTTTGTGTTTGGACTCATGAGCTTTTGACTATGTTAGTATTGAAAAGTAAGCAGCTGCAAACCCCCAGCTATGCAGATCTGTGCAAAAACTGAGCTTTGGCTGTTGACTGCTTGACATTCTACCTGCAAGCCTGGACCAGATGTGCAATTATTTCCTATATTATTTTATTCAGTTTTGAAAGGAAGACAGCAAGGCTTGCAGCAAAGTTTTTAAAGGAAGGGAATAAGAGAGAGAGGGAGGCAGGGAATAAGGACGGGAGGGAGTGAGGGAATAAAGGAGGGAGGGGAAGGGAAAGAGTTGGAGGGGGAGGATGGGATTAAGGGAGGGAGGGAGGTAGTACTTTTATTGTACTCCAAGGAAACGGCTCCAGAACTTCAAAACTTGTCCACTTTTTTTTAGTATATACAGGGACTGTAATAAAAGATATTATCTCTGTGGCAAATTTTGATTTCCTTAGAATTTAATAGTTTCACAGGTAAATCATGGGAGTATTACTAGTATCAGAGAAAATACTACTTTTGCAACAAAAAAGTCATTGCTACTTTGAATTGAGCCCATTGCTGAAGGAAGAAAATATGTCTAGATGCAAAGTACAGTCTCTTAAAAGCCACCGCACAAATGCAGTGATTTTCCCCCTTTCCTGAAATATAATCCATAATATGATCCAAAATACAGTAGGCACAGACTATTTTTAATTCATGTAAAATTATGATAATCATGGAACCATAAACTTCATGGTTTGGTGAGCTGCCTGCAATGTGCATCCCTAAAGTAGGAGAGTCCTTAGATCAGCATAATGAGAAATATGGCAGAGGATCGTGCAGACAACTTGTAGGCTGAAATAAAGATCAGGGCAGACCAGATGTAGTTACATTTATTGCTGTGCTGTGCACCAGAAAATGTTAAGAATAAAACACAGGGAATGAAGATTTCTAAACATATTAGCAGGCACTCTTGTGATGTGATTGTAGTGCTTTTTAAGGCCATAGTGTCTTGAAAGCCAGCAAGTACTGTTTTTTTTTTTTGTTGTTGTTGTTAACAACATAAATTGATATATGTGACCCAAACCTGACATCTAGCGGAGAAAGAATGAGGGCAGGATTTTCGGTCCTTTCCCAGGGATGTACTCGGTTGTCTGCACATAGAGAGAACACTTTGCTTTTCTCCTCAGAAGTGACCTGAAGGCCATCTGCTGCACAGCTCTTCCTGAGCAGGAAAGCAAACCAAAGAGCTCATGGGCACTCTAGCTACGTGTGCACACCTTGTCTGGTTTGTGACACCTGTATCCATAGCTATCAGTGCCAGAAGCTAACTTCACACTGCTCCTGGCAGATAATGAGCTCTGAAGGCTGAATTTTAGCAAGTTTCAGAACACAACAGTAGAGATGACCATGCCTGGTTGAGTTTGAGCAGGATCTTGTGAACATATCTAACAGAAGTATAGAGTTTCACTGCAGCTGCATAGATGGTGTCAGTGACCTACAATTTCTGCTGTCAGGAACTTTAGGTCTGCAGTCCTGGACCAGACCAGCCAGTTGAAGACCAGGTTCTGAGGCTGCAGCTCTGTCCAGCTTCCAGCTCTTTCCCATTGCGTTGGCTCTCATTGTCCCAGCTGGGCTGCTTGGTCTGGAAGGACAAGAGGACTGGTAAAACTCTGGGAATGTTTTAACAAGTTTCTTCCTCATCCTCTACAGCCCTTGTCATAATATCTCAATTTTCAGTTAGTAAAAATCAAAGCTTCAAGATCTCAGACATACATGGAGATGTTGAAAGCATGAACCCTGAAGGCTAAAAAGACCCAAAAGACAAATAAAACTGTGCAGTGTTTATTTTTCATAGCTTTTGAATTTAAGATCTGTTGGCACCTCAGTCCTGGTTTGTAATGCTAAAGAGGGGAGATGGAGGGAGGCATAGAGAAGTCCCACCAGCTCCAAGCACAGGAAAAGAAGGACTAGCAGTCCTCTTGGGAGATGAAAGAGTGGAGGTCCAAAGGAGAGAATCTGCAAGCCCCGTAGGAGAGCAACTGGATCATGAAAGCACCCATAGCCCATTAAAAATGGCAGAAGACAAAGGGTATTTTAGTTGTTCATATACTGTAGGAAGTAAAAAATATCTCTTCCATATATGCTGGTAAAGAGTCCAGGCTCTGTAGCTGTGGGTTGTAACAATTCACACTGTCTGTAGATCATCATTTTGGTAGGATCTGTAGCACATGAAGCAGCAAGTTATCAAGAGTTTAGAGATTCAGTAAAACCCCCGAAATACTGTTGGTCTCCTAAATGAATGCACACCCATCAGCAACTGCCAAAGAGCTCAGCTCCAGGGCTCTGTCCCGAGCAATAGCACCACTGATGCATGTTTTTAGAAGGAATTTTTAATCACCTGATAGCAAAACAACGTTAGTGTTATACAAACAGTACAAAGTTTACCACAGGATTGAGCTTTAATCTCTGATGGTTGCTTATTGACTCTAGAAAAAACAGAATCTACTCAGTGAAAAGACCTCCTCTACATCCTGTTTGCAGGCAAACTTGAAGGAGCAGTTCTCACCTCCTGCAGCTCTCCCTGAAACTCAAAGTAAGTCTGAACCCAGATCTGAACTGGGAGACAGGACTGGGCCTGGGTTGTTTAAAATTCCTGTTTTATTCTGCTGTGAGAGGACTTGGTTTACCTTACTGTGCTTTCTGGTTTTGACCTTTCTAAGACTTGGAAGAGCAGAAGCTGTGACATGTTGTTTAAAGTACGTCACGGTATATATGGGAAGACTTGTGCCATCAGCAGTGTTTGATGTTTTGAATGCACAGAGAGCAGGTTTGGGATACTTACACCACCTAATGCCTGTCAGATGAGACAAAAAATACTGAAGAAATCAATCACATTTCTTCTTCATCTTCCAATGAGTGCCTCATATTGGGCTCTTTTCTAGCACAGAATTTTAAGTCCTAATTTTCAAATGTAAACACAGGTACCTCAGTCACTAAGACAACTCTGTGCCTGCAGTTTGACAGGTTGTTTCTGTGTACATAACCTGTGTGTTTATCTGTGCCAAAAGTGTGCAACATCAGACACACGGGACTGATTTTGGTGAAGCTTGCAACCCCTGCTAACCTGTGGTGGGAGGCTAATCCTGAAAATTGGGATATTTACCTCTTCCTGTATGTTTTTAGAAAAATTAGACTGAACCACAGCTGTTTAAAAACTTCATGTTTTCATATACCTTACTAAATGCCTATTTTAATCAGAGCTGTGGAAGTAATTGCAATAAATAATTTAGCAAATTGACTTTGTCTGTGTTTTGTACATGTTTTTCCTCACACACAGCCATGATTTGTTAAAACATTAATTTGCATAGCTTTTAGTCCTGGCTACTTCAAAAGTATGCAGGCATTTGCTGGTCAGCATTTATATTGGTTTGATTAGACATCTGGGTAACACAACATCACATCTCTTCCCTGAGAGGCTGAGGGTAGTTCTTAGAAACATGTTTCATTTTGCAGAATTTGTTTCTTGCCAGTGTTTTCTCATGGTTTGTCCGAATTCTCTACACTCCTTTTATAGTATATATCATGTAATGCAAACACCCAGAAGATATTTGTTAGAAAAGAGAAATAAAGTTCTATGGAAAATGCTTTGTTTTTTCCACAGTGTTGCTGTTCCAGTTGCACTCAGAATCTGGACATAGTTTTACAATGTGTTCATGCTGGAGCAGGTTAGATGTGCACTCTCTATTTACTTGTTTCCAGATTTCATAATCTTGAATTCCATCACTGTGTTCCATAACTAATTGTTCAGTCAGGGAGCCATCCTTAGGGGTAATCTAGCAAATGATGTTCTGGGACAAACTTTGAGAAGAATTAATGGAACAAATAACCCAGCTTGTTTTAAGATGGAACTTATGACAGAATTATGCAACAAAAAGATCAGAGGACCTAAAATGTCCACTTCAAGCTGCTGTTTAAAACAGAATAAAGAAAGGCACAGAGATGCAAGGTTCCTATGGCTGCATTTGCAAGTTTTCATTATACCAGGGGAGAAGATGCATTCATAGACTGACGTGCACAACAGACAGAGACAACCTCTCAGCAACTCTTCTAAAAGACAGATGGCTCCAAGGTTTGCATTGAGTGACATTAGAGACCTTGGAAGAGAGAATGACAGTTCAGGGATCTAATTTCTGCTCCATGTTTTTCTTTTCTTCAAGGTGTCCAGAGCCTCTCTCAGCAATGGCTATGGTGTGTCTTTCAGACTTTGAAGCCTATGCTAAAAAGTATTTACCCAAGATTGCTTGGGATTATTTTGCAGCTGGAGCAGATGACTGTAACACACGAGATGAAAACATCTTGGCATATAAAAGGTAATGATAGGAGGAAATGAGGGGTGTTGTACTGGGAGCTTTTAAACTACGTTTTTGTGCAAGTGTTTGGACTTCACAAGCAAAGACACCAAAGACATTGCCCTTTCAAGGTGATCCCCAAGCAAAATGCACTTAGCTGAATGATATATGCCGCATGGTCTGATGCCAGCCTGACTATGACACAGATTAGGTGAGGCATAAGTGATGCTGAGGGTACAGGCAAGTGGTAGGGTAGGGTAAGGTAGGCTAAGGCAGGATAGGGTATGGTACCGTGTGGTATGTATGGCGTGACAGGAAAGGGGATAAGTAGCTATAATAGAATGAAATGCAACACGGAGCTCTTGCAGAACATGGGAAGTCAAAGTGTAAGTGGGATGCTGCAGAGTGTGAGGGCAGCCCCACTGTACGGTGAGGACAGACATATGAATGGTGGAGTGGAAGGCACCAACCTGGGACTGGGCTGCAAGTAGAAGGAACCTGGGGGGTGGACAATGGGAGAAAAAGACACAGAATCACAGAATGTGCCAAACTGGAAGGGACCCGCAAAGATCACTGAGTCCAACTACACAGTGAGCTGAGGTGGGAAATGCAGGAATTATGTACTGTGGCCAGTAAGCAGCATTAATGGAAAATGGAAGTGGTGGAACTTCTGGCTGAACTGACCTTTAAAAGTGAACAGAAAGGACTAAAAGCCTTTGTTATATGCTGTTCTATTTATTGTCTCAGATTTCTGCCCTGTAGTTGGTAAATGAAGACCTGGTTTCCATGAAACTTCAGAAAAGTCACTGGGGTTCTTTTTGCCTTGTAGAATTCATTTCCGGCCACGTATGCTGCGGGATGTATCCATGATGGACATTAGGACTAAGATCCTTGGGACTGAAATCAGCTTTCCTGTAGGAATCGCCCCCACTGGCTTCCACCAGCTAGCATGGCCTGACGGAGAGAGAAGCACCGCCAGAGGTACTCTTCTGGTTTGCTGCCATGTTGCAAAAAGGGGTTTGTGGAAAAGCCTCAAGAAGCTGTTAGGATGAAATGTGACTGAACAAAGTTTTCAGGCTTGAAGGGGCAAACTTCTTTTCCACTTTCTGACCCCACGCATGGGAAGCTGTATAAACATTGCTCTACTTCTCCAGCTACCACTATTACAAGATCCTCACTGTGGAATATACTCCAAACTTAAGACAAGGGCAGTGGGCCCATTTCTGACTCACACCAAGAACGACACAAGGTTCTCAGTCCTGGTGGCTCTAGATAGGTCATAAAAGTGGTGGATGCGACTCAGACTGTGAATTCCTTGTTACCAGTGAAGAAGTGTCTCCCTGGGAGAAAAAAAGGGATGGTATCTCTTCACAAATCCTGTGGTGGGTTTGGAGACCTAACATTTTTAAAATGACTCTTATCTTCTGCGTATTTCTGTGTACACCAAATGAAACTGACAGTGCATTCCTGTGAAGACTCAGTCATAAAGATAAAATTCATGCTTTTTCAAAAAAAAATAGTTGCAAAATGAAAACACAGCTTGGTAAATTACCCTTCTCTTTCCCGCTTTCTTAACCATGAGCCTACACCAGTGCATAAATGCAACTACTTTTAATCCGAGGGGCACAGTTGCACTGTGCTTTGTAGGGTATACGTAAAACAGGAGTTCAGGAAGTGTCTGCAAACAGTACAACATTTTCTACCTGATGTCTGACGAGATGGTTCAAATTAATTTGTTTCTGATTCTTTTCCACTATGACCTGAAGCGGCCAAAGCCATGAACACCTGTTACATTGCCAGCACCTACTCCACCTGCACGTTGGAGGAGATCTCTGCGGCCGCTCCCGGGGGCCTCCGGTGGTTCCAGCTCTACATTCACCGCAACAGGGCAACTTCCCAGCAGCTGATCCAACGGGCGGAGGCCTTGGGTTTCCAGGCCCTTGTCCTCACCACGGATGTGCCCTACACGGGTAAAAGACGCGACGACATCCGCAATGGTTTCCGCCTTCCACCCCACATGAAACTGAAGAACTTGGAACGGGACTTCGAGGTTTGTAAAATGAGCCTGTCCTTTCATTCACTCTGCTGGCATGTACCACATGAGACAAAACCACTGGGGAACTGCTGCTTTGGCATCTGCTGTACCCAGGGCGTATCTTCTCCCCTTCTGGTTCTGCAGCATCCTGCCTTGATCTGCTGCCAGCCTGGGTTCTGACTTCAAAATCCCCATCCAGATGCCTTAGACACACTGATCTCCACCCCCACTGTAATTTCTCTCCTTCAGAGACATGTGCTTTCTGGAGCTGATGAACATGTCTGTTAGCAAGTTTAATTAATCTTTTCTACAGCAAGGAAAGACTTCAAGGGTCCTCTGAATTGCTGCAGCTCAGATGAAGCTTCTTTTTGTTCTATGGCTGTAGGGAGATGACCGTTCTGAGTACGGACTGCCACCCAACAGCTTGGATCCTTCCGTCACCTGGAATGATATCTACTGGCTGCAGAGCCTGACCCACCTGCCCATCATCATCAAAGGCATCTTGACGAAAGAAGATGCAGAGCTGGCAGTGAGACACGGAGTTCAGGGAATTATTGTGTCCAATCACGGTGGAAGGCAACTGGATGAAGGACCTGCCACTGTAAGTGAGGAAATGGATGTCCCATGACTTTTTACAGTCTGCACATTTCCGTTAACATGGGTACCTCTATGACCAGCTTTGTGTGTACGCTTTTGGTGGACTTGTATTTGTTCAGTGGCCGTGGGTGCGTGCAGATGTACTTCAGCTTTAAGCTTGTAAGATCCCTGACTTGGCATGGGCTACCCACTGAAGTATTTTCTCAGCTTCTTGGGAGGGTTCTGTAAGTGTTGCAGAACCCACATAACTGCAGATAAACTACCACCCTAAGTCAGGAAAAGTTTTCTGCCTGCATCTCCATGAGCTGGTGCAGTACACACAAACTCTTTGCATGCTGCAGCAAAAGGAAAACGAAGCTCTGGAACCAAAAATGTACAAATGAGAGCATAATGTATTCTCATTGTTCACATCTGTCAAAACATGCAAAACAATGCAGCTAGATTTAGTGAGAGGCCTGCTTGCGTATTTACAGACTCAAGTCTAAATGGGAATTTATTGACTTTCATGAGCCAGAAAAAGGATAACTTATCTGGAAAAAAAATCCCCTGCTTTTTAAACTGTGCAAAGAAATCAAACAATGTTTGGGCATATGTGTATTTCACTGGTTTAATTTGGCTTCTCTCAGTTTTTCCAACTGTTCTTATTTTACAGTTCTGCATTGCATAGTATCTTACGAACTTTTTTTACTCTGTTTTCTTTTGTAAAATAAAAATAGGTACCAGAGAATTGTTTTCTATTCTACGTCAAGTCTAACAATAATTAATAAAAAATATTTATAGTCTAAATGCTGAGGGCATAATAACAGAAATGGCATCCACATTAAACTGCTCTTCTACCATAGAAGTTTCTTCACATACACAGACAGGGCAGTAGATACGTAGTTTGGCTCTGATATTCTTCTGGTACCAAGCCTGACAACGGAAACTATTGTCCCTGCCCTTGCTGAGCTACTCCTAGAAAATTTCAGCCTGAAAGTTTTCAGTCTGAAATCCTGAAAAAAATGGGATTAACTGGAAAAATCTGCTTAGTATTCTTAGTTATAGCTGCTCTACTTAAAAAACAAAAACAAAAATAATAATTAAAAAAAAACACACAAAAAAAACCACCAAAAAACCCAACAAAAAACCCAAACCAACCAAACAAAAAGAGATTAAAAGAAGGCAAAAGGGTATAAGAGACTACAGAAAAGAGCCATTTGGGTTTGCCGAGAATTAATTAGGTCTAGTGTAATGTCCTGCCTGTGGTTGTACTGCCTTTGGGACCAGAGCCAGCATCTCCGTGTGGTGCTGCCCTACACTAGCAACTGGGACTCTAATCCATGCTGGACTCTACAAGAAAGACCTTAGGGAATCAGGAGAACTAACCTGGAGGAAATAATATGTTGACTACTCTACAAAACAAATTAAATCCTTCACAGATGCTTTAGGGGCCTTGAGGAGGCATTCAACAGGTAGTCACCAAGATTAGGTTGAAATGTAACGTTAGGTAGTTTGGACATCAGCCTTTTTTACAAACATTTGTCTCAAATGAAAGTAAAATATTAATAACAGTTATTGTCATCGAAATTTATAAATAAAATCTTTCATAAAGCACTCACCAGAAGTGCTAGCAAAGAATATCAGTTTAGGCAAAGCACTGGAAAATGACATTAACTATCTGGTAAACAGAATAGGGATCTGCACTTTATTCTGCAGCTTTTGGTGCTGAGCTATTTGTGATGCATTGTCACATTTCATTTTGAGAAGGTATGCTGTGAAAGCATTTCCTCCCTGGCTGTCTCTTTGGAATATATCCCCTTTCTCTTGGAATCAGAAGCTGACCTCAGGATGAGACTGGATGCTTCTTTGCAGATTGATGCTCTGGTTGAAGTTGTGGAGGCAGTACGAGGCAGAGTCGAAGTTTATTTAGACGGTGGAATACGAAAAGGAAGTGACGTGTTAAAAGCACTGGCACTGGGAGCAAAATGCGTCTTTATTGGAAGACCAGCTCTATGGGGTCTGGCTTACAAGGTGAGTGAGGAGCTTTCAGTTCCTATGCCTGCTTCTCATACTCTCCAACACTGTTGTTATTGAAGGCATAGGGAACAGGTTTTTACTGATGAAGAATATCTCCCTCTCTTTTTTTTTTTTTTTCTTTTCATGGATTTAAAGTGGAATCACCCCAAAGTGAATTAAAATCTGACATTTCTGTGATTTAAAATCACCACTGAATATCATGATTTCCTATATATGCTGCTTCTTAACTATGGGAATATTTCTACAATCCAGAGTCATGAATTAGGCCTCTGATGCAGAAAGTTAACATAATATAATTAAAGTATTAATAAACTAGTCGTTTGCTTTACTAAATTTTTGCTATTTAGCCTCTCAATTGCAGCTTTCAAACTTTTCTCTAGAATAAAAAAATTTTTATTTTTATGGTCTAGAAACATTTCCTACCTTTTGAATGAGATTCTTGTCCAGTGGTGTGATTGCTGTGGATTCCAGTAGCTAGGTTTTAAGGAAGAAGTCACCTGAACCTTCTGAGAAGCCTGGAAGGGTTGTCAGTACTGTTTCTTTTGCCAGTAAACATTAAAAAATGGGCCTAACATGAAAAGGGTGCTGCTGTGAGTTGCCTGCTCTATTCCCACAATGCAAGCAGAATGAAGATAGGATTTGGGGGCTTTAACTGTACTTTGGTATTAAATTCCTAAAGATGAGTAAGTTAGAGTATCCAAGAAAATTTATCTCAGTGCATTACCCTAGCATTCAAGAGCGGAAGGGCATGAACAAGCACTAACATTGTCTGCACCCAAAACATTCTTTATTGTAAGAAATAAAATAAAAATTTAAGAGAAAAAAAAAAAGAAAAAATCATCAAGTATTTTACAAGAAGCTCAAAATCTTATATACATTTTATTGGATTTTGAGCTTCTTGGTGTCACTTACACAGGGGAAAACATACAATATATTATTTTTGAAGATTCAGTCCAGTATTTGAGTTACACTAAACTTTTTAAAGCAGTACCATGTATAAAACTCTCATTACCTCATTAAAAACTATTGGCATTATAAGGATTGACATTTTAAATAACAAGCCAATTGGCAGAGGAAAACTGAAAACTAAGAGAAAAAAACAGCTAGAAAATGTCAGAAGTGAAAAACAGCTTTGTTTTCTTTCCATGTTCAGATGTATCACAAAAGGAAAAGCATTTAAATTAATCTGCAATGAACGGAGCACATCCATCATAAAGTTTTAATCATTCATCTGTATGAGAGACTGGAATTGGCATGAGCTTAAGGGACTGTCCCAGCTCTCACAGTGCAAGCATCCTGCAGCATTGCTCTGTGCCAGTGCTGCTTTTACCCTGAGTGCTTTCTCTGTCACCGGAGCAGGGTGAAGAAGGTCTCCAGGACGTTTTGAGAATTTTGCAGGATGAGTTTCGTTTGTCCATGGCTTTGGCTGGTAAGTATTTTGCAGGTTGTTTGCAGTGGGTGATACAGAGGTTTCTCAAGCAAGCCACATAAAATCAGAAGTCCGATGGATGGGTCACAAAAAGGGAATCCACCTGAGCTGTGCTGGTTCTAGTTGCTATACTAAAGGTGATTTTTTGCTTCCTAGAAAACCACTTGGCATTTCAGGGGTCACAGCAGTGAAGCTTGCATGGAGGAAGTAGGTTAAAGCAGCTTTGTGACCCAGCTAAAGAGATGCAAAATTGCTAAGGACAGCTGAGCAAAACTTGTAATTTCTGTTCTGCTGGGAATGGCAGGATATGTTTTTTGGTATTTAACATATTGTTTATCAGGGCAAAATTCAAACAACTTTTTTCTGCATGAAAAGTTCATTAAAAATGGATGCAGAATTTTTCTCTGCATATTGGAGAATACAGCTTGTTGGTGCAGGTTCAAACCTCTGCATTCTACATGCCTTAAAAGCCTTTGTGTCTCCTCCAAGCTTTTACTTTTGTTCCTCACTCTCATTTCTCACCATTGCTCCCAACTGTAGCTGCCATGTTGGATCCCCTCACTGACAGCAAACTTGCAGAGCCCAGTGCAAACTCGTTTTACACATGAACAAGAGGGTGGTTGGGCACTGGAACAGGATCCCCAGGGAAGTGGTCTCAGCACCAAACCTGCCAGAGCTCAAGAAGCATTTGGACAATGCTCTCAGGCACATGGTGTGATTCCTGGGGATGTCCTATGCAGGGCCAGAAGACTTCCATGATCCTTGTGGATTCCTTCCAACTCAAGATATTCTATGATACTAAACATGACATTCAGATCCAGTGCAGAAGTATTCAGACACCAGCAAAGGATCTTATTAAAGATCTTCATGCTCTAGCAACCATGAACTCAAGTGGATAACAATGCTGACTAGGAGACTGGAACTGAAATCTCATAGGGCATTTCTCAACAGGTTGGCTTAATAGGTCACTTTTTCAACTAGCAAACATTCCTACAGGGTGGTGTTTGTTTTTCTTTTTTGGGGGGGGGGGGTTGTTTTGGTTTTTTTTGGTTTGTTTGGGGGTTTTTTTGTTTGTTTTTTTTTTTTTTTTTTTTTGTTTTTGTGGTTTTTTTCCCCAGCAGGCTCTTACACTTTACATGCAAAAGGGCACTGGATTCAGCAAGAGTAGCAGGTTGGGATCTTTTTAGTGGAGGTTTGAAATTCATAGAAGCATTTAATCTTTTAGGTTGGAAAAGACCTCTAAGATCATCAAGTTCAACTTAACCCAGCACTGCAAAGTCCACCATGAAATCATGTCCCTAAGCACCACATCTCCATGACTTTTAAATACCTACAGGGATAGTGACTTAATCAATTTCCTGGACAGCCTCTTCTAAAGCTTGATAACCTTTTATGTGAAGAAATTTTTCCTAATATCCAATCTAAATCTCTCCTGAACACAGGATTCAAAGTGCAGCCTCACCAGTGCCCAGTATAGGGGGATGATCACGGCCCAGGTCCTGCTGGTCACATTATTTCTGATACAGGCCAGGATACCATTGGCCTTCATAGCCACCTGGGCACACTGCTGGCTCATGTCCAGCTGGGTGCTGACTAGAACCCCTATTCCACCCATTTTTGACCAGAAGAAATGCCAGTGCAAATCTCCACCCCCGGTCACTTGGCACCCAGCAATCCCTGTGTCTTTTCTGTCTACTTTTTCTCTGCTGACTGGATCAGATAACACCCTGCTCAACTTGTTGTAAGGATCATTTTTCTTCATGTTTCTAGCTCTACTTGTGTAGGAAGTCTGGTGCCTAACCTCAAGGCTGAAGATGCCACTGAGGAGTAGAAGCACTGAAGTACCAGCTTATTGCAACCTGGCTCATACAAGACAAGACTGTAACTCAGAGAGGGGGGCTTCCAAGCTTTGTCCACAAACCTTTCTCTCTCACTGTTGTTTCATGTATTTCAGGCTGTGCCAGAGTCTCAGAGATCGGCCGGCACCTGGTTCAGTTCTCCAAGCTGTGAACAGCCTCCTGCAATGCCCACCAAACAGAGGCAGCTCAAGCTCAGGTCTCAACCAGACTGAAGACAATAAAAGAAGGAGCAATAAGTATATGATAAGGCCTTCAGGAAACCTCTGAGGACATTAGGAAAGCCTCTGTGTTAGCACAGCTGTGCTCTGCTTTTACCAAGACCAATGAATTCCTTAACAGTTTGGGTAATTTTTACTTGCTTAAATACATTTGCTTTAAACTGGCTGTTCCATGGCCTTACTCCTGCCTTCTATTACACTGGACATCCAGACATGGAAAACTATGTGCCTTGCTTTTTCCACTTGGTTGTCCTACCAAGTCTGACTGCAACTCAGTCACACTTTCCTACTCTGGCACAGTAAGTGTTGTGGCAAATATCTTCCATTGCTTGGGCTTTTCCCAGATGTATTCGTAACAGATATAGAAGCAAGATGCATCAGTTAACAGGCAGTTATCCTTTGACGGTGGGGGTGGGGGAGTTCTCACCCACTGCTTCTAAATGCAGAGCAATGAAATCACCAGTAAGCAAAGCAGCACCCTGTGCTCCCTGCTGAGAGAGCCTTTTCCTTCACTACATAGTTAATTTGTAAGGCAAACTCTTCTGAGCAGCAGTCAGGACCTGCTCATTCTCAGAGGACACCACAAGTTTGTGGCTGTGGGTACATCACTCACCTGGTGCCCTGGTCTCTGCCCACGCATAAGGGTGGCCAGCACAGGCTCGCAGAGTGGGCAGGAGCTCCTGGCACCACCCCAGCAGCATGTGACCTTCACTCTCCGAGGATAGCTCAGAGGCAGGGTCACACCCGCTGCCAGCATAAACACTTGCTCTCCAATGTAACAGAAACGTGTGCTCATCCCTTCCCTGTCTAATTTTCTTCCTGAGACATGAGTGTTCCCTCCCTGTGAGGAAGCCAGTGGCCCTCCGCTGTGTCAGAGCTGCTTTCTGGCTGCCCAGAGCAGACGAGGAAGCCTGCTACTGCCCATAGCTGAGGGAGCCACTGGGGAATGGAGATGAGGGAGTGTGGGGGTGCATATGGTCTTAAAGCCGGGGCAGAAATCTGTTGGAGCAGAAATCTGTTATTTGGAGCTGGTGTCCCTTGGGGTTTGTCTGTGTCAATAGGCTGGAGCATAAGTATTTATCCTGAACCGTTGTCCCTAGGAGGAGTTTAATAACAATTCTTTTTAATCTTTATATGATGCTGTCCAAGTAAAGGTGTAAAAATAATTATCTACTTAAAATGGCTAAACCCTCTGTGTGCATATTTGGTCTTTGTTATAAACGTGACATGTAAATCAGTGGGGAACTGGGCCAGTGTAGCTGAGAATAAGCTGAATTTCCATAAACAGTTTAACTTGTTTAACTACTCTGGCCTAATCAGGTCTTTTAAATGAGGCTCAGTAAACTAAGATGGCACATACATGGAAACTGCTAATGTGCTTCATCTTTAAAAATGCAATGTAATCTTGAAAATATCTGTTAAGACGCCTGACCTTGTTTTCTTAGAAATAATTTTTATGGCCAGACTCACCAGCGCGGCCACTGATGTTACAGCAGCACAAAATGGCAGAGGGATGCCAGACAGCAATGGGATGGCACATGTCACTTTGTGCCAAAGAAATTCTGACTTGCAGGGCACCTTCCCTACTTACTGCACCTCCGAATCTCCTTTGCACACAAGGCTCCCTTTCTTGGCAGAGGGCAATCTCAAACAGTGGTCTCCTGCAAACTGCACTGCCCTGGGTACCATGCATGGGTATGTGGCATTTCCCACCAAGTGGGGCCTCTCCCTGCTCCTCTTGGAACTCTGGCACTGTTCAGTAAAAGCATCATGAATAAGTGGCTGCAGACAGGGAAAAGTGATGCTTTGTAGGCTGGTGATCAAAGTTCTCCTGTGTATGAGGGTGGAAGCGGGGGCCTGAGGTCATTATTTCACCCAGTAATTACTCAGAGGAAAATGCCACAGGAGTCCTGTGTGCATGGGGCTGCCCAGTTATCTAACCCTGGTTTGGAGTGCTGTGCGGCCAAATTCCAGGAAAGTGCCTGCTCTCCTCCCATGAAACTGCCTATGAGCTTCTTCGGTCAAGGCTTTCTCCTGGCAGAGAAGAGGTGCTGCTTTTTGTGTGGAGGAGAGTGCACCTGTGCTCCCCAATTCTTGCTGCACACATTGACCTCTGACTCCTGGTGTAAAAGGGAAAAAGGGGGCAGCAGCATCACCTACTTTTGCACATATCTTAGAAGAATCAAGTGAGGCTCGCTAGGTTCTAAACTTGCTAGGAGAGATGCTTCCAGCTTATGAAAATGGCAGTGGCTGAAGGGACCTGCTGGCAGACTGGAGACATCTGGCTAAGCTCTGGAGAGGAGCAGAATTTCCAGCATCCTTTCTCCAATACATCTTGATGACTTGTCTCCAGGCATTTGAATTTTTTTAGATCTACTTCTAGAAATCTATAAGACCTAGACATGAGCATGGAAAGGGTGAGAGTGAGCAGGTACCTGAATTTAGCTACTGTCTTCTGGAGCTGATGCTGTGAAATGGGAAAATAGGTAGTGAGGGGCTGGGACAACTGCATTTAAATTCTGTTTTCAGGAAAATAAGCTCCTCTGTTTCCCTAGTAGCTGACCATCAACACTTTTGAGCCTTATTCTATACTCCCCTTTACTGAAAGAAATCTCTTTTGTCTGGAGAAATCCAGAAATCATCCATTTCTTACCAGCATTTCAGTTAGACACCTTTCACTTGCAGTCAGACTCAATGTTCCATGCATGCAGCCAGTCTGATGGTTTGCTCATGCTGCTCCTCACAGCAGTCTATGTTCCTTGGAGCTGAAGTGGTGCTCAAGACTGCTCTGCTGAGACAGGAGAATCACTCATTTCAGGCTCCAGAGTCTCAGCTTTCATTTAAAGCCAACAAAATCATGATGGTGAAATGCATGCCATTGTTACAATTGTGAAGAAAATTTTTAAAGGAGGAAAGCCATCTTAAGAGACTCAGAGAGTCTGCTGGAGCTGAAACAGTAGTGATGGAAGTTGTCTGCACTGCTAAGATGATTTTTGGTGGCTTCATTTACACTATTATTGAGTGCCTGAGATCAAAATCTGTTTTAAAGGAAAGGCAGTGTCACATCATGAAAATAAAAGCACCGTGGGTTTTTTATGATCACCTTTTCTGTTTTTCCCATGACACTGAAGCTGGGGGCTGAAGGATAAACCCTACTAACATAGCCATAGAAATAGCAGCCTTTGATCAGGCTGTTCTATAGGTTTGGTGTATAAGATAGCATAAACATCTTAAACCAGAAATGTTTGCAGAGACCACCAATTTAAAAATCCTATGATCTGGATGTCTAGTGGAGTACATCTGGAGCCATATTTGAAAAGGCATGAAGCACTTGTGAAAATAGGATTAGCAGGGGTCCAGGTCTGCAGGCATTCACAGAGCTGAAATATCTTTTTCTCTAATCCTGTCTCTTGCTAGTGGCCCTTTAAAGCCATACAGATTTTCTATCTGATTTTTTAAACTGTACAATTATATAGAATATCCTCCTAGCCTGTTTTCCCCTTTCAGATCAGCAAGTATTCCAAAACTGAGGCCTGTACGCTTGGATAGTTCTGCATGCCCTGCCAGAGAGCAAGGGTAAGGGAAGATTTTTTTGTGCAAGTATCATGCCTCAGGAATCAATCGTAAAGGGGAATCCCTACTGAATTGGGCATGTGCATCTTGTGGGCAAATGGTAAAGCTGCTCTTCAGCTGAGGTTTCAGGGGTGAGCCTGAAGCAGAGTACCACTTCTGGGACAAAGGGCCAGCTCTCAGTGATTCAGACTCCCTGCCACAGACTGCTTTGCAGCTGGCAAATACCCTGGTGCCCACTTCCCCACTGGCATGTTCAGGGGGAACCATGTTATCAAAAAGCGACCTTCTGCATAAAACCTACTTTAAATTGTCCCTAAAGAGGCAGAAGAAAGAAGCTAGCCCTGTTAGCTCACTGTTTAGACTTTAATTTCTCTCAGAGATAACAGTGTCTGCACTGATCTTCCAGGGGCCTTCACATGGAGGCCTTCCTCTCTGTTCCAGTAACAATAAACCTTGTCAGCAGACTGACAGCCTGGCAGATAAGACTCAGGAATTACAGCACATTGCACATGTTGATGGACTTCAAGGATGCACAACAAGAGAATGAGACAACTGGGAGTACTCAGTCCTGAGAAGGCTAAAGGCGGGCTGATGGGGGATCACATCGCTGTCTTTTACTACTCATTTGGAGAAAATCCAGCCCAGCTTCTTAGATGTGGACAGTAAAAGGGTGAAAGGCAATGAGGAAAATTCCAGGTAGAAATCAGCGGGGAAAAAAATTCACCATGGCAGGGGGGATGTCAAATCCTGCAACAGAGGGTTTGTGAAACCTCCATCCTTAGAGATACTTAGAGATTGACTGGGCAAGGTCCAGAGCAACCTCATCTGATCTGATGCTACTTTAAGAAGAGATTGGGTCAGAGACCTCCAGAGGCTCCTTTTAATCTAAATTGTTGGGGGATATCATAGAATCATAAAATGAGAGCCACACATGAGATCTGTACTATGCTGTACCACTGTGCTGCCATGATCAACTACCATGATGCTGCAGAGGCAGCACATGTATCTCTGTCAAAGAGGCTGCAGAAAGCATTTTCTGGGGGAAGAAGAGAGGTATTTGGCGGGTCATCTTAAAAATAAGAGCATACAGGGTTTGAATAGGCTGAGAGACTAGTTAACAAGTCCATCCTACAGCTATTCCGGAAATGTTCTGTGATCCATGCCAGTGTGTACCAAAATCTCATGCTCTCTTGTCTGCACTCTGATCTGCTTTCTGTATTTGATTGTTGTGAATATCTCTGATACAAATTCAAGCAAGGTTAAATCTTCCAAATAAACTGTGCCCAAAGGTTGTAAACTTGTGGGTTAAGGACTAATCAAACCCTGCTGTTTCACAGCATCCCTGGGGGATGTAGCAGGGACAGGGAATCAGTCTATTTACAAGGGTAGTTTATCTACAAAATGGATCCAAATATAAACATTTTCCTTTGGCATATGATGCAAATTTCTCCAGCCTTTAAATATGTAATTCACTCATCATTTCAGTTGAGGAAACAGTTCTTCCGAAAAAAAAGGGGAAAAGAGACTAAATGTTTGTTTCTAGTTAATTGCCCAACTCATATGCTGTCTAATACAGCAAAGACTACTGCAAATAAGTCTTTTTGATTTTGGCAATCATGTAAGAAACATTTACAATCACTTTCTCCCTTCTACTGGAAGAATTTTGGTACTACTGAAATAGGATGTATTTTCTTTTTCAGGTTTAAAGACACAGAAACATTGAGGCTTCTTAAGGTGGTTATCTCCATACCTTGATTAAAGTGTCTTATAACTGTTCCTCACTATGAAAAGTTATATTTATTCAGTTTCATTCAGGACAAATGCCCAAAAGTTAATTATTTAAATCTTGTTCACTCTTGTCGATGTGTAACCAGAAGAGAGAGGAAAATGTTTCCAAGAGGGAACAGTGCCTCTCACTCTGAAGGCCAGAAGCTTTCCTCGACTAAATCTACATCTCCAAGTACAGTCTCTTTCCCAGAGCTGCCAGCACCGAGGCATTTCGAGCTTACAGGCATATGGTTGTAAGAAACACATTAATTTTTCACATGCAGACAGCAAAAGGTCCAGTTAAATAATGACCATGCCTTTGCTTTACCCTGCTTCAATTCTCATCAGTCCAGACAACAGAGCAGACTTCAAAAAACCCTTTCCTAAATTAGAAAAATCTGTTCTTCTCTTCTTAATTGTGGATAGCTTCTTTTTCCTGATTGCACAATTAAACACCATTGCCCTCTGTAAAAGTACATTTTATCCTATCTAAAACTTCTGTACTGCAATGTTACTGCATTTCATCATTCCAGTAGCATCATACAGTTCATTCTCAATGCTGCTGGGAATTTTCCCTTCACTATTTCTCGTTCTGTCTTCTCATCTCCACTACATTCCCTCCCAATACCTTTTTGTCCTTGTGACAAGGCTAAGAAAATGCACTAACACCTGACAGCCACTGCTCCAAAGTATCTGTCACACTAAGCACAATAAAGTCAGAGGACCAACAGTGTTCCTGGAGCAGAGATGAGGGACACAGCTCTGATGGGGCATGGTGGATTGCACATATCCTAAGATATCCACTTAGTCCATGTATAGCAATTCTCCAACACATGCAAAATGTACTGTTTTTCTAAAAATCCATTTTTCAAGCCCATTCTACAGCAAAATATCAGATTTTGGTGGCTTTGTTTTACAATGAAGTCAAAGAGAAGACATCAACATAGTTAAAAAATGTCTATGCCTTGACACAGAATGCATCATTGGTAAACTTTTTTAGATGCCGCTGAATCATGTTTTAGTCTGCAAATCCCATACCTGTGCAATAACTCTGAATCTCATCAAGCTGCTCCTGGTGCTCAGGAGTCTGGTGGACTGTGGCCTTGTTGCTCATTGACACTGTTCTGGGGTGTACAGCCCACTCCAGCATCTGCCTCTGTGCCCCTTGGGGAACATCAAAGCCCGTCTTGTCTGCAGCACAGAGGAGCTGTCATGCCTCCCAGCAACCTCACACAGCAATGTCAACAAGAACCAAATGAGAAAATGTTGACTCAAGGTGAGACTGCAGGAGACACCAGCGGGTCTGAGTGTGAACTGAGCAAACTACTGCTGTCTGACCACTGACATTCACAAATGGCATTTCAGATGAAGGCTGCTATGCAGTGTTGTCTAAAATTACCTCAAACTAAACCAAGCATTTGGCTGAGTAGTACCTAAGAGGACAAAGGCACAGCAGCAATAAATCTCCCTGCAGTCCCCTATGCAGCACTCATTCTCATATAAGTACTACCCCTGCTAAACTTGGTCATTCTAATAGGCAAGCTTGGTGTAGGAGAGTGTTTTCTATCTTAAGAGGCTATGCTTTGTTGTCTGGTTTTATAATGCCTCTTTAACGCATTTTATTTCTTTCCTAAAAGTAAAAAGAAAGCCCTGTTACAGAGAACATCACTTGCAGCAGCAGGCTTTCACCAGTTATTTTGCCTTGCAAAGTGCACAAAATTAATTTGCAGCAGCTTCTGATAAGAGCATACAATGTCAAGGTCCTGCTGTGAAAAGCCAAGGAAAGAAGCACTGATAACAATTTTTTAAAAGATTTGTTAGTGTAAGGAAAGGATTTTCAAGGATGCAAGGATTGAAACAGTTGCCAAAACTTTGTCATCTGTGTCAGCTAGAAACCTTTCTCCTCCAACAGAAATGGTTTTGCTTTCCTCCTGTCCCTTGCAGGCCCAGTTATGCTCTAAAAAATTAACAATGTGGGGATGCTTCTTGTATAGCTTTTCTCCAGGGCTCTCTTTAATGAGTGAACAAAATCCATCATAGAATAAAAAAGGGAGCTTAGCAGTTAGTCGTGTGAATGGAAGCAAAGCATTTTTAGGTATACATTCCAGCTGTGCCCAAAATCAGTGATCCATTTTCTGGTTATTTCAGCCTAATTAATTGTGTTGCTGGGCTTCTTTGTAACTTTCTTCTCTCTTGAGGTAGCTACCTATTTATCATCTTGCTTCAGCAGGGATGTCTGTCTATCCCTGTGTGTGAGTGAGAGAGACAACACAGCTGCAGCCAGCATGTCTTGACAGACCCAGGAAGGCAGTGCAGGTATTAGGAGCTTCAGGCTAATGCCTAAGCCCTGCCCTGGTCTCACACTAGAAAACAGTTTTGCTAGAACTGGAGAAGGGGGGAGCTTCTGGGCATTTTCCCTGTGTTTTGGATATGTAAACAAGTAACAACACAGCTCACTGCAGAGGCACAAACAGCCTTATTTTAATTAGGTACACTCGCAGCAGACATTTCCAGAGGTGAATCTTTATCTCCCGCAGCTTTAATTTGTCTTTGATAGTACATTAAACGATTTCATCACCTTGAATGCCTGTAGCATACTGAACAAACACAAAATCCCAGAGGTTAGTTTTTGATTTTGCACAGAGTGAGGAGCCCATGCTATAGCAGTGAAGCACACCATCCAAAAAATATACAGCAGTAGAATCCGCTCCTCAAACCACTCTAAATAGCTAATCCTGCTATTTACATTTAATTTTAATGCTCCCTACCTCCATGTTAGCATTGTATTACACAAGAAAGTGAAGCTAGACAGAATTATCAGCATGAGGGTTTACTCTCCTAGAATTTAGGGCTGCAGGACCATATTTAGGCTTAGACCTCACTGCATCCAGAGCTCTCCTCTTTTGGGGGGGGTGGGGTGGGGTGTGGAAACATCACATTCTTTTGTAGCAAAGGAGGCATTCGATAGGGAGGGGGAGCGAAATGACTGAGGTAGTGCTCTGCAGTATATAAATACAGGCAAATCTCCCTCACAGTCTTCTGGGTGTTAGAGAGGGGGAACCAAGGACTGAGGAAGACTTTTGGGGGGTTTGTTTGTAATTGAAGTTGATTTTGAGCACTTTCTGATTTGTTAATTTAATTCGTTTAGAATAGTTTGTAAAGTATTTTCCCTTTGCATGAAAAAATCTGTAAGCTGCTTCTGAATAGGAACAGCTAGCAAAAGTAGGCATGCTTAAAAAATTGTTGTTTATTGTAGAGATTAGAGTTTGTCTTTCATTAGTCTCTCCTTCTGGTAACACCCTTTGATTTGAAAAGACTCCAGAGGTTTATGTCATATGTTCATTCCCTCAGGCAGGAGGTGAACCAGCCGGTCTAAGCTCAAGAGGCAGCTAGTTCGACACCGGGGAGCAACCCAGAGCAATGTCCCTGGCTGGGGTAAGCTGTCTGGTGACAGGAGCAGGGGGATTTCTTGGCCAGAGGATTGTCCGCTTGCTTTTGGAAGAAGAGGAGGAGCTGGCTGAGATCCGACTGCTGGACAAAGCCTTTAGTGAGGAAGCACTCAGCAGATTTGAAAGTAAGTACCATTTCATGAGGACTGTGTGTTGCAGGTATATGTTGCTGTCTCATATGAATAGCTTGGAAGTCTTATCCTCTCCTTCAAACCAGCTTTGCAGATAAAGGTTTTATTTCAAGGAAGTCTTGCATTATCCCACCCTCTCCGTCCAGTTCAGAAATCAAATGTAAAATGAAAACAAGAGTTTTCTTTGTCAGGCCCTGAGGCTTCTCTACACTGGGAGAGAGAGACTGTTCATGCAGTAAACAGGCTGTCTTCAACCTGGCCTCTATTACAGCAAAACCCACAGAGTAAAATTAATGTAAAAATCTCACTCTTCTGCCCTTGGGAAAGGAAAACACGAGCTTTGTTATACTGGGCAGGAGGGCAGTGTTATCCAGAACATGCTGTGCTGGGCTCTGATGTGCCGGACTAGAATGCAGTGACAAAGTTGTGGGTGCAAATTGTGACCGCTTTCTTCAACCTTTGGTTAGTTTGGTTAATAGTGATCTTCTGACTGAGAGTTGCGATGAGGTATTTTAAAAATTGTTGTTACTAACATTACCACAGTTTCCTGGGGAGCAGAAGACTTGTGCTAAGCATGGAAAAGACAGGGCCCATTGGCAAAGTGCAAGGCAGGACTCTGGCTTCTTGAATGGATTTTGGAGACAGCACAAATGAGAGATATGCCCAGTGTTAGAAACAGTTTGTGGCAGGGAAAGCAGCTCAGAGTATTATATTTTAATTGTCCCATTTCCTGGGATACTGAGCACATCTATAAAAAGACACTAAGGGATCAAAACTCAATCAAGGTCTTAAGTCTTTACATTACATTTATTTATTAGTGCTTTCCTCAACCTCAAGACTCTTCTTCTAAACAGACAACCATATGTGAAACCTTATGGAATATCTCCTTATGATTTGCTAAAGAGCCTCAATCTTTCTATAAGGCATTTAAATGTCATCAAAGAATAGTAACAGTGCACTATAAACCTGGTATAAATTTCACAAGCCTTTATGATCATTTTATAGAACTCAGACTTCTTCCTCATTAAATCTGATTCAGCATTTCACTGAGGATTTGCTAGATGCCCCTGAGCCTTGCAGCAGCCCTTCCTACTCTGAAATTCAGAGCATTTACACAGAGACAAAACCTGCAGCTGCAGTAGAGGCTGAGGCAGCCGAAGTGTGTGTAGTTTAGCACTGATGCAGCAGGGCAGCAACAGAGGCATCTGCACTGCTTTGGGCCAGGAGAGCTTTGTGGAGACAGTCCTTGGGAGTGAAAACAAATGTTTGTGTGGGCAATCTTGGTTGAGCTGCAGCAAAGGTTTCCCTATTTGTTTTGTTTGGGGTTTTGTTTGTTTGTTTGTTTTGGATTTTTTCTTTTTTTGTTTATAGGCAAGCTTTTTGCCCTCTTTTCTTATCCTCCCTTCTTCCTCCACTGAAGGCTGCCCACACACCCCCTCTCCTATCCTTTTAACATTCCTGCTGCCTGTCTGACCAGCACAGGAGGTAGGGAAAAATCAAGTAACAAAGCATTTTTTTCCCGCATAAACAGGTAGTAGGAACCTCAGACTGGCATTCCAGATGTGCTAAAACGGACTTGAAACCCTGCACTTTGACTGGCAGTTCTTTTGTCTGGATCAGCCCTTGTGGCTACATCTCTTCCAGTGTCCTGCCAGAGCCTGTGCTTGGGACTACGTGAAATATTTCCCTGCCATTCCCTTTCAAGCCCTTCTCTATCACAGTGACTCCTATTCCAAGTGCAGGGCTGCTACAAAACCTGTAGGGCTGGAGTCTTCTGTCCTGCATTATTTTTACTGTGGAGGCTTTTACTTGCTAGCAGATGTTATCTGGATTTCTTGAATAGCCAGGAGCAGAGCTCAGTGGGTTTTTTTTCTCACTAATCTCTTGAGCAGCTTGAACTTGCAATCACTTTGCGGAGTCAGGGCAGAGACAGAAGAGTATTGTGCAAGTCACAGCTCCTTGTGCCAGGAGACACTCAGGGACACTCCCCTTTCATCCAAATAACATTTCTGCTCAGACCTTGACCACTGCATTCAGTCTGTGTAGAACAGTGGCATTTGCATTCTTCCACAGCCCTGGGGAGTCCAGGATGATCCAGTTAATGTCAAGTGCTGTGAGCTGGAGTCTGCCCAGTGTGGCTGAGAATGAATGTCAGGTTGAACACAGCAGTTTGGTGCCTTGGGTTTCCTACACCCCATCCCCACTTCAGATTTATCTGTGCTTCCTCTGCTTCCACTTAACACAATTCTTTTTTGTTCACTACTGCACTGGCATTTCTGGCGCAGTTAAATCTCCAGTGTTGTTCTCAAGAGGATTTCTCACTTGTCCTTGTCTCACCCCTCCACATCTCTCCCCTCTCTTCCTCAACCTTCTTTACAAGTCATTTTTCAGAAACACGCTTATAGGTTGTGTGATGCTTGAGCACTGAATGGTTTTGCACTGCTAACCCAATACTGATTCAAAATAAAAGGAAAGTAAAGGGAGAAGGAATGTGAGGGTTTTTTCCCAGGATTCTTTCTGAGGAAAAATTGCTGTCTTTTTGCTCAACCTTGCAGACTTTAATTTGCCTTTATCAGGGCATTCAAAACAGAAAGGCAGAGTGGAAACAAGTAGCTGAACATCCAAGTAGCTGAAAGGGGAAGAGAATAAACATTTCAGCTTCTCTGGGCTAAAGAAGCAAATAAATTGCTTTACTTTTTATGAATTAAAATAAGATGCAATTTTAAATTTTCTCCTATGAATACACAAAGTAGACAATTTTAATGAACCATCCAGTTAACCAGGAAAATGGAGAGCTCTCATGAGGAATGCCTTCCCCCACGCTTCACCTCACAGATGTAAGGTCCTCTCTAAAAGAGCACGAAGAAATTCAAGCTAAGAAGTCCCACAAACACGACTGTTTGCCTGAACTTTAAATAACACATAGGAAAAAGAAAGAGAGTTTAGGGCAAATAGTCTGACTGGATTGCTGAGTCAAACACTGCTCACAACAGGACACTGAATTTTATTGAGAAATCATTACATTTCCAAGCAAAAAATACCCCATAGCAAGCACAGAGTTTGCTTATAGCTCACAGGACACAGAAACCACTGGTGAAGTAGCAAAAGCTTTCCCAGTGGGTAGGTACTTTCTCATAATTGCTTTATGCAAAAATGGAGAGCTGAGTTGAATTTATTCTGTTCCTTCTCCTTTGATCTGACACACAAATGGTTTTTTGATTCCTGGGCAATGGTTTGTGCAGATGGAAAACAAGTTTCTCTCTGCTATCCACCTCAGACCAAAACCCTTGTCTGTCAGTCATTTCTTGTTTCCTCTCTCTGCTTTCAAGTTCACCTGTAGTTTTCTGTTCACCCTGCACAAAACAAAATAAATCTGCTGATCCCTGACATGTAGCTGATTCTGCTAAAGTGAACAAGGCCCACTTACTGTGGCAATTTCTGCTGGCTAAGATCAAATGGAGGAGCAGACTTCCTGATTCACATCACACACACAAACTGCAAGCCCAAGCAAGGCACAAAGCAGCTAAACAGCAGATTTCTAGTGACTGCCACCAAGTATCCCTGCCATCAGCTTTAAAAGGGACAGGCTTCTTCTGTACTTTTCCTGAAATTTTTGATTTGCATGTGTGAAAACTATTTTCCTAACTCTTGCCAGGGCGCTGTGATGACTTTGAAGAGGCGACATGTCAGAATTTATGTTGTGAAAACTATGTCTATTTTTGGAATTATTGCAACCCCATGTTACTCATGGAGAACATCAGCCTAAAATCCCTACAAAGGCAAATATTTATTAGAGCAAATCTAATTACCAGGTGCTTAACAAAACCCTAGCCCACATCTAACACTCTGGAAATTGAGTCCTAGAAAATGAATGCACTCTGAAAAACAAAGGAGCAGAAAAGAGCATGTGACAATGACTGTGCTGGGAGGGCAGTAACTCCAGATTTAGTAACAGTTCTGCAAATGTTTCACGAGTCTTACATATCGGACAAACTGTCTGTGATGAAGAAAAAAGCTCCTCAAGCCTGTTGCATCAGAATAATTATTGAATCAATGCAGGATTACATTTCAGCATGCTATATAATGAGGTAAAACCATTTAAAAAGATATTCCCACTCAGTTCCAGATCCCAACAGCTACCTCCCTCAGTGCTTCATAATAAAGACATGGGATGAAATGCTGCTTGCTTTGGAGCTGGTGATGCACAAGATTTTAGACATGGCTGAGGCTAAAAGCTGTACAGATTGATCAGGTTCTTCTCTTATCTAAAAGGGGCATTTGATTATGGTGTATGAAGACAGAGGATCTGCCTGTGCTGCAGTCCCTCCCCAGCAGCTGTGCCTGGGGGAGCCATCTAGTGCAGCCACAGCAGAGGCTCCAAGACTCACTGTAATGACACCACCTCCTTAAAAGTTGTGGGTGATGCTGAGAAAGTCCTCTTCTCTCCCATGGCATTGCTGCAGCCAGGCTAGTTGAATTTGCAGGAGAGCAGCATTCCTCAGACTGTAAATGTCTCCAAGTGATCATCCTGTGCTGGCTCATTTGTTGGTGTGGTTCTGGGCTGTAGAAAGGATGCTTCTGTTCAGCATAATGTAGGGGAAGGATGGCTCTGAGACCTAGAGCTGACCAGGGTCACACACTAGTTGCTGTGGAGGGAGAGGGCTTAAAAATCAGGAATTAAAGCAAGCTGGGGCTGAGGTAGCTCAGGAGAACAGTCTTGAGAGTTCAGATAAGATGTGCATGCTAAAAATGACCCCACAGCACAGATGCTGAAATGGAGCCAGAGCTGGAGCTAGAAAAAGCACAAAAAGTCCTGGTGAATGTACAAGAAAAAGATGTGTCAGAACTGTATGAAATGTGTTAGAAGAGCTGCACTGTGGGTAAGGTTAAGGGGCAGAAAGTAGGTGTGAACACATCTCTATGCTCACATGCTGTGGGTGGAGAGAGATCATTCATCATCCTGGAGACAGGAGCATGCAGTGCCTGGCTTGGGTTAACACATCTATAACCACACAGTCTTCAGGACGTGGGTAGTCAAAGCTACTTCCCTGGGAACTTTAAAATAGTCACTCCTGAAGGAAGCTTGCTATCAGTGGAAAATATTTCTCTTTAAATACAAACAAAAAAAGAAAGAAATATGTTGAATATTGGCTCCAAATATATGGTAGGTAATCCAACACAGACCTTTATAGCACTGCCATTAGCACTTGACAATACAGTCACTGGAAAATGCCTTCTGTTCCACCAGCTTTAAAATATCACTCCTGTGCTGGGACTGTCAGCACCAGCCAGCCAGGGTCAGCCCTTCACCACTCCTTTCAGTGCTTCTCTTAGGATGCCTGTAAACTCTTTTGCTTCGTTTTCTGCTGCTCTTGCAGAGTTCAAAGGTAAGACTGAGGTGAAAATCCTGGAAGGAGACATCCGAGATGTGACATTCCTGCGCCGTGCCTGTCAGGGGGTCTCACTTGTCATCCACACAGCTTCCCTCATTGACACCCTGGGCCTCATAGAGAAGAAGTTGCTCTGGGAAGTCAATGTAACAGGTGAGCAGATGAAACAACTTTCTCAAACCCATGTGTACTATGTCCTGATCACCATCTGCTCAGGAAAGGGAGCTCCTGACCTGTGTTTATCTTGAGCCAGGCTAACTGTGTTGTTCTGCATCTTGCACAGGCATACCTGGGAGTGCACAGCATGCATACATGCAGCCCTGTGCAGTTCTGGGCCTCTCCACACCCAACCTCCCACTGCAGGGCACAGCTGGATCATTCACTCTTGGCAACACTTAGTTTGCCCATCCTGAGATCTGCACAGGCTCTGCCTTCAGTGGTGATAGTCATAAACCCATGTTCAGTGGAACTTTCTGGAATCAGTTCACCTCTGAAATCCCAATGCCCATCTCAGAAATGAATTCGTATTCTCCCTCCCCTCATGGCATTCCTGCCTGTGAACATTTTTCCATTTTTTCAAACACTGCAGTTACAGCAATGTTGTGTTGATAACATCCCAGAGCCTGTGGCTCTTTGCTTCCTATTCTTTTTCTTCTTCCTTTTCTCCTTTTCCTCCCATTTTCCATAAGGTCTGTGTGTGCAAGAAGGCAGTTGAGAGGAACAAGGGCTCTCCCACCTTGAGTGTATAATTAAAAATTCCCCAGCAAACTCAAAGCTATGGGAGGGAGGGGTTTCAGTGACTCACTGGTGGGATCTCCCCTTCTAGTGAGGAACCCCTGTTCTTCCTGAAAAGATCAGAAGAAGGGGAAGTTTTTGGCTTAGGAACGTAGCATCAGTTGCCAGGAAATTCAAATGCATTTCCTAAAAGAACAACTTCACCCCCCTCCCTGTGATCCCAAAACTCTCTATGCCTTTCACAGAACTGGTACTGCCTAACCTGCATGCATGCTGAACCTCCCTGGCTGTGTTGCTTCAGCAACCTGGGGAAGATTTGGGGAAGATGTTCTTATTTACATGGATAGTTTTCCCAGTTCTTTGTTCCTCTTTCCCACAGATACAGGACTTCTTCACAGAAAAATAAGGAACAATACCTCTACAGGCACCACTTTACAAATATTGGCTACTCACCAGTGCTCAGAGCAAGAGAGTATTCTTTGTGGTTAAGTTGTCTCCTACATGCACCTTAAAAACAGCAGGATGGCATTTTAGTTGTTTTATCCTGACTTATTGCCAGTATCTTCTGCTCCAGAACCTTTAATTTCTGCTCAGTCAAAGTCACAAATTGCCAGTGACCACAGATTAGAGCCCAGTGGGCTGCCTCTTAGGTCCCTGCCAGGAGGAAGAGCAGAAAGTCAAGTTCGCAGAAACCTGTGCAGTGGGTAGTTTGAAAATAGACAAAGGGTTGGTAGTTCAGAAAGAGGATTTGTAAAGCTCTGTCTTTATGACCATACTGCTGCTGCAATCACTTTTTTCACAGCAAAATGTGTTGCCTACGTCCCTTTGGGAAAATAATAATAAAAAACCCCAACAAAAGAATCAAACAAATATTAAAATGTCCCCAAACCAGAAAGCTTCATAAGCTCTGACCCCACCTTCCCTACACCCCATGCCAACCGTGTTTGTCTATGGGTGAAAAAAGTGCAGTGGGCCAGTGAGAGTTAACTGATAACATTTGCTAGAATGAAGGCACACACCAGTCCTGCTCCCAGAGCAAACTGACCCCAAGGTCAGTCAGTAAATACTGCTGTCCTCTTTTCCCTGTTTCCCTCCATTTTCACTCCGATGCTCTTCTGGGTTTCTGACCAGACAAGACACTGCTATATTCTTCATAGGCTTGCAGAATGAAAGCTTTGTTTCTCCTAGAAAATAGAATTTTTATAATATAAATGTTTCAAGAAGTCAGATGCGGATGTTCACAAAGCAGAACAGAAGTGAACGAGTTAAACTCACCCTGATGCAGGACATTCCTCTGTGTCACATGCCACACAATGCCTCAGTGCAAAAATATTTTTTTAGGAAGGAAGGGAAGCAAATTTTTAAAAGGAAGGGAATAAAGAAACTAATAGAATATAATCTAAACAGGTTTGGTTTCATTCAATATACTTCCCAGTTCAGGACAGGATTCTTCAAGCTGCAGAGAGGGGAAATCGGGCCAAGCTCAGGCCAGAGATGCTGTTTCTGAACTAAAAAGTCATTTTCCTCCTTTGGGGGCTCTAGACTGATTTGGATGTTTCACTTTTGAAGGTACTCAGCTACTGCTGGAGGCATGTGTCCGCTGCAACGTCCAGCACTTCATATACACCAGTACCATAGAAGTGACAGGCCCAAACTGCAGAGGTGACCCAATTTTCAATGGTGACGAAGATACAGCGTATGAGAGTACATCGAAATTTCCTTACGCCCAAAGCAAGAGACTGGCAGAGGATTCTGTGCTGAGGGCAGATGGCCAGGTGCTAAAGGATGGTGGCACACTTATGACTTGTGCCCTGAGATCCATGTACATTTTTGGAGAAGGATGCCCATTTCTTCAAAGTCATCTGGATAAGTGCCTGCTGAACCAAAATGTCTACCTGCGCTTCTCCAGGAAGGAGGCCTTGGTGAACCCCGTGTACGTGGGGAACATCGCCTGGGCACACGTGCAGGCGGCCAAAGCCCTGAGAGTCCCGCAGAAAGCCAAGCATGTCAGGGGGAAGTTCTACTACATCTCAGATGACACTCCTCACATGAGCTACGCAGATCTAAATTACGAGCTGACCAAGGACCTGGGGTTTGGAATCGAGCCCCAGCTCCCCATGCCTCTGACAATGCTGTATTACTTCTCACTGCTGCTGGAGATCGTGAGCTTCTTGCTCCGGCCCTTTGTCAGATACATCCCCTCCACCAACCGTCACCTGGTCACCCTCCTGAACACTCCATTCACCTTCTCTTACAGAAAAGCACAGAAGGATTTTGGCTACGTGCCCCGCTACACGTGGGAAGAGGCCAAGCAGTGCACTGGTGAGTGGATTGCCTCTGTGATCCCCCAGCGAAGGCTGTACTTGCAAAGCAATGCTGCCTAAGCCTAAAGAGAAGCTGAAACCCAGCTGAACAAGTAGGGCCTTGAGCTAGAGGAGAGCTGGGGGAGCAGCAGCAGCAGATTACTACAAAGCATTTAAATGAATACTTTGTGTAACAGCCCACTGCCCCCATCCCCAACCTCAGAATAAATAAAAGTGAAATGTTCATTTGTTTATCAAGTACAGGCTGATGAGGGTAACTTTACTGTATAGTCCACACACTTTTACATCTTTGCAGCACAAAGATATGCTGTAATAAGATTCCATACAATCCACAGTGTGAACATATCAACCCTTCTTTCACTCCAAGCCACCTTTAAGGCTTTTGTAAAGCACAACTTTTCCTAGAGCTATGATTTCTCTTTACAAATATGTGCCACTCAGCTACACCCTATTCACTCAGTGCTGCTTGCCGACCTTACCAAATACGCAGCAGGCAGAAGCCACCTCATTGCAAAAGCTGTTAAAAAACCTTGCTCACTTTTTTTGAGTGTTGTGCCATTCACCTGACAGTCAAACTTCGAGCACTGTAAGCACTGTGAGGCCAAAAGAACAATCTGAGTGCAATACAGTTTCAGTAAAGACAGTGTGTGGAGGGAGAGAAGAGGGGGATTTGGTCAGGTGAGTGATTACTTGTAAATTCTCATTTTCCTAGTTACAAATTTTGCAATAAATCTGATGGGTATCCATCAAAACAGTTTCAAGAAAATGAAAGGGAGAAAAATATTGCAGGACAGCCTTGGTCCTCTGCAGAGTCAAGGTATTTGTGAACACTGAGGAAAAGTAAAGAGTGCTGAAAAAAAATCATGCTATTACCAGATTTCAGCTGGGAACAAAGGCTAACCTTAGCAGATAGATAAACATGTGCTGTTCCCATTCTACTCTGATGGCCACATGAATTTCCGCAGAATGTGTATCTTGGACTTTTAGGCCAAAACCACAGATTTATCAGAACAAACAGATGTCACCCAGTGTTTGTTTCTTCAGTGTATGTCTCACTTGTTGAAAACAACTCTTAAGGGATGGGAATTTCTCTGTTCTGTTCAGGATGGCATGAACAGAAGCATTTTACCTGACTCAGTACTAATGTAAATAAATCACAATTCCAGAGATGCTGACAGCTTAAAGTCTGTGCTTGAATTTAATTATTCAGTGCCCTAGACATTAGATAGTCCCAGTGCAAATATTACTGTTTGCTTTAGTAACATCTTTGGTTAACTGTGTAAGACTTGAAGTAGTACAATACAAGACACCAAAACTTCCAGTCATATTCTGAGGACACAGAGACAAGTTTTCCATTCTTCCATTGAAGGCCTTGTAAACACTCAGCAAAATAGTACCGTGGATGGTATTTTGAATGCCACTGCTTCAGAGATCCCCATGCCATTGTCTTCACCCTTCTCCACTGAGTAAGCAGTACTCTTAACACCTCCTTCAGAGTTTCTCATCAATTGGTGAGCACACAGATCTACCCCATTCTGAAGAAGACTCATCCCCAGCTACACTGCCTGCTGATAATGCCTTGGGAGACTGAATGGAGAGTGGTGAGGTATGCAGTAATTTTGAGAATATAGGACTTGAAATTTGGAATTACAAACTCCTGGGTAGAATCTATATCAAGCAACCTTATGTGTGCACTGAAGTTTAAAAAAATATAAAGGGCATTAACAGATCTGAGTTTGTTCAGGGCAGCACTTTGCTAACTAGCTGTATAACCACTACTAGAGACCCTCATGCTTCAATATCATTTTAAAAAATCCTAAAGTTGTTTTTAATAAATAAACTAATTTGCCATTATTTGGTCCAACTGATCTTACGGCAGCAGTTTACAAAGGTCCTGTCCCATCCCTTTGCCCGAGAGCAAAGTCAACAGAACAGCCCCATGTACTTAGGTCTCAGCTGCTCCAGTGTTTCAGCATAAGCTGCAAATCCACACGAAAGGACAGCACAGGCACACATGCTCTGTTTTCCTCTCTTTGCTCCACCAGTGGGGTAAGAAACTGTGACTGAAGCACCTTCCACTGTCACAGCTGCTCATTCATTTGAATTTAAGCAAGAGCCAAAGTTTACCCTTTTTCTGTGAATTATACAGTATTTTGAAGCAAAAGATGCTGACAGTGAGTAAAGGACCAGCAGCGTGGTAGCATGGAGCAATGCAAGACACAAATCTTCTGAGTCAGTGTTCCCAAGGCATACAAAAGCCCTCAGCAGGCCAAGATTAAAGGCACTCTGTTCCCAAGGTGTTTGTTCCTTGGGCTTATTTTGTAGCTCCTTCTGCCGTGAAGGCAGTACCCAGGCTCTCTTCCTTTCCTATGTATCCTGTCACTAACTAGAAGAGAAGAGGTCCTAAGTGTCCTGGCCAGTTTTGCAGATCCCCATACCTATCCTTCCATGCAAGTTCACTGACTTCAAGCCCTCAGTTCTCCACAGACAGGCAAGTGTCACACCTGAGCTTCTGATATCTCAACCCTCCCCTGCTCTGCCTGTCCTCTACACATTTGGGTTTTTCTCTCTCCATTGGCCATCTCTCTGGGGACAAAAGAACTTCATAAAAGGAGCCTCTAAGAAAAGTTTTCTGCTCTTGACAGAGCTGAAGTATTTCTGCAATTCTTCTCCAGCCTTTAATGCTGTTTTTCGTCACTGTCAAGCCATAGCCTGATACGGTGCTATCAAAAGAGCTGGGATGTGGGCTTGGATTTCCATCTGCTAGTGAGGAGACTCCTTAATTCCCCCTCTCCCTTGTTCAGAAGTGTGATGATTCACCTTTTCTGCCATGGTGACATAATCAAATATTCTGAAGGAACATTTCCTCTTAGTCGGGGCAACTTCCAGGAGAGGTTTGGAGAGAGAAGGAAGAGGCACAGCCACTTCAGGTGCTGCTGCTTTAAACCCTAGCAGAGCATCAGCACATCCTTTCAGGCCTCAACTCTTCCTGCAGCTGAGACATTACACTTCAGCTTGCCATGCTTTCTTCCCCATCATTGCTTTCCAGGGACACTGTTCCTCTTCCCTCCCCTAGAAGCACACTGTTGCCGTCGGTCGGAGGCGGGAAGGACGACACGGTGATCAGGGATACCAGCCCCCTTTATTACAACAGAGCTTCTACTTATACACTTCTGGGT
>JAYRBT010000001.1:26677792-26688853 GCA_036023395.1 Myiotriccus ornatus
CTCTGCCAGGTGTAAAGTTCCATCTTCAGTATCCTAGCTTACAGAGAGCCCAGGGCCAGCTGGGCTCCCCCACAGCACACTTCTATTTTATTTATTCCCTTCTATGCACACCCTCTTCCGCTCCACTCCTCTCATATATTTTTTTCCCCTCCAATCTCCGTTGTGCCCACTCTGTTTCCCTCCATTGTATTATGGCAAACTGCTGCTGAGTAGAGGGGGATAATCATTGCCCTCCATCCACTTACTGGCTATGCTCCTGTTGACATAGCTTGGGATACTGTCTCACCACCTTTGCTGCTGAAGCACAGTTCTCCCTCACATCCTGCTTGATGTCTACCAAGACTTCCAGATTTTTTCAGCAGAGCTTCCCTCAGCCACTCAGCCCTAGCTCTGGCACACAACTTTGCATCAGTCCTTGTTGAATTCTGTCAGGTTTTTGTGGGCCTGTTCCTTCAGCCCACACTGTAGCTCTGCAAGGCAGTTTTGCCTTCAAGCCTGTCAGCTGTTTCCCCCGCTTCGGTGTCATCTGCAATCCTGCCAAGAGTGCACTTCATTGCCTCCTTTTCTCACCAAAAGCCTCCTTTCCATTCATCTCTGTACATACTCTGTTCCCCTCCAGAACTCTCCATTTCTGTTTCCATTTCCATTGCCCTCTGGGCCTCTCTGTTTGCAGTCTATGGGCCTCCAGTCACCACCACTCATACCCTGTTCCTTTCCAGTTGCCAGCTTTCATACTGTTTCTGGGAAGAAGGCTCTGAGCTGGCCACAAGCCTCCAAAAGACTCCCAAGTACACAGAATTCAAAGCCCTCTGAGTGCTGCTAGTAAAGCTACAAGTCAGCTCCGTGTGTTTACATATACACAGTTGCCTCCAGGAGTGAATAAGGCTCTCAGGATTCGTAAGACAAAACACTGCTGAAGGTGGTTATGAAACATTGCTTAGAAAAGCAAAAAGGTGTTTAACATAGTAACACCCATTATTTTCCCAGGCTTATTATATTTCATCCTAATGTTCAGCGAGACCAAAGTGATGGGCATAGCCATGGCTCTGTCACTGGAGTAGAAAGGGCAATCCAGGCACACGGAAATAGAGCAGGAAAGGAAGGGGGAGAACAACAGAAGCAAAGCTGCTATTTGACAGGGGAAGGCACTTAGCACATCAAAGAGCTGGAATATTACAACACGTACTAGAGAACTGGGACATCATTCCCCAGGTTTAACAGAGGTCCTAAAATATCCACAGATGCTGCCAGAGAGAATAAAGGACAATTTTTCTTCTGCAGTTGAGCGACTTGTTTCCCAAATGCAAGCTCCCATTGCCAGAGTCTACTTTGCCATTTTGCCTTCTCAGTATAAGACAGTGGGATCTTTTAACCTCTCCAAGAGCTTTATGCCCCAAAATCAGATTTATAAATGCTAAATTGCTTCTTTGCTGAACTTCTTTCCTATTTCTTGCTACCACATCCCTTCCTTCAATCCCCATAACAAGCCACTCCTGCTGAGAGGGTTCTCATTCCCCACTTCTGTTCCTACTCTGATACCCCCTCCCACCTCATCAGCAACGTATTCATACCATGACAGAGACCTTCTTCTCACCTTTTTGATTTCTTCCTTCTTTTACTCACACCATAGAATTTATAATTGAAAAATTTTTTAAGTTGATAGACCAATGCTCATAGATCCATGGAAAATGTTGTCCTGCTGTGCATTTCAGGTGAAATTTGCAGTTCTTACTTGAGGTGTGTCTTGTTTTGAAAACACTTCCCACACTCAGCACACATGAAGAGGTTTTATCCTGTGTGGACTCACTGGTGTCTATTGGGGTGAGTGCTCTGTTTGAAGCACTTCTCACATTAGGAACCCACACAGGGCTTCTCAGCTGTGTGGGTTTGGTGGTGCTGGGTGAGCGCTGAGAAATCCCTGAAGCCTTTTCCGCATTGCACGTGTCTGAAAGACGTCTCACCACCGTGAGGTTTTTTTGTTGATTCCCAAGGTGAGAGTACCACCTGAAGCTTTTCCCACATTCAAGACAAGAGTAGGGTTTTTCTCTTGTGTGCATTTTTCTGTGGAAGTCCAGTGGGAGCTCACCACTCGGTGCATATTAAGGGCTTCTCACCTGTGTGAGTTCTCTGGTGTTTAATTAAATCAGAGCTCCACCTGAAACCCTTGTTACATTTGGGGAATTTGTGGGGTTTCTCTCTCTGAGATACCCCACACTGATGAAGACTTGATGTCTGACTGATGATTTTTGTGCAATTCCTGTATCCAGGGTGATTGTTTATAGCATGTTCTGGGTGGAGAAGGATGACACTGAGGCCCTCAATAACCTGTTCTAGATCATCTTGTCTCTCCCTGGAGAGCTGTCTCTGGTGAATCTCTGGCATGCTCTGCTTCTTATAGGCCTCTACCTTGCTACATCTCTGGAAAGCATTGTCTTCAGATGCCTCTGGGCAATGTCTCATATTGTTTCACGTTCTCAGGATTGTCTGCCAGGGGACCTTCATCTTCATTCCCACTATTTGCTTCCTCATCTTAATGAAGCCAGCACGAATGCTCAGCAAGAAAGCAATATAAGGACGTAAAGACTATGAGACTTTACTGAAGGCTAGTTTAAGGTTGGACTCAGAGGGTAACACCTCTTCTTCTTCACACAGGGATTCAGAATTGTTCCCATCCTTAATCTCTGATGATTAATGATTCCCTGGACTTGCCTGCAAACTCAACAGAGAAGTGACTTTGTTGGCTTTATGTTACAAAAATACTGAATCACTTTGGTATATTCCTCACCTTTGGGGATGTTGGGGGGGAGATCCCTTCTCTGCCTTAAAAATGGCCATGCACAGCTCCTTCTCTTCTTCCATCTGGAGACCAACTGTGAATGAACCCTGAAGGAGACTTCAGAACAGCAGAAATTATCACCCAGGCAACGACTACACTGGGAGGATACTCTTCAACCTTCAGGCTGTCCCAGCGTTATCACTGCCCCATCCCTCATCCCACCACATAGTAAATTTGAGCTGTGCATCTCCTTCATGCAGATACTGTCCCCATGTTTGACAGGGACCAAGGACCCAGGGGACAGAGGGCGGGGAGGGTGACCTTTGCCTTGCCACCCAAGTGAGGAGAACCCTGTCCCACAGCAGCAGGGTGGGAGCGCAGCCTGAGGGGAACCAGCCTCCTGGGCGCTTCCCTCACCTCCAGCGCTGGAAGGTGTTTGGGAGAAGCCTCGATGTCGGGTCTGGGCAGGGGGAGGGTGGTTCGCTCCTGGCCCCCTCATCCTGCTGCTCCCCTCAGGGGCTGATGCAGGAAGCACTTCCCAGAGAGCCGCCAGGTCAGGGAGCTGGTGGTGCCCGGTGCCACGAGCAGCTGGTGGGTCAATGCTCCGGTGTGAAATAAGAGCCCAGGGTGAGGGCAAAACCTCAAACATCTTGAAGATACTTCAATTTGCAGAAAGGGGTCCCTGTGCTGAGCTTCTCGTAGCCCCCTGGTGCTGTATCCAGCTCCCTGTAGCACCTGCTGGTGCAAAACCTGCCTGACAGCAGGAAAGGAAGGAAAACCTAAGGCCTATGTTATTTATTTTTAGTTGTATTTTTGTGGTGTGGTGGGGATTTTTATGCCTCTAATTAATTCTTTGTTTTTTTCTTGGTGCCAGGGTGCAGGGAGGGCCGGCTGAAGGTGGAGAGATGGATCCAAGCACCCACCCACCCTGAGAGCTGTTGGGTTTGCATCTGTGTTGTCTTTCACTTCAGGTGTCTGCTCAAAATAGTGGAGTGCCTGTGATAAAAAATACTGAATCCCGAGGGAATGGGTACCTGAACACACTACGCTGCTGCTCAGCAGAGAGAGCCTGTGCGTGCTGTAACCCAATAACAAACACAAGCCAATAAAAGATATTCTGGGGGATATCAAGAGGGAGAACAGGCACACTTACTGCAGAGTGGCTGATTTGCTGCACATTTACACTTCACTCCACTTTGCAGCTGCTTGTTTATATACTCTTATACCTGGCAGGTCACCAAAAATTGGCAACCAAAATGTACTTGATCAGTAAGAGCCTTATTGTTTTTAAGTTAGCTGACCAGTACCATTCACCTAATTTAATTAGTTTGTTTGGCAATCAGTAAAGCAAACTATTGGTTATCAATGAAGCTCCACTGTCAACAGGATCGCAGTCAGTAAAAAAAAATTTTGCTTCTGTAAACACACTGGAAAAGAAAAATAAAGTCAAGGCTCCTTTGCTGGAAAGGTGTTTATTTACCCTACAGGTATGCAGAAAAGAAAGAGGTAGCAAAGATATGGCAGTGATAATTACATGCTACAGCCAATTAATGACTTCTGGTTCCAGCAGGTACGAAAAGCTGTTTAAAGACCACCATTTGCTGTTAAATAATTTGTCACTACAAAGGAACAGATTCTTACTTGCTAAAAGGGAACAGGAACTCTATTAACATATATTTTTCATAAATTTAGGAATACTGAAGAAGACCCAGAGGAACAGAAGCAGAAGTGGCTATCATGGCAATATCAGAAATACCTGCTGGACACTGGTATCATTAATATATGATATAGTCAGTGGAGGGCAGTTGGATTGTAAATGCCAAATAGAATGTTTTTGTGAAGAATTCATTTTGTCAGACAAGCGTGACACTGGTATTCTGAGCGCATTGCAGATTTCAAATAATGATAAAAGTTTTGATTTATTATTAGATGAAGTCTGATTTACACGTTTTCATTTTACATTATGATATTAAATAAATCAATACAGACTAAATGATAAAAATCACAGAATTAATGTTAACTTTCTCAACTATGATCTTTAAATCAAATCTGCATTTTAATTTTTTTTTTTTTAAAGCGTTGGCTCAGTTCATAGGCTTGGTGCAGAAACACAATGTGAAACATTATGTATAGCCTCTGTTATGTAGGAAACCAAGAGTAACAATGATCTCTTTACCTGAAAAATCTGTCACCCACACATCTAAATATACCAGATTATAGCAGCTGTGAAGCTAATTTGGAAAGTGGGAGTACAGTAGGATACATTTCAAAAGACATCCCTGTTCACCAATTCTTGTCATGACTCCTGTAGGCCCATATAATATTCTTCACCCCCTCTAAAGCTCTCCATCTGCATCTCCATCTCAGTTCAAAAGCCACTAGAGAACCAGACTTATTGTATGGCTCTACAATGGATATCCTAGTCATACCAATGCTTGCTATTTCTAGAAGCTCCTCATTCAAATAACTAAACTTCTCATATTTCTTAAATAAGATGTATCTCTCCAGTACTAGCAGCAAGCACAGAACATTTAGTTGAGGATTAATCTGTGAAAGGGAAAAGGACACTAATCAAAAGCAAAGAAGATCTATTAAATCTCCATCTTGATTCTATTATAGGTGCCACTCAGTTCTGTGAGTGTCACCTGGGCTGGTAGGGGGTTTGTTGTCATGTGGCCAGAAGTTCCTGACAATGAGATGCTCAATTAAGAGACTGGTTTGAACAGGGGAGCTCATGGGGTGGGGCTTCTCTTCTTGTCAAGCTCATGTCCCATTTAAAAAATGCAGAGAACTCTGTAGGCACCAACGCCGTGTCTACAAAACTGGTTTCTTCAAGTACACTTGTCATCTGTGGATGCATGTGTGCTCACAAATGCAGAGTCATAGGAATGGGTGGGACTGTAGAGAACGAGGGCTGAGAGTTAAGCACTGTCCTGCAATAGCGCCTACAAGTATCTTCCATCAAAATGCTCATCACTAAGTTCAAGACAGTCACTCTCATGGCAGGCTTCTTTTGGTCCATCTTGCAACTGATGTCTCTTGTCTATGGGGCTCTTGAAATAAACTCTGGCACACAGGTACTCCTGGAGCAATGGCCGTTCCGGTCAGCCACAAGGAATAATTAAGAGATGAAAACTGTTTGACCCTGAGAACAGCACAGTAGGTTTTGCCTGTAAGAACTGGTTGAGGCACTGGTTTTCCACTAAGATTTCTTGTTTCTAGGGACTTCTCCTCAGTACCTTTAAATTTACTGGTTATATATTTGCAAAGAAAAAGTAGTTACTTTTATGACGATCTCATTTACTTTGACCTCTGTGTTCATGGTGTTGCTCTAAATGAGGGGAAAGGAACTTAGAAAATTTCACAGCAGGAGCTTGATCACCTCTTGTAACAAGCACTCAAACTGACCAGGTCCCACCGCAGGATGTAGATCCCAGCTGGATCTCTCCACCTGGCCATACTGCCAGGGACTCCTTGCCTGGATTGAGGCTGTGGGAACTCCAGGGAGCAAGCAGAGGTGCTGTGCTGTGCTGGACATCGGTGCTCAGACTGCTGGTGGCAGAGGGCAAAGCTTCCTGCTGTACTGGAAAGGCAGGTGGGAAGTGGCCACAGGTAGATCTGGGTGAGGTCCCAGGGTAAGGACTAGGTTCACATTCCTATCTCGTCACCCTTTCACGGAGGAAGGTGTTTTGGAAAAGGGATGTCACGGACCGGCCGCTGGGTGGGGTGAGTGCGATATAAACCTGTGACTTTTCTATTGTGTCCCCTTCCCGAAGCTCCTGGCTAAGAAACAGCGGGCAGAGACGTATCTGAGCCTAGGACTTATTCCTCAGTGGCACCCTGTGATTAGAAAAGAAGGAGTTTATGATCAGCTGTTCGATAGGATTGATGCTTGCTTCACACCGTTTAAATCTGCTGGCTCTGCTGGTCTGTGCCTCTTACTACCACAAGATGGTATCTAGCGATAGTTTCTCCTCACTTGCTCTGTGAAGCCCAACTTAATATTCTGACTGTCTTCACAAGGTCTGTGCTTTTATCACAAATAACACAGTGCAAGGTTGCTGGTGCGGACTCCTGCTGCTGGGTACAGTGGATTCAGACAGAGACAAATTATTAACCTGATACATCACGTGCAGCATTCATACAGGTAAGCATTCATCTCACCTCCACTCTTGCTAACATTCTCAGGTGCTTTGCAACCCAAGTCTAGCCCTCTTACAAGGCAAAATTTCCCAGTGTAGCTTTAAGGGAATGGCTTGATGCATCTATTTCGAGAAAAGGTCTCACGTTCATCCTCTAAATATTTCTCCCGTGGGAGTGATGCCATGTGTGGCTGTGACAACAGAACAGTTAGAGCACAGCTGAGAAAGCCTCTGGAAAAAGGCCCAAACCCAGAGTGCCACTGTCTAGCTTTCTGGTCCTGTCTGAGGACAAACTGGCTCATACACTGGAAGTCTGCATGGGTCTGTGCAAGCAGGGAGGTAGCACAGGATTAAAGAATCCACAAGTTTCTCCCTCCCCTCCTTCTTTCAGCACTCCTGCAGCAAGAGGTGGAATAATCATGGGTGATAGTCGAGGTAAAGTGTATGAATCCCGTTCATTATTAATTCTTGAGTGGAAAAATTATCCTGCTCCTATAAGGATCTGTGTAAGAATCCAAAAGTAACTGTGAGATATTTATATCACAGAACATTTTACTTGCATATCATTCTATTGAGTGTTATGTTTTATACTTGGTTATTGCGAGCCTAAAACTCACTAAAAACAGGATGTTGCCAATTGTTTGAACCAGAATAGTCAACAGGATAAATTGCCTGGTATGTCTAGGGAATGAAGACCCATGTCTGCTTCAGATTTAAGTTTTAAAAAATTTCACCTTCCAAAGCAAGTTGCCCTTATTTCAGCATTTGTAGCAATGCTCAGGGTGAGCTTAATGCAGCAGTGCCCACTCTTGATCATTTCATGGTACTGAACTTCTGCCAGATTGGGAGATATGCCAAGCCTTCTTTTTATTTTTTTAAGGGTGTTTTTCATCATTCTGAAAGAAAAGGAAAGGGCTTGGAAATATTAAACTCAGAGTGACTCAAAGGCTCAAGATTTTTTTAAAAAAACCACATAAATGAAGACATGGAAAAAGAGCTTCAGACTTATTATTTAGAAGCAATCTCATAATTCTTGCAGCCTGACTCAGAGTTTTTGGAATACCTAGGTTGTTAAGCAGCTAAAGTTCAGTTTTTTCTCACCAGGAGCAAGCTGAAATCTCACAGAGGTTACCAGATCCTCCTGATCAGACGTTTCTGCAGCCCCCCCAGGAAGAAGGCTCTGCACAGTTCATGTCCACATCACAAACTCATCTCCATCCTTTGTGTTGATTTCCTGATCTGTTCAGGGCAGATTGCCACGTCCCTTGCACTTGGCTGGCTCTTCTGAGCTTCGCTGACTCCTGAAACAGGGAACTTTGGCACATCCTGGCAAGGTACACGGAGGTGAGCGAAGGATGTTCTGCATTTGTGAGGCAAAATGCAAGTGTCTGACATTTGAACCTAATGTTCAAATGTCACCAATTTGGAAGTCAGTCTGACACTACTATCAAAACCAAATCATGACTTTCAAATTTTGAGCTGAGCAGCCTGGATATGTCTTGAACACAGAATACAGCAGCCAGCAGAGAGGTGAGGAAGGTGGTACCAGCACCAGATCACACCCAGCCACATCGGTACCCTTTTCCAACAGCTCAAGCTGGCAGAGAAATTTCTACAGCAGGGGTAAAATATGGATGTGGGCAGAGCATCTTTCTGATGCAGCTAACAAGCATCTGGCACTGAACATAGCCTGTTGAGAGGGAACATCTCCAGGGCTACGTGCTGTGCTCTGGGAAGGGGTGGGTGTGCTTTCCCCATAGACTTCTATTAAGAAACAGCATGAGCAGGATCTGGTGGAAATTGGAGGCAGCATATTGAAAGGTTTACTGAGGCGACACACTGGAAAAGCAGGATTTGTGTATTGTTTAAGCCAATAAAAAATCAATGTAACGATGTCTCCTCGATGTGGCGGTAAATTTTTCACTGTTGTCACTGAATTCACCAAAGTTTGCTTCCCAGTAAAGCAATTAATTTCACAATTTGATGGCTGGTGTGTATTCAAAGAATGTGGGGATTATTTTCCTATGGAAAATTTCCACTTTAGTTGCAAAATATCTAATGAGAACCTGAAAAGCTAACCTTGCTGTGATACAACTAGAAATACAGTGTCTGAGCTTGACATAAGGTTTTAGCAGACTATAATACTAGTTTGACAGAAATGATTGCACATGAAATACTGGTTCTGAGATTTGAGCACACTAACAGCAATAATCCATAGATTCTTTGAAATTATTTTCCTGGCTAACATGTACAAAATGCGTAACTGCTTATCAGTGCAGATTCAAGAGTGCACTTGCAAAAATGCCAAAGAACTGTCAGGGAAATCCCTTTAATTGAACATTAATTAGTATAGAAATAGCCCAAAGACATAAAACAACTCAAATACTAATGGGATATGTACCCAAACAAAGGACAAAATGAGAATATAAGTGTGTGCAACACAGTATCTTCAGAGATTATCTCTCCGAGGGTACTGATGATCTTCATTTATTTTGCTGTGTAAGAATCATTGCACAAAGGACTTTATTTGTGGTCGGTACCCCTCTTTTTAGTATCATATTTTTAGTTACTTGGTTTTTCTTCAAAAACAAGTCTTGAGATAAAAAGAGATTGGTGTCCTATGAAGCACACTGTGCTTCAACGCATTGCAATCTTTCTGATTCAGCCACAGCAAATCAGTGTTGAAAGATCATTGGATAAGCATGTTAAAAAACTTAATAGAAAGTATTTTGATTAATTTCTATTTATAATTTCTCAATCAGCATATCAAACATGAACAAAGTGCTCCCATCTACAAAGATACAAAAGGTTGTTTTTTGGTTTTTTTTTTTTTTACCCACTGGCATTTTACACTTGCCCTGCCTTGGAAACGAATAATTTTATAAATTCAGCTCTACATTCAGAGACACCACAGGTGCTCAAGAATACAGGACAGGAAAGGACCTCCTCCATTCTTGATTCAAGTACATGAAACTGCAGGCAAGCACACATCGTCTTCTCTTTCTTCATCAGATAAACATGTTTTCTACTTCTAGGACCTCATTGTCAGAAATGATTCAGACATTGCAGGTATCAATTTGTGTGGGTTTTTTTGTGGCAGGTTTGTCCTCCAGAAAACATGGCTTTTTTTTCTCTCCCAGGATGATCAATCACTGGATGTTTTGTGGACAGCAGTTATCCCCTCTGTCAGCCTTCCATTTTGCCAGGCTAAACTCTTCTCTAACCTCTCCGGATGCCACCTCTCCATTCCCTGGTAAGCTTCAATACTCCTGTCTTACACCTGTTCCACTGAGACAAGCCCTTCTAAATGCAGGTGACCAGAACCATACACGGTATCTCAGATGTGTTCATCCTGCTTTCTACAACACTGACACTTCTTTGGTTTCATCAGAAATACCCTTTCAATGCATGGATGCTTTGCCAATGCCATGAGGCTGTTTGACAGAGCTTATTCTGTACACTGACAGCCTCTATTGATTCAGTAAGCGACTGGACTAATTCCTAAGAACATTCCCCCTCCCTGGATGTCAAGGTCTATTAAATACAAAGATAAACACCTGCGGCTCATGAAACTGCGTATCATTCCAAGGTACATTTGTAAAGTATCAATACTTACTTTCCTGCTATTCTGTAGGAATTTGCTCTTGATCAGACTTGAGGTTAGACAGACCTTAGTTTTGACCCAGAACAACCATTTTTTTATTTTCACTTGCTTACAGTGAAAGGTTTTGTTCTTAGTCCCTGGAGGAACAAGTTTGCATTTTGACTTTTTGTCTTCTACTGTTCCAGGCCTCAATATTATCTGATCCTTCATTCTCTTTATTGACAATTCTTCCTAACTTTCTCCTACAAATAAATTCTTCTTGCCATTACAGAAGATTTGTCCTAGTACCAGGACTCAGTGACATTCACTGAAACACCTAGTAGTTTCCTTCTCCGTTCTGTACATCCATTTCCCCTTTATCCAGTTCCTTATTCACTGTGCAGCTCTTGTGTTCAACTTTATATTTTCCAGTCAAATTAATCACGGTGCACTACTGCATACATTACTGGAAGTCAGTTACAGTGGAATGGCCTGCCCAGAGAGGTGGTGGATTCACTGTCCCTGGAGGTTTTTAAGATGAGGCTGGATGTGGCACTGAG
>JAYRBT010000001.1:26688953-26755001 GCA_036023395.1 Myiotriccus ornatus
GTTTTGAAGATGAGGCTGGATGTGGCACTGAGTGCCATGATCTAGTAATCACAGTGGGGTTGGATCAAGGGTTGGACGTGATGATCTCAGAGGTCTCTTCCAACCCAGTTAATTCTATGATTCTGATTCTAAGATAAGATATAACATACATCCTTCACCTGGAAAATGACAGATAAAAAGTAGCACCTGATTACCCTGAGAACTTTGGTATTCCAAGTTAATTCTGCATCTTCAGGTACTCTTTAATTCAAAACACATTCTCTGGCCTCACAGATGGTTCAAGCTGAGCCAGAAGCTCTGTTAAGGGATTCACAGGAATGCTGGACATGATCCACACACCAGTCATGTATGGGTCTATCTGTCCACATGGGAAATCTTCCAGAACCTCAACTTCTGGAACCCATGCACAGGCTTCTGCCTCAGCTGCTGTAGCAGACTGCTGGCATCCACTTGTATTCTTTGAGACTTCCTCCACTGATTTCCTTGCTCAAGCAACAGCATGGATTAGTGAACAGATGGGTGTGCACACATACACAGCACCAGCTTGTGGAAGAGACAACTTGAGGACGTTCTTCCGTTTTGTTGCTGTATCATAATGTAGTTCATACAGGACTTCCGTGTGACACCATACCAACACATCATGCCATTTTCCCAGTCATCCTTTCTGGTTTATATGGTAACAGATAGACATCATACCTGTTGCCTGTGACTACTTGTACAATGAAAACCATGTAAGAAAGCAAACAGTGAAATTATTGGTATACATGGACACACAGTGCTTTTTAGTTCCTCCTCAAATCCTTCCGCAAATTTTTACCTGCAAGTAAGTTTGACTGTATGAGTGACTGCTCTTCTCAAACCTTTTCACATGGGAGTTGGCTCAGTCTGAAATATTGTCAAAAAGACTCTGGCTCTTCACATTAAAAAGAAGAACACCATCAACAACCTTCACACATCCCACATGTGAAGCAGCACAGATAGAGTAATGCTTCCTTTCCAAAGCCCACAGAAAGCACTGAGAGAAGCCAACTCCCTGAGCTACAAGATGAAGGCTAAAAATAACCCATTAAAGGATTAATTTCAGGATTTTAAAATACAGCTAATTAATATGCATAGGAAAGGCACATGGTCTCCAGGAAGGAGCACACACAATCAGAGAGTCTGCAAGAGAAGGGAGGGGGGTGGGTGACATGTAGGCAGAGTGCCAAAGAGAGATAAAAGAGGATATTCCCTATATATATCCCTTGGATAGAGAACATGCAAAAAGAAAGTGTGTTTCAGAAGAGGCAGAAGCAGAGGGGTGAAACATTTCACTGTTGAAGAGGCAGAGACAACCCAGTGTGACCACAAAGGACAAGACCCTGTGTGAAGAGCAGTGAGGACAGTCATGACGCCTTCAGCATCAGCCAAAATGTTACACATGAGGACAGAGAGCCTGATGGTACCAGGGCACAGTGTTTTGTGTGTTAGGGCTCAGTGGTCAAGACACTGTGTCGTGAATAGACATAAACACGCTTTGATACACAAAGCGAATTTTAGTGAGGTGGCTTAAGGGCTGAGCACACCACAGGAAGATCAACGGAGGCAAAAGCTGCTGCTTTGGTAGTGACACTGCAGTTGGAAGCTGGGTGCATCATGAACGTGCTTGCATTGGAAGTTAGGGAGCAACAGCTGAATGCAAAACTGGATCTCAAGATGGATGGATGGCATGGTAGGGCAGCGGGTGTGGACCTGGTGTCATGGGTTGCACTGGATTATGGCACTTTGGAAGCAATTTTCTCTTATGAAGTAATGCTGAAGTAGGTCATTGCAGCCCGAGGATAAAGCATCCTAGCTGGGTACAGCCTGGGAATGTTGGGCATTGGATGTAAAGCACTGAAACAGGACGCACAAGGCTGGCAGTCATGAGAACAAGGTACCACATATGAACAACACGGGTGATGTCAGCCAGTAGGGATTATCCACAGGTAGTGTGAATCAGAAAGTAAATCTGGTTATTCAGGGGCTGAACTGCAGAACAGAGAACTATAGCAGCAATTCCAGTGAATTTAAAGGTGTAGAGTGAAAACAGGCTCACCTGAAGCCATTTCCTCATACCAATTTCCCTGTGAATAACATTTAAACAATTACAACTTTTTCTGTTTCACAGAGGGCAGAGGAATGGGCAGACAGACTTAAGTGCCCAATTCACTGGCTACTTAGTCTCAAGAAAAGCTGGAGTTTTAACTTGGTGTTGTAAGAAAATTAAGTTTATTTAGTAGCACTGCTTGTCTGCCTGTCCCTTTACCCTCATCTCTAAGGTTCTTTGAACTTTCTAGCCACTTTCACGCGAATTTGACAAAAGGCGAGAAGTCTCCTGGTTTTGTGAGATTTCGCTTTCACAATGGCACAGAAACAGCCTCAGACTGCTGTGCATGCAGCTGCATCTGGAGAACAATCTGAGCGCTACAGCAACCTGTTAAAAGCAAGCAGGGGGTACAGGGGTTTAATTTTGCAACAAGGGGTCTTGATACACATTTAAATTGAAAAAGTCCTTAGAAAAGCTGCAGGGGAGAGAAAAGTTCCATCATCACCAAGCCTATGAAATAGGGTCAGCTTCACAGTCCAGTGCTCCAGGATGTTGCTGTTGGAGGCAAAGGACACAAACTACACCTTTTTCACTTAAAGACATTCTTTATTCAATCTTTTTTATATACAATATTATTTTTTTTATCTGTAAAAAGTACATATGCAGGATTCCAGGTCAGAGGCAGAAGGTTTCCACATCAGAAGATAGACTTTTGCCATTTTATTATTTTGGAGGAAAAATAATCTGTCAGTTTTAGACAAAGCAAGAATAAAGGCAGAATGCAAATCCAACTTCCACCAAGCAATTAGGATTAAAGGCAACAATTCACTGTAACAAGTCAGGCTGTCTCCTCCAACTTTGGTGGTTCCCAACTCTTCTGGGCATTTACAGAGCAGTTTGTTAGAAGGTGCTGACAGCTGGAGCAGCTCGTGCTTATCATCTCTGCTACAGTTGTACGCACGTAACTTGCAAAAGAGCTTGGGGTTCCTCTTTGTATGGCAACACAAACCCTTGAGTCAGAAGACTATTTCTCAAAATTCAAGGAGCAAAAGAGGGATGTCTTATTCAGGGTGAACAGATTTCCCAACTACAGTATGGATCAAGAGCTTGCTTTCACTTTTTTCTGGTATCAAGAAGCCTGTTTCTTATTTGTCCCCTTAAAAACATGGACTAAAAACACGGCTCAGTTTGCTAAAAGCCTGTTACTACAGCCCTGAAAAAATAAACTGCCTTACCATTTCTGTAGATGCCATCTTATACTGTTGGTCCTTTCAACGTTAATGCTATTAACCATCTCTCCATTCAAACTAAGGAGAGTCACGTTATGAAGGTTTATAAAGCATTTCCTCAGGGACAGAAGAGGGGGTCATAAACAGCCCAACAGGGCTTTGCTTAGAGGACAGACCTTTAACCTTGAAGGATGGTATTACAGGGAGTATGTAATTACTGTCACTTTTTAGAACCCAGGTAACATTCAAATCCTGTGAAATACTGACGGGAATACATCAGTCATTGGGAGGTAGAAGACAGTGATCCACAAATTTGGAGGATCATCAGAGGTGTGACTGGAACATGGAAATACTTGCTTTTCCTTTTACTCCAGGGCACCATACTTTTCTTACACATTCAATTTTAAGGACTACATTGTGCAGCAAAATTAACGCTCAGGATATCATTCAAGGGTTTTGTTTTTATTGAGAGGACAAAGCTAAGAAGTTGACTTCTTGACCACAGGACACACACAGCTCCAGGGTTGTTAATGGAAGCTGCAGAAATCTGGACTCTTTGAAAAGTCAAGCTGTAATTGTTAGAAAAAAATTTACTGCTAGAAGATCCTGACCAACAGGCAAGTTTGAGGCTTGGATTAGGAAAAGAACCATACATCCTTGTTTTGACTGCATGCAAACAGGAAGTAGACAATTCTGGGATTTCCAGGCTCTCGCCCAAGTCCAGTGTGCCAAAAATGTACATGATTTTCTGTTCTTTATTTCATTCTGTAAGGGGAAAGGGTCTTGTAGAAATTGGTAAAATGGAACAAACTACCTAAAGAAAATAAGGATTGTTTTGTTAGAGAGTACAGTGCAAGACTCAGAAACAACTAGGACTAGAAAGTCATTTTGTGCTTAAATTTACACTCTTATCTTCAAGAAAGTAAGTCAGCAGCAACAGAATGAAAATGGCAATATTCTACTGTACCTTATGTACCCAGAGGGAAAACAGTCTGAACTTTGGGTTGCATGTAATACCATTCTGCAGATCAGAACCTACTTTTCTGTGAAGGACTTAGAACAAGGGCACACCACTTCAGTCAGAAGTTTCAATATATGTGGTGCTGGGTTATTATGCACAAATCTCGCTCAGAACCCATTACCTCCAAACTCTGCTTGATCTAGGAAATCTCAGGATGAGACTCATGAATGACACAGCAATTAGTCCTTAAAATGCATTATTTTTGATAGATTATGCACATCATTAACTTCTGGAGGGAAAGGATAGTTGGTATTTTAAAGAGTGATAAAATAGAAACTGACTGCTGTTGGGATAACTGGAAAATAAGAAACAAGTGTCCTTTATTTGGTACCTGCTGCTTATCTACACAAAGAAGAAATAGCAGTACTGTACATCTGCTTTGAGAAAAATACCATCCCATAACAGGAAATGGCTTAGTCCTCAATTCAAGCATTCTTGTGGCAGTGAGTTAACCCATTGGGATTGATGGAGGAATTAATTTGAAGGGTCGCTCTTTAATTCACGAGAGGGGAATGGAAGAGCAGCAACGATAAGAAGTTTGCTGTTTTGGGGACTCCAGAATTCTGTCCTTGACCTTCCTCTGAACAGACTGGCAGCCATTCTACATCTGCATTCATTAGGAGGTTTATGGGGATGGCTTTATGGGGTGCTTTTATATTTCTCCCTTTTTTTTTATTTTTTTTTTTTCAAATAAAACAGAAGAATCTGCTTTTCCTCTTTCTCCTTTGTACCCAGAGAGGCTTAGGAGAACAAGGCAGTCGAGTGCAGTTTTTAACAAATAACAGTTCTCATGGGATTGGAAAAACAATTTGAAAACACAATGTATCTGAACTTTGGAAAACGAAAAATGACTAGTACTTCAGTAAGTTACTGAATAATAATTAGAAAAATAAATTAATGTGGGACCAGTAAGAAGAATCCATTTATTAAACTACTTCTAATTTTAAATAAACAATTACTGGAATCAGTATTATTGAGCTTATTAATTACTTTATCAGTTCTCAAATTATTTTCAAAATACTGCTGCAATTACTGTAACTGGTATTAAGGTACAAAGACTGAGATTGGAGCTTGTGGCCAGCTCCATGTCTTCTTCCTCTTAAACTAAAGTAACTGGCTGGAAAAAAGAACCTGATAGCATTTTTATTTAGATCATGTGATGATTTCTATATCTAAGTTAGTGTCATATACAAGTGAAGAATAATTTTAGTGGGGAAACTCTACAGTCAGATATGATAGGGAAAAAGTTTTTATATATAAAATTTCATATAAAAACATTTTTGAGGGGAGAAAACAGCACACACCCCCTTTAGATCTGATGCTGTAGCTCACTAAAGAGTTGATGTATGTCTGAAAACATCATCAAGATTTTTTAAAGACTCAGCTTGTGCACAAATTAGGAGGGAAAGGAGCACCTAAAAGCTGTTCTTCAGCAAAGGGGCCAGTCACCATGGCAAAAAGATTTCAGAGCTATATAGGGGAATAAAAAGAATAGTTTGAGCTGGAACAAGAGTAGAAAGAGATTGAGAAGGACAAAACTGAAAAGACACAAAATCTGAAAAGACCTGAATAAAACAAACTTCTTTTGGCAAATAAGTGAAGACTGAAGCAGACTCCATTTAAGCAATACTGTCCAGCCCAGTCATGGAGTACTTGAAAAAAACCCCATGCAGGTAGCAGCACCTCATTCTTCATACATTAATGAAAGAAGAGACTCTTCAGTTTCTTTTTCCACTCATATGTAAGAGATGTTAAGTTGCTTCCAAAAAAGATCATGTTGCATTTGTACTGGAACCCCCAGAAGAACTGCAAGTTTTGTAAACTAAAATAAAGGCAATTTCAGGCTTCTGTCACAAACAACTGGCAAAAAAGCTTCTGTGAATAGAATCCAAAGAATGAAATGTAACTTTTAGGAAAAATCTAGATTTTGTAGAAAAATATAAAGCAACAAACTCCTGCTGCTTAGCTCAAGGAGAGCTTTTTGTAGTTCCATATGTATCCTCCTATATAAATCATGAGAGATTGTTTTTCTTATGTTGTCATCTCTGTTTATTTAGCTAAAAGAACCAGGACTGAGAATGTTTCTTTTCATGTGAATGATTTGTGAGGAAGGGAAGCTTAGGCTCCTTCCTACCCCTGCGATATGCTCCAGACTCTGTGACTGTAGCTTGCCAAATGAACTAAGCCCACGCTGCTGAGAGTGAACTACAAACCAAATGCTTACTAATTGTTTTTTCTTTTTGGATATAAGCATTATTTTGAAAAGGGAAAATGAGGAGGCAGTACTTTTTATACTTTAGAGTTTAGCTTTAATAGCTTAGAGGCCCTGAGAATGGCTGCCAGTCTGGACAAACAGATGCTCCTTAGAAAATTCAGACAGGTACAGAAAAAAATTCAAATCCTGATGCTGCTGGTGTAGTGATGTTGCTTTTTGTTGTTGCTTTGTTCATGCCATCATTAAAAAAAAAAAAAAAAGAAAAAGAAAAAGAAAACCTAGGTATTTGGAACCCACCCAATCTGAAGAGGTGACTTGTGTGTTGTTCCTTGTAATAGTGAACAGCAGCAGCAAGTTCCTCTCTCTGGATGGGAAAGCCTCTTCTTCCTTAAGCTGCTGCATTATCAGTAGATTCCATGTCTTGCTAGGGTTCAAAGCATGTGAAGTCTCTGTCCTGCAAAAATCACACTGACGTATTTTGGTCATGTATAAAACAGAACTTTTAACTTATCTATATGTTGAAGAGCTTCATTTCTCACGTCGGTACTTGCTTGACTTGCCGGTCTAGTTTTACCAAGTAGTCTGTCTGTCTCCTCTCCTGCTTAAAGTCTCAAGTGGTCCATGTAAACAAAACAGAGCTGAAAACAGTCTCTCTTCCTCTTCATAGAGCTGTTTTTATCGATATGCAGGATTTCCTGACAGTGTGGTGTTGGCTAAATGTAAAACAGGCAGAGGATGAGCTTCTGTGTTAAAAACCCAGTTGTCTAATGGTAGAAGATCATCATTGGAGAAAAGCAGATACAAATACCTACAAATCAAGACAGAGAGGAAAAATGGGTATTAAAGCAGAGCAACAGGCAGGCAGGGCAACACAGCAGCATCAGGCCCCACCGTTCAGCAGCTAAAGATACAAACAAATTACTTGCTTTCCACCTTTGTACAGCACCCACATAACCTTCTCTATTATAATGACCTGGAGAGTCATTTTTATTATCAAGGCCTTCAATGAAAAGTTGTTATAAAGACAGCATTTTAATCTTTCCAAAAAAACATTTGTTTCTTAAGTCTCCTTTTAGAGACTTGCAGTGGAAAACAAACACGAAGACACCAAGCACAAGGATTTGGGGGACAGGGGAGCAGAGAAGTAGTTGTCAAAAAACTCAACAGAGTAAGTAAACCCACTTGGAAATTAATAATCCCCTTTAAGCTAAATCAAAGATTTCATGGCAGCACAAGAAAAGCCACTAAGCCACGGCAGATACCTGACTTGTCATCACCGTTCTGGATGCTGGTTTAGCTTCTGGTGGGAGGATATGGGACTATATACTGTGCAGAGTGGTTTCATAAATGTTGCTCATTGTAATGTAATGCAGAGGACAGGAAGCATGTAACAAATGTTACTGGACATACATGGAAAAAAAGTATTTGTTGTTTCTTTTTTCTTAATACGCACTATTGAATGTGGCTGTGCTACACTCTGTAGGAGGTAATGGTAGTAAAGATTTCTGTCACGGCTTCTTAATTCAACTGCTAAAATTCAAGACATTTCCCTTGTTACAGAAAAACTGACAGTGTGAGTGCAAGCGCAACACCATGGTGTACAGGACCTTTCATCTGCTGCAGCTTGCTTTCCTGTCATCCAGAAGAAGACAGGTCTTGCAGCACTTGACAAGGAAGGGGTGTCATTCCCATTAGTGGGTTCTGTCACATCCAGAATGGGCATACACATTGTTCTGCTGTTACTTCATGCTCTCTCCATCAGACACTGGTAGTGTCTGCTGCCTACAGCTGTGTCACTGCCTGATCAATTCTTCCATGCCTTTATTTGCCAGCTCTATCCACAGCACAACCCAGTCAGTGGAGCACTACTTTTTCCTTCCTTCCTCACCAATTAACTGTTTATGGATAAAAATTTCTTGCTGAAATGATTCAGTTTTGTTGTGCATATCTCTTTCTCCACACTTTTCATTTGTCTTTAAAGTATCATGCCTTTCCCTTCCTCAATACTCCTGCCTTGATCTCTCCTCTGCAGCTCTACAAACTCTCTTTTGCAACAGCAGCACTGTTTTGTCTTACTCACACTCACTTTCTCATTTGATTCACACTTTTTCTTTGAATAACTGAAACAACCTATTTCTACGTCCTGCTCCTTCCCACTCAACAGGTACCTTCTTGCCAGGTACTGCCCAAAACTCTCATAATTTGCTGTGTTATCCTTGATGATTCAAAGTATCTGAGCAGCAACGATGCATGTTTGGGAGAGTTATCAATTTTGAATTTAAGGGGAATGAAGATGCAGAAGTGATCATTAATAGCAGAAAAGATTACAGCAGGCATTCCATAACACGCATTTTATGCCCGTCTTCTAAGGGACATCTTCATTTTCCTCATGGAATCACATGCAACCCTTATGTCTTTATTTCTATTTGAGCTATCTTGACCTTCTGTTCTCTATTTTATCCCAATGTGAAATCAGTTTCTGGCTTGCCTATATCAACTGCATCACTGTCAAACATCTAATATCCAGCTTTTCAATAAAACCTTGTTTTGTCCCACAATCAGGAAATTATCCAAACCAAAAGCCAATACAAATTTCTGAGCTCTTTCCTCAAACTGCCACCTTCAGCAATGCTTGCACTATAGTATATCCAGTTACTGAGTGATGCATCAGTGAATTTTCAGATCTCCTTGTGATTATTTAAGATGCAGACAGGATTCTGGTGACACATCAGGAGTCAGCCTTGTCACCACAGAAGTCCCTCAGGAGCAGATTTCATTCTCTGATTTGGCTTTTATAGGCAGATCAATCATATAACATCAGCTTCTGGGGAGGTACTGTTTCTCTGACTGGACCTGTTTGAAACTGCTGCCTCTCTCTTTGGGAGCATAGCTTTTAGTCTCCAGAAAATGAACTTGAAGGATTAAATGAAATAAAATTAAAGAAGTCAAGAGAGCAGGTAGCAGTAGCTGACTTTCTTTTTATAGTGATAACATAGGGAAAAAAAGTATTGTGATTAGGTAGAGGAATTTGGTAAGAAGCCAGCAAAGGACAGAATAGGCACACTATTCCCTTACAGACAATGAACTTGGAGCTCCTTCTTGTCAGTGAAACATGTTGTGGTGCCTGAAATAGGCACCAGTACTGCCACTTTCAGGATCTGCTTTCTCCCTGCTTCATTTTGTGCTCCCAGTACCACAAGTTAATCTTTCTTTTGCTACAGCAAAAACCTGTCGAGCCACTGCATTCTTCTAGAACTTGGATGCCACCTTTTACCGGAAGATGCAGGAGTGAAGAGGACTTACTTCAAAGTTTCAGCAAGGAAAAAGCTCTGCTGTACGTCATCGTATGTCGGAGATGAGGAATAGACATCCTTGACACCAGAAAAACCACCACTAACTCGGCAATACTTGTCAATTGCCTGCAAAGAGGAACGGAAAAGACATGGAGAATGTAATTGTAGAACAACATTCGGGAACATTAAAGAATCAGGCTTGTCCAACAAAGGAGGCAGTTCTTTCCGTGTCGCATTATTCTGCTGTGAATCTCCTTGTCAGAGGGTGTTATGGACGCTAGCAGTTCATGCTGACCAAAAAAAATAATAAAAAGGGACTGGACACATATAGAAGTAGCATCCCTCCAGGGCTACTAACAACACTGCATTTGGCAAACTGCTACATGCTAAGAAAGTATTCCAGGGAAGAACACTTTGTTTCCTGGGTATTTACTGTTGGCTGGTATTGATGACATGACAAGGACTTCTGCCCTGAGCTCGTACGGCTCCTCACAGGTAACACTGAGTAGAACATCCATCAGTCAAATCAATGTAACATGTACTACTATGTACATAGGAAGACGACAAACATTCGTGGATTTTGGAGCTGGAAGGGTCTGAAGAGTTATAGGAATTCTGTGACTAGTAGCCAGTCACAGAGACTTACTGAAAATAGGAATAAAATACTGTACTCATCTTCAGCGACTGTTGATTTCATCTTATAAACTCTTCTAGCTGCTGCTTTTTCCACACACTTCCATCTCCTACATATGCTTTTCTCAGTTTCCCCTTTATACAGCTGAAAGTCAAGTCAGCCTGTGTGCTGGACAGCAGAAGGGCTTTTTTCCATTAAAGCATGAAATTTAAAACCGTAAACATTCCATGCAGAAAGGGACCAATAGATCTGAAATTCACAAACCACCCAGCTCCAACACAGTACTGCAAAAAGCACAATGGAAGAGGAGGAGACTGGAAAGAATGTGTTAGTAGCTCAGAGCACCTCTCGCCTACGCTTTCATTATTCCACTCGCATGCACGACCTTACAGCACACGAGGATATCAGCCATTAAAACTGGCTCCAAAGAAACGACTCTGAAATGATTCACAGGTTATTTGTGCTTCCCTGCTGCTTTGACTGTGCTTCCTCAGCAGACACCAACTCTTTTAATAGACTCATGCAGGGACAGAAAAGGAACAGGGGTGAAGGAAAATGTTTGGCTCAGGATGTCTGTCATTACCAATGACTGAACGTAGCTACCTGTAGTTCAGTAATCTATGATTCACCCCGTTAGCCTGCATGAAGTTTTTCTCCACGTGGTGCTTCAGGCCCGGATTTTCTTTAATTCTGATTTTTGCTAGTTATACTCAACAGAAGCTGAGGGGAGTCAAGGCAGGGGAGGAAATAAGTTTTGAATGATGTGCTTTTTATGCAGAGAAAACAGATTCAATCAAAGCTACCTCTTCGAGGTCCTTATTATTGCCTTTGCATACTAGAAATACTGGAAAACAAAGAGGAATTTTCCACTGGGTAAATGCACAAGGAATGCTAGCAGATGCCATCACTGAAACCAGGAGGAAAAGTGAAAAGTTGAGCAAGATACCTAGGGCAGTAAGTCACAGCACATCAGGTACAACAGCTAACCTCCTGCTAGTATATACACTCTTATTCTGTAGAAATGGGAGACTGTTCATAGAAAAAAGAATAACCAGCCTGGAGAAAGTTTTTTCAAGTTCCTGAAGAGCAAGGTTTTTAAAGAAGCAAGAGATGTTACTGGGATGGTCATGGCTCTAGAGCCTGATTTTATGCCAAGAAAGATAGTGTTTCTTGGCAAAATCTAATTCTCATTGTAATTCCTTATCTCAAGCACAGCTTTCTCCAAGTTTGGATGGAAATGATTGCTTTTTTTGTTGGGACTTGAGTCTAAAAGAAGGAAGTGTCTGGATGAATTCTTTTCAGATCCTTTAAGCAGGCTAGAGCTACACTGAGACTATTCACATGCTGGGATTTGGGTTGACCAGGTTTTCCCTACAGTCTGGAGAGAAAGGTGTACATGATACATCTAATCCAACAGCTCAGCTGACTTCTGAAGAAATAATGCTGTTCATGGAACCATTTGCATGTTCCTCCCCAGAAGACCTACAGCCCCTAGGCAAGTGTTACATGAATAAACAAGAGCCAAGCACTTTCCTTTATAGGCAGGAAAGTGCCTCCTCTAGCCAGTATCCCCTTTTTATAAATCTGTAGAACATGACCTGACCTTGTCTCTGTTCTAAAGCATGGCAAGATGCAGGAGGAAGCTCCAGTGGTTACAACTCCTGCCAGAATTTTAGCATCCAAAGTTTGATCATGCAGGAGTTTCTCTGGTCAACCATTCAGCAACCTTGATGGTGTGTGCCACAGCTTGGAGAGGTGAAACTTGCTAGTGACTCTGGCAAACGGAAAACAAGGAATAAATGGTACTGCTGTTAGGACACCATCTCCTTCCTAGTGAAGAATTAAATCCCCATGTCAGTATAAGAGACAAAACTTGTTTATTTTGGAGACTGCAGGGCTAGCACTGAGATCCTGCCCTGTGCTGTAGAGGCCTCACGCTTGGGTAGCTACGTGTAACACTGGTAAAGCTAGCAGGCCTACAAGCCTGGAGAAAGAAAAGGTGTGATCTATATTAACTTTTTTTTCCTTACAATTACCAAGTAGCCTTGTACCTTCAGAAATTTCTCTTTGGGAAGGTAGACTCTGGCTAGACTTGTATTCAGAATGGGCAAAGGATTCACCCTGGTTGATCAGAGTTCTAGGCACTACAGGTCGTAATGAACTGCAGAGATAAAAAGCCTCTGAAAGACTGCTATACAGCTATGCATCCAAATACAAAATTTTAAAATATAAACAAATAAATTGTCCTTGATTCAGATGTGTACAGAACTTCAGGACACTGGCTGAAAAGCTTGCTGCTGTAGAAAAGCTGCTTAAAAGCCACCTGAAATTTGCAGTGTGCTGCTTTCACACAGACCTCAGAGTACTCAGTGCAGTGGCACCTGATCTGCCACCCGGATATACTTTCACTCAAGAGCTGAAGCCCCGTCTCCCTGATAAAACAAAGTTAAATTTACTGCACCCTAGAATACAAGGAAGCCCTAAATGACTGGAAGGGTATTAGGGTAATGCTACCATTACGAGGCTTTGGCAGACAATAATTTTATGATGACATACCTGGTGTTATTTCAAATCAATTACAGAAACACATGTAAATATATAGAAGAATTAGAGGATAATTGACTGCATGGTTTTATAGAAAACTATTTCGCTCACAAGCTTGATTTCATTCTTTCATTCTTTGAGATCTACAAATTTGACAAATAAAGGTAACTGCAGAGCTGTAATAAACTTAAAAGCTTCTAAGGCAATTGACATGGTACTTTAAGATGTTATGAGAAGACAAGGCAGCACTACACCATATCAATATAATTCAATTTAGGGCTGACTGACAGTGCTCTGAGAACAAACTGGCAATGCAAAATCATCACAAAATAGAGCTGCTTTTCACAGAGAACCAGAAGGAGCGGCCTGAAGTTTTATCAGTCACTGCAACACTGCTGCTGGCAACAATGACATAGGTAAGTAACAGCAGACAGTGTAATCTGGAGGTAACTGAGTGCCAAAGAAAACGAGTTTCATATCGTTCTAAATCTAGTCATAAAGGCTGTGTAAATGCAGAACCAGACTAGCCTGCCATGTAGAGACACTTCAAAGGCTTCTGTGACCATGTAAGACCATTCAGTCTGAGTTCCTCCTAGCTTACTGTGGCAGATGCACACATAGGGATGGTAAAAAGTAGCAGGGACGTAGCTTTATTTTTGCACAAGGCTGTGGATGAAGTCAAAACTGGAATACGCAATTCTAGAATTCATTTTTAGAAAAGGATGATGAACTAATGCAGGTGCATGCATTTGGAGAGAATACTTTACAGTGAGAGACAATACAATTTGTTTAGCATCTTAAGTAGAGTCAGTGGTAAGCTTATTACAATCTATGAAAACTCTTTGGAAAGAAAACATGAGGGAAATAAAAGACATTTTAATATGGAATAGGAATTCATAGGAAAATCCAGTGACTGAGAGCTGAAACCAGGCAAATTCAAATGGGAAATAAAGCATAGGGGTTTTTTAACAGCAGAAGTAATTAAATGATGGAACAAACTACCAAAAGAAGTGGATTTTGTAGTTTCCTGTATTCAGATTAGAACAGAAGAATATGCAACGGTGTACCTTTGCCAAATACATGCGTCTCAGCTCAAAAATGACGCAAATTGAAATTTCAGTGCCTGTGACGTACAGGGAGGTCAGAGCTGACCTCAGTGCCTTGGAAATAAAATTTAAGGATCCTCTAGATTGGACCCCAGCTCCGTCAGTTCCTCTGAGGGTGTTGCATATATGACTTTTCTTGATGTGCTAACAATATGCCCATAAAAACTGTGCCAATTTCTTCACCAGCTGTGGTACTCACAGCTTCTAACCCATGAGAGCGTGAAACCATGTTTCTTTTACCTCCAATCTATGTCTGGCTCTTTTCTATCTACTGTACCTCACTAGGTAGGATCAGAATGGCTTGGGTTGGTAGCACCTTAAAGATCAACTAGATCCAACCTCTCTTCCATGGGCAAGGATGCCACTCACTAGATCAGGGTGCTTGGAGCCCCATTCAACCTGCTCTTGAACATTTCCAGGGACAGGACTTCCAAAACCTATCTGGCAAACTGTTCTACTGCTTCATCACCCCCAGTAGAGCATTTCTTTCTAACATCTAATCTGAACCTGTCTTCTTTCAGTTTAAAACCATTGCACCTTGTCCTGTCACTATTCCTTGTACAAGAACTCCATCTCCCTCCTTTTTATGAGCCCCCTTCAAGTAATGGAAGGCTGCAATGAGTTCTCCTCAAAGCCTTCTCTTCTCCACGTTGAATGATCCCAGCCCTCTCAGTCTGTCTTTGTAGGAGAGGTGTTCCCACCCTCTGATCATCTTCATGGCCCTCCCCTGAACCTGCTCTACGAGGCCCACATCCTTCTTCTGCTATAGGTCTTTTCATTCCATCTTACCATCAATCCTCAATTGCCCTGAAAGTAGCCCGAGTTTGAGCTCTTGTCTAATATTCTCACTGTTAGCAGAAACTCTGAACCTCTGCAGCACAATCCTACTTAGTCAGATACAGAAGCTCACAAAAAATATTTGAACCTTTCATTCACACAGCTCAGATTAGTAATTGGTTTTACACGCCTATTGTGAAGTGGTGGCTCTTATTGCTTTCAAATAATCAACCTAAAAAGGATTTTAGTAATTTTCTGTATTTACCCTCAATATCTTGCATGCATATTTCTGTAACACTTCAGCCAGCCCTCCAGCACACCATCATCCAATTTGGCTGGCCCAATACAGTTGAGACAAATGTTGTCTCTAGTGCTAAGTATAGTATTAAGGAGATTTAGCCTTTTTTTTATTGGGAAAGAGAGACCCTGTCACATGGATTTATGATCACTGAGGGAATGTCAGATTGAACTTCCTGTTTCCCCATACCCCAGAGACACTGGATTTGGAGAGATGTGACAAAATAGGCCTTGGACAAAGCACAGCATCTGCACTAAAGTGTCCAAGTTTTGTTCAAAAATCTAGATAATAAAGACAAAAAGAAGCTGTGAATGGTGAAATAGATAAAGTACAGTACAGTGATCTGCACACACACACACAATCCAGCTCTCTGTGCAGATTTCTATAATAAAAGGCAGAGAGGTCTGGGCTGGAACTGCTAAGAAACTTTAAAAATGCAATTTATTTAAAAGCCAGGTGATTCTGCAAAGTATCCTGGAACATCTCTGAAGAATTCTTAAAAAGACAGAGGCAGACATCCAAAAAATTGGTGAACTAACCCAAATCCATTCCGGCAGAGATGTAATCATCCATTCGAAGAAGCAAACAAGGGAGACCAAAAGCACTCAGCCATCAAACACCAAGTTACACCATGTTCAGTGTAGAAAAATAAAGCTATTTAGAACTCAGAAACAAAACTCCATTTCCCAAAAAGTTTAAAAGAACTACTAGACTTCTGATGAAGAAACTGTCATTCACCACAAGAAGTCTGTAACACCAGTTGCCAAGTATGCTTCAGAGGTTGAAAGGCAAAAGGGAAGCAAATTCAGACAGTGTTGTACAAGAGCAGTAAGCCAACTGCTCTGTGTGTCACACCAGATTCTTCTCTATTTATAAGTGGAGGAATAAATACAGCCAGATCTGTGCAGAGCACATAAGAAAGAAAAGTAGTGAGTAGGTGTGAGGAATAAACACAAGAAATTATTTTCTATGCGCAGTGAACAGAAAACCCTGGGGAAGAAAAAGCTGCAAGCTTCTGTGTCAGTATGATGGTGGGGTAAGAAAACCTGTAATTGTGGGAAGGAGGGGTTTGCAAAACTATTTCTGAAGAGGTCAAAGATATTTTATGGATGTGTTGGATAAAGAAATGTTTATTGAAGAAACAAGCAAAAGAAGACATTCTGTAAGGATAGAGGCAATTAGCACACAGGCTGCTTGATTTACAGAACTTTGATGCAAGTTGACAGAAGGATAAAATAAAATCCTCCCCACACAGAGAAAATTGGAGGCAGAGGGGAGGAAGGGAGGGTTTGTTTTGAAAGCATTAACAGGGACCAAGATAGGAAAGTAAATGGAGAAAACTGAACAAAACACAATTAAAAGATATGCTTTGCAGTGTGCTCAAGAGACTGATACTGTACTGAAAACCTTTACATTTGTAAATTCTTTAACCTAGTAGAAAGGACCCAATCTCAGCTTGGATCATCTAGCCATAGTTTCTGGTAGGAGCTGGTGTTTGATGTTTTGGAGACAGCAGCAATGCATTCTGGAATACAAGTGTGACAAATGTGGAACCTCTCTCCAGAATAACATAATGCTGGTTGTAACAAAACAGACTGCAATGCAAAACCTCACTAAGACTATGACATAACTATAATATACTTGGACTTTTCTACATGGTTGCAACTGTGCTGAGGGACAAATAATAATGAACTTGGCTAAATATTGTGAACCTGCCTTAACTATCTTCCACTTGATGAATACAGGCATCTCAACAGATCTCTTCCTCCAAGTACTTTTTCTCAGTCTCTTGCATCTGGACCAAAACTGGTTTTCGCCTGCAAAATAAAGCTTATCCAGGCTTCTGGTTTGCCTCTTCCTTTGCTCTTTCCTCATCTCCTTTGGCTGTAGTCAAAATATTTCATTACTGCCTTGTTATCTTTAATGCTTATTCTCACCTCTGAAACTGGCTTTGAGCTGTTTCCAAAGACTGCTGGAACTGTAGCAGGGAAGTGGAGGAACTCTTGGGGGCTGTGGATTACTGATAACAGTAGGAGTCATGACCAGTGGATTCTATTTCCATGCTTAAAACTCATGAGCTGTATAAGGCTGAATGCAACTCAACTGTGCATCTGATTCAGCAGCTGTGAAAGAGGGGTAACTGTGTGCAGCCCCACATGTACCTTGGTTCACAGGAAATCACGACAATCAATTTGAAGTGTTTCAGTACCACGAGAATAAAGTGGCTACAAAGGAAAAAATACAGAAAATTGAATTACAGATAATTAATGCAGTTACCTGTGTTGCCTCCCAGCCCCACTGCCTGTACTTGGGATCATGGGTGAATCTCCACATATACCAGTAGGTCTCAATCACTTCTGGTCTGAGGATATAATACTTCTCATTCTGCCGCACTGCCACTGCCTCTACACCACCATCAAATTTGAATGCTTCTGGGCCCAGTTTTAATGCTGCAGAGGAAAGAAAAAAAATAAAATAAAGAAAAGTAAGAAAAATTTATTCAATACCAATCTTTGCAGGAAGGATGGGTAGGAGACTGCTATTTCCCAAGCTTGTGAGAAAAACAGAAACTAGCTTGTCTTTAAGCAGTCTCATAAATATTTCCTATTGTTGAGGCCTATAATTTTTCTTATGAATAATTTATCCAATTCCTGTGAGAAAACTACCTATTTTGACAAGACTACAGTAATCCTCTTCAAAACTAATGAAATGCTAAGAATATAAGCACACTAACACATTCAATTACAGGATAAAATTCAAGTGACCGACACCAGTTCTTCACAAGCAAAAGGGAAAAAAAAAAGGGTCAACAGGGGTTGTTTTGATGTCCTTAGATCCCATCTAGCATGGCAGGAAAAGATCCTGGAACTAAACCAGGTAGCACCATCCCAAATAATCTGCATCTTTACCTAAGATGTTGGTTTAAGAAGTCTTGCAAGGCCACTGTAACTGATATGCTTCATGCTGTGATTCTCAAGTTTAGGGTTTACAACTGGGCAATGAAGTCTTAACTACACCTGAAAATAAATCTCCAAACTATGAGATTCACTATTTCAGCCCTTAAGGAAGCTGTAAAGGCCCTGTGTCAGCATCTGGAAGACTTTTCATATAAAAACTAGGAACCTGTAGAAAAACTGTCTGTAATATGAAGTTGCAATCATATATATATTATATATATATAATACAGCTACACATTATTCCTGAAATCCAACATTAAGAATGCACTTTTATCTACAGCTGCACCTCACCTTTTGTTTTGGCAGAGAATTTTTTTGGCACTTCGAAGCTGCACTCCAGCTTTAAGAAATATCAAAGCAATTAATTGTCTAATTCCTATGGGCTAGAGGTTCAAATTAACCACTGTCTCACGGGCCTGAAAGGGGAACCTTAGAATATTACAATGAAAAATGTTAGCAACTCCCAGTGCATGCCCCAGAGGAAAATCTCCAAAAAAAAGCTTCTTAATCTTCTTGTTTCAAGGGACGTTCTGGATGCCAAAAGAAAAAAGCACCATGTGTTTTCAGCCGCATACACTCCATCAAGAAATGTTTACGGTACTTCTTTCAAAATGGACCACTTTGTCAGTTTCAGTGCAAAAATTATACAAATTATACAAATTTCACTGCAAAATGATAGGTTAGATACAGAGGTCTACCTATTCAAAATTAAGAATATAACAGTGGTCATATTGGACCAGACGGAATTCTTCCTGTTTCAGAATTCTGTTTCCAACAGTGCTCAAAATCAGACGTAGATGGGGAAGTGGAAGAACAGGGGTAGCATATTAGATACTTTTTTCTAGCTTTCCTACCAGTTTTTTGAGCTCAAGACTTCTCCCAAACTAGATATACTTTTTTATGTGGTCAGTAATTCTTAATAGACTTATTTCTCAAGTACTTATCTGATGTTTCCTTAAACCTGTACAAGCCTTTTAATCATGCAAAACAACCTCTGCTAAGGATGTCCCCACATCTCTAATACCTCTTGGATGCAGACTCCGAGTGATTTTGCAAATCTGCTGTATCCTACCTAGAATGTCCCTTTTCCACACTGAATACTACTATCCAATTCAGCTGTGACTTGAATAGAAACTGTTCCAAGACTTTAGTTTTTCTTCCTGCCTTCTCTGCAACTCTTCCAATTCTACTATATCCTTTGTAAAATCAGAGGACCAGCCTGAATATAGCAAAAAAAGTGCGGATAAGATTAATACAGTGATATAATGACATGTTCTATTTTGTTCTTTCTTATTTTGTTTTTCCTGAGTGCTACTGAGCTGACATTTTCATAATCTCAAGAGCAATTTCCCGAACTGTAATGGTCAGTTAACAGCTCATCATTTAATACATGAGGTTAGGAATAATTTTTTCATAGGTGCCTCACTTTATATTTAACTACTCTGTATTTAATTTAGTAATTTATTATGCAATTACTCAACCTCAAAAGGTCCTTGTGTAGTGCTTTCTTTGTTATTACCGGCACACGTACCTTACTGTTCATGCCCTTTTCTGATAATTTATATATGTCATGGCTAGGCTTCGCGAACGAAGATTTGAGAAGGGATATATTTTATTTATATACATATTAAAAATGTAAATATACTACACATTTATTCACATGTGTATTAACATACTGTACTTTTATACACATCTAACACAAAATGAGTATCAATATACTATACATTTTACACATCTATACACGTATGTGTACAAACATGTAGCAAATATATTGAAGTACCACTGGTTAACCAGCATTTATCCACTGCAAGAGCAGACTATTTACCTCTACCCTGTTTGTTATACCATGCCCATATTTTTCCCTCCATGCAGGTACTTTCTGCTTATGCAGTAGCTGCTTAATGTCCCTAACAGACCTTAGTAAAGCACTTTTGAAAAAGCCTTTTGGAAATCAGGTAAACGTGACAACTATATTACTCTAATCCACCAAAGCAGCTGGATTTCAGGCAGTTCTGGTGATGTATCACCTAGAGAAACTGTGATGCCTTCTCTTGCTTGTAGCCTGCTTGTGCATTAAATCTTTAATTATTTACTCATACCTATTTCTAATGCTATTGGGCACTACAGGAAATTGTACTACCCAAGGATGGGTGACCCTTGCATATTGTGGGAATCTCACTGAATTCTTACCTGAAACCAAGGATGTAAAATTAATCACAGCACTTCTACAAATAGCTAACTAAGGAGAAGAAGCTACTATTAACACCATGGTAGCTTTCAGGGGACCATTCTTCTAATCCAAAAATCATCTAAGGACATTTTACAATCCTATAGCAGTCACAATTTAATCCAGCTATTTTCATATTAATGGCACTGATAGGCTATAGTCTAGTCACAGAGAGCAGATGAGAAACTGTTTCATATCAAGTGTGAAACTGCAAAACTTAACTAGTTTTAAACAAAACCATTTTAAAAACAGATTTTAACTGACATAAAGCTGACTTCAACAAGAGCTGTATTTAGCACTGCTGAAAATAAGGACAAATCCTCAGACTTCTAGACAAATATTTATAATTTGAGGAATAATTGTTGAAAACATTAAACAATGTTTTGAGTGTTCCTTTAAGACTGCAGTCAATCTAGCAATAAATGTTCTGAAAGTAAGAAAGGATTCATAATTATAATAATATTTTCTAAGCTCAAAATCATATAAAATTTGAGCAATAGAACCTCCAAGATACGTTTGAGGTTCTCTGAACCATTCCATCAACACGCATTGTTATGTCATACTTCTCACAAAAACAAGTAATTATTCTCGTTTGTTCATCTTTGCCCGTTTAGCTTCTTATTGAGAGTCTTGGAACAGAGTCAGCATCTACTCATACCCTTTCAATGTCTCAGCTGAAATCTTAAGTCACCTGGCTGCATTGGAATCGGCACACATACAAAAAGAGCTAAAGCTGCACCCAGGTTCTGAGGACAGCTCCTGTCAAGAGACTTTAAAGATGTGGAAAAACATCATACTAAAATAATCTCTCTGTAGTCAGCCAATACTATCAGCTAATGAATAAGAAAATTCTTATGTATAAGGGATGGTATATTTTACTAAAAATACTGTGTGCTATAGATCAGCACATGCTGCCATCTATATAGATAATTTTGCTTATTTATCTATCCTCTACAATACCTATGAAAGCTGGTTATTTAGATTGATTTGTTAGTGGTCCTTTACTCTTTCAACTTCACTGGACTTCTTTTTTGTTGCCATTTACAGAGTTTGCATTGGCAGTTATTTTATGCCTTTGCCACATTTCTCCGTCATGCACATTAAGCATGAAAAACAAAGAACTAATCCTCAGTAACTGGAATACTTCAAGATGTACAGTCCACACACAAGCTTAAACATCAAGAACCCTTGTACCATTACGCACATGAAGCCACGTTTTTGTAGCCTTACCACTGACAACATTATGATTTCTTGTGCTGCTACGTGGGCATACAGATCAGAGCAGGCCTCCCATCTTTGTTTTTCTCAATCTTCTCTCCAAATTGAGAGCACACTGGACTACAGGAAAATCCTGAAATCTCCTGTCACAGGATGGGAGATTTAGGATGCCTTCAGCAATAATCTACTGATAGGTTATGGTACCAAAAAAAAACCAGAGTAGGTAGGAAGCAGAGGCATGTGTAGATTACACATCATAACACTATTCTGGTTTCAAATCCTTGGTGTTTCCAAAGGGTGCCACGTGCATTCACAATTTCCTGAAGAGGTGAAGAGCCTCGGGAGTCTCATGCTGTCATGCAAATCCCTTGCTCAGAGGCAGAGCAGAATCACAACTGTACCCCCTGCCTTCACCTTCCAAAGACCATCAGCTTCCTCCAGCTGGTGAATTAGAAAGGCACCCTATAAGGTGTGCTACAGACTGATCCTTGGCTTAAGCAGAATCTACAGGAATTTTCAGAGAGCCATGGCAAGGGTCCAAGCTTCTCAGGAAATACCTAATCACTTCTCCAGCCTCTGACTCAGGAATCAAAGGTCTTTTCTCAAATATTCCTGGAGAACATTGACAGGTGACTCAGATCATCAGAGAGACTACGTCCCTGCATAAACTTTGTAATAAGGGAAGTGAAATTCTCCCATGGAAGTGATGCCAGTTGTCACTGGGACATAATCCCCATGAAAATACATCAGAAATGGTCTCAAGGGCTTTCCAGCTTCTCTCTACTAATCAGCACTGAAATAACCAGCTTTTTGAAATACTGATTTTTTTTTTTTTAAACAGGCTTTCATACCTGCAACATGTGCAACAGGTTGGGAACAGCTGGCAATATAATGTCCTCATTTTCCAAAGTGTTTTTATTCTCTGATATTCTGCTTCAGTGTTTCTAAGACTGGACCTTGAAACAGATTTTTCTTCCCCTCATGTTCAGCTATAGAAATTTAGGTTGCTTCATAAAGTAGTATCTTTATACTAAAACACTGTATCACCAGGCATATACTGCAATTTATTATGAGCATCCTGGGAAGACACAGAAAAAGACAGTTCTAGTTGGTTTCTTTAAAGAAAAGAGCTGCCTATCCCCAGCATAGTCTCAGCACCTTTCTGTCTCTTCTGGGGATGCCGAACTGGGCAGGAGTTCTTCCAAGTCCATAGGAAAAAAAACATCGGCTCTCCCCTTTGCTGACTGAAACATAAACCTATCAGCTGAACCAGGATGACTGTCTTCCCTCTGAAAGAGTTTTTTTTTTCTGCAATCATCTAGTTCTGTCATTAAAGTGTACAATTAAGTCTCAAATCCTGCTGTTAGAGCATAATGAAGAAGTTGATGTTTTGCACATGTAAGTTATTTTCTTTGAAAAATCAGTCCAGAAAATAAAAACCAAAACACCCAAACACAAACAATCCACATTCCTGGGACCGCATGACTGAACAAAAGAAAATGAGGGCATTGCAAATTTATAGCTGTCTCTACAACTTTCAGTCTTTCTTGCATGTGTGTTCCTATACGGTCATTAAATATGTAACCAAAACTTTTATCTCCCCCATCTTTTGACTTATTTAGGGTACAGAATAAACATCTGAAGGAATAAAATTAGGTCTGCTCAAACAACTGTAAATTTAGCATTGCTTATATTTAAATGTCAAATTAAACATTTAAATGCAGTTTTTCAGAATGCAAAAATAGCTACTACGTCCTTCCTTTGTTCTTATGCATCCTCATATTTTTTTCCTTTTTCTTAATGCTGTTGCTACCCAAATAAAATTATCACTTGTGTGACTGAATTATTTAAAAAGACAGACAACTATACAATGATACAATGTAATCCTGTGAATAAATACATTAATTCTTAAAACTGCTTGGGTTTTAGTTACCATTACTTCTACTGCAAAGTTATTTCAGAAGCCCACTTCTCAGATGGCTACACATAGCCGTTTCCAATTTCCAACCTACATTTATTCATGGTGAGCTTAAAAATCTTGCTCAGTTACAACTGTGATCTTTTATATCTTAAAAAATACCTCTATTTCTTTTCAATGTTTACCCCTTGAGATGACAATAAATTTGTTCCCTTCTTTGGTATTATTTTTTTAGCCTGAGCAGGCTGATCTCTTTATTTTCCCCATTGTAAGATACAAGCTCTGTCACTCTAATTATTCTTTTGGTCCTTCTCCATATTTGTTCTGTTTGAAATTAAGATTTGTACAGAGTATTCTGGGTGACAAATTACACATGCCTTCTAAGGCAGTCTTAATATTATCTAATCTCTGCTGAAAATTCTTGATCTGATACATACTAGGACTGCACTGGCATTTTTCAACATCCAGTTCAGAGAAAGAGCTCCTGCATTTTTCTAATGAACTTATTTCTGACAGTCCAGTTCTTAAAATCTTCCTGCTTACTATTCTAAGACTCTTCCATTTTAATTATGTCTTACAACTTTTTAGTCACTCTAAGTGCAATCAGCATGCTTTCTAGTTCAATTGTACTTACCAAGAATGCACTTTTACTAAAACAAGTAAAAAGTGTATTTACAGATATTTCACTCTACATAACTGTAAGAACAATATACATGAAACAAAACACCCTATACACACATCTGTGCAGACAAGAGTTCACACAAATTCCTTCCTCCCTGTATCCATATAACCTATCTTAGCTGGCTGATCCAAAAATAAGGATAAACATGCATGAAGGAACCATATTAAAGTCTCATTTTACATTTACTCACCATGATAGAGAGTATAAGGAAATACACAAATGTTAAAATTTATACTGGTATAAAACCAGAGCATGTTAGACAAGGCATAGGTCCATAACAAATCCTAAAAATAATTACAACAGTTCCTGTATTCCAGCTATTGAAATAAATAGATTAACAATACGTCTTACTTGTCCTGTCATACGACTCATGACATGTATGTGCAATTTCAGCTCCAAGCTGCAAATAATGTCCAGCTTTATCATCTCTGGAACCATCTGCTCCAAGGGCAAACATTCCCCCTGCAAAACAGGTCAAATGGCCCATCTTTCTTTCAAGATGCCCGTTCTTCCACTCTCCAATGAAGGTCAGTCCTCCATTGGACTTTCTGATGAGATGTTTTTCTATGGCCTACAAAAAGATTAAGAGAACTTTCAAATATGGTTTCACATGCAAGCTTTACATATTAACTCTCTTTCAAAGAAAAAAGGACTGTGTTAAAAATGAAAAAAAAATTTCTCCTTCTTTCAAATTCACTTCTGAGCAAATTCACTTCTCAGGAACAAAGAACATAATTTCAATGCACACAGAAAAATACCCTAAATGCTAACAATGCTAATGAGATCAAAAACAGGAAAATCATAGCACAGATAACATTGTACTTTTAGTTGAGAATTCAGCACTTATTTTATGGCTCAAACAGTATTTGTCTACCTGTTACTTCTGAGAAGTACCCTTTTGTTCCTCTGTACACTCTGTGCTTACTCAAAAAACACAACCATGTTGGAAACTTTTGATCAGCAACATATGTAAAGATAGCAACTGTACCCTCAGTCAGTGACAGGAATGCTGCATCCACCTTATAGCTTCTCCAAAGCAGCTCACTGATTGCACATGCTCACGTGATGGGTGAGTATTAGAGCTTCTGTTCACAGAAGACATCACTTTATAAATGAGGCCACTGCTGCTTTCTTTTTGCACATTTGTACCAATATATGATGTTGCTTGTGACTTAAAAATTGTATACTTCTTTTAGTATGAGGAAGAGCTGACCTAACTTTTTAGAGGTTGAAAACTAGATGGAACAACATTTGCTTAAGCCTCTTTCAGAGAGGTTCACAATTCCCACCAGTACTGCTGCAATACTTACTATGTTTAGCATTAGACACTCAAAAAGGCAATGAAAGAGAAGTGCTGGTCTGCACTCCTGTTGGGTTATTTTCTTTACTAATACTACTGACAGATCCAAAGTTTGAGCTTGTGGCAGGATCCAGTGAGAAGAAAGCAGAAATAACTGACAGAGCATAAATCAGTAAGTCTCTGACAGCTGACAGAGTAGTTGTCTAACCATCATGCAAATTGGCATTGAGGACTAGCATGATAGCATAGTTTCTGCTGCTAGGGAGCCTGATGCGGTTAACTCTACAAGCTTCATTTGTTCTCAAAGTACTGGTACAGGAAATATTGGATCTGCCTAAACTGCCACTGAAAAGGATACTCAGATCTGTAGCATTAACTCTGTTGATTCAATTATCCTAGACTGTGACAAAACTGACATTTTTTTTACCATATGGTACTCAGAATTTGAGTCCTCTTTGAAGGAAAGCCACTTTTACTATGAGGAGCAAGAGGGAATAAAAATGTATGAATTATTTATTTCCTAGAGGAAAGCATTTTTTCCAAATGTTGTGTGAAATTCCCTTTTGAATTGTATCTTTTTGTAATTTCGTAACTGTTGAGGAGTAAATGGTTGCAGAAGCATTTCCAGCAGGACAAAATCGCTGTGGTTAGCACCAGGAGACCCAGCAAAGGCCAAATTTATACACTTCTCAATGAGCTACTCCTTTATTCCAGACTTGCTCTCATGGTTTGACTGAAGAACATGTTCTAGGTGCAAAGTGTCCCTCTTCTGAGCAGAGAACACAACTTCTGAACTTGAACATCACTGTCTCATAGAAGGGGGAGTTTTTGAAATCTGTAAATCAAGTTCTATCAGCTACTTAGTTACTAAGTCAGATTCATGAGTCACAAAGGGAGCATCTGAAAAAGAAAATAAATGCAACCCTCTTCAAAATACTTTATCATTCAGCAACCCACTCCTTGCTAACTACACAAAAAGGACAATTAATATTTACAGTAACTAACAAGGAATGGCTAGGCATTGTTGGGAGTATTGCCTAGTGTATAAGAAAAGCTTGAGCAGGTTGGGATAGATGTGGCATTTGTATCCTGGGCTGGATGTCTGGGGCCACAAAGTGCTACAATGAGCACTGCAAAGCAATGACCTCCAGCTGGACCACGAGGAATATACACGCCTGAGGGTGGACGTGTATACACAAGCTTCCATGGAGAAGATTTAGTTCACATCAACTAAGAGACTAACTGATGGAAGAAGCTTTCTTAGTCTGTGAAATGCCCAAAACAAGAGTGGCTGAGGTTACTTGATTTGTTCTGCCTAGAGCAGAGGAGACTGAGGGGAGACCTCATTGCTGTCTTCAACATCCTCTTTGAGAGGAAGTGCAGGGGCAGGTACTGATCTCTTCTTTCTGGTGACCAGTGACAGGACCCTAGAGAATGGCATGAAGCTGAGTCAGGGGAGGTTTAGGTTGGATATTAGGAAAAGGTTCTTCACCCAAAGCATGGTTGGGCACTGGAACAGGCTCCCCAGGGAAGTGGTCACAGCACCAAGCCTGACAGAGTTCAAGAAGGGTTTGGATGATACTCTCAGGCACATGGTGTGACTTTTAGGGATGGTCTCATGCAGGACTAAGACCTGGACCAGATGATCCTTCTGGGTCCCTTCCAACTTAGGATATTCTGTGATTCTATGCAAAACCTGAATGTTTTCTATCTCAAGTTCATGCTTTCTGTGCTTTTTACGACTACGAAAATAGAATTTTCTGAGCCGATTTGCAGCAGTGCTTGCCATTTTGTGACAGTCAAGCACACTGATGAATCTTTCTTTTAGCTATCTAATGCTGTGCAATAACAAAGAGTGAGGATCAAATTTGTGAGCATAGAAGATGAGACTACTCAAAACAGCAGATTAAAAGAAGCTCCCCTATCCTCCAGCTGATGTGAGGAGAAAAGACAGCTGAAACCAAACTAGCTGGGAGGTCAACATGACAATGCTGAAAGCAAAGTGAAGAGGCCCATCCTCAATTTTTATCACCACAAAAAATTCCCAACAAGTTTCACAATTTCAGCTTTTATCACAGCTGTGAATCTACGTACTGGGACACTGCAGTGAAGTATCCTTTACAGTGGAAGACTGCATTAATGTTATACAGCACAGAGAAGTTACAGATATATAACTTGTTTGTATCTTGTTACAAAGTACACAGTGACCTGGATAAGGCTTCATACTCCATGGATCAAAAATCATGACATCTGAACAACAGATGCTGTATTTTTCTTCTTCTTAGTACCTCCAAGGAATGAGATATCACTGCCTACTGCAAGACTTGAGAGTGAGGTTTTGCTTGTCCATCTCACACTCACATCCCCATAGTATGCTAAGGAGTGGCTGGACAAAAACACTCTTTTAGACTGGCAGGTACTGAGAACACTTCCAACTCTGTGCTATGAGTGGGAGGAATGTGTTCTATAGCATTCCCCTTCTGCTTGCATACATGATGCAAAGAGCTTCTGCTCCACATTTTGAAAAACCAAGAGTAAGAAGGGTTAGCTATGGAGGAAGACCTATGTTATAGGCAACAACAAACGAATGTAAGGGAATGGGCTCTTCAAAATATTTTAAATAAAAATACAAATTGCAATTACGCAAAGCAAATCCTACTTAATAACTCTTTGTCCATGTCTTTCTGTGTCAAGAAAGACCTGGGAGAAACACAGATCCTGAAACAGAATTATATTCCACAGTGTATAAATCAGCACAGTTCGCGCAGACTCAAACGTACAGAAGTGGGTTTAGCTGAGAAAAAGCCAAAGAAACCATCTGATGCTTGGACTGCAGGTCATATCACATGTGAAGAGGGAACGGTTCAGCTCTTCCTCCCTCCTATCCACAGTGTGTTTTCACCAGGTCCCAATTCTGCTTTGCTCTGTCTCCATTCAGAGACACAGATTTGCCCAGACAAAAGGTTTGCAACATGGCTTACAGTGAAGAGTATGAAAGGGAAAGTTTATTTCCTCTCATTTTCAAGTGCTCACAGGAATCTGAATAAAATATTTCAACAGTAACCAGAATGGATGTTAAACATCAATTTCTAAACATTTTTAAACGCACAGGAGCCAATAAACTGTATTTTAGCTTATTAAAAGTATTCAACTCATGTTTTGAACTAGTGATGATGACTTGAACAAACCCTGGAAAGCTAAGAAAGTTCAAAAGGCCTGGGGAATAGCCAATGCTTTACCAGTATTTTAAAAAGATAATAAAACAATCATATAAAATGAATTATGTAATTTCAAAAATAAATATTTGCTTGATATGTGTATGCTGATACTGGGAATATTAGGAATTTCAGGATTTTTCTTGGCATTTTACAATGTATTAGTCCTAAACAAATTCAAGGCAGCACATACGAAATGGACTAAAAGTTGGTTGGCTAGACCAGTTCAAAGTAAAAAAAAAAAAAATCATGAAAGAAATCCTCATCTCATGAAGATTCTGTGAAGATACTTTTATTCAACACTGGGCAGCATTTCTAACAATGATCTGGGAGAAAAATGCTAAAATGAAATTTGCAGATGACACAAAAATTGATAGAGCTATAGATAGTGATAAAGTCGGTCCTGTAAAATCATTCAGAACAGGTGACAGAACAGGTTTTGCCTGAACAATGTGTTGTAATAGAGATAAGTATAAGGTCAAACACTGAGGAACTGGGAATGTAAATCACAGTAGCAGGAAAGCAGTTAATCAAAGACTAACTAGCTTCAGAATAAAGCAACTGGAAAGTGTATGATGGTGTGAGGCAAAGGTCAAGAGTGCAAACACAGCTCCTGGACGGATGAAGAGGAGAAAACTGAGAAGAAATCAGGTAATGACACATTAGAAGAACCACTACCTGTTGTCTCCATACTGAATATGCTGGAAAGTACGTAAAAAGCTTAAGAAATAACTCAAATCTGTTTCATACTGTGAAACTAAAGAAAATAAAGCATTTTTTATTCCAGGAAAGAATGACTATTATACCTCTGATAGTAATTAGCTACGTGATGCAGATAACACTTTAAAACCATGTAGGGAAGGAAAAAGTTAAAGTAACTCCAAGTCAAATGTAATCAAACTCAGGTTAGGAATAAGACATGTTACAATTACATCTTCAAAGCAATTTTGTACTAGAACTTTTACTATATGTCCTTTAAAATGGACATTTTGAGAACTCCAAGAACAGGTAATTTGCTTTAGGAGACCAACTGTACTAAAACTAAGTTTTAAAAGCTTGTGTTGAAAAAAACAGGGCATGCACAGAATATGGAACACATCAAGCACCAACCACACTTCTGCACTAGGACAAGACTACACCGTTCCTGCTGCTACCACAGCTCACTTGACTAAAACTGGCTTAGTTACTCTCTACACATCTTAACTGTCCCTTAGGCACACTGGCATAATGGGCATAAGAAAAGCTGATGAGAGAAGATGCTGGGGTGTGGGGAAACTGAGAAAGTAAGAGTTGGGCAGCATAAAGCTCAGAGCCACCACAAAAAGGCCCCCACCCCAAATCCTACTGAACCATCCTGCAGTACTGCCCTGCTTGGACAAGCACTACTTGATCTGTGAGAGGGCACAAGACCATATTGCAAAAGAACCACAGAGTAAGCAATAGCTATGAACTACATTTTGCAAGATAAATATAGAATGTAATATGTAAATGCCTTAGAAAATAATATAAAGAATAAATCAGTTTGGGACTTCAACTTCTAGAATGATTCTGAACACTGGAGAAAAATTACTTGGTCGTTCTACACATATCTTAGGGCTGCCAGATCTCTTTCTAATAAACTATAGCTTGGACTTTTACATCATACCATTTTGGACAAGCTGATTATTTTTAGCACAATAATCTGCATCAGATGTATTCCACAATAATACTTTTTAAACTCTCAGTGTGAAAACTAGTATTATTCATTACTCGGTTTCTTAAAACTTATATAATCAAAACAAGTCCTGTAGTTGATGGTGTGTTTTTTTTGGTTTTTTTTTTGCTTAGTTGTTTTTTTTGGGGAGGTTATTTTTCTATTTTTTTAAAATCATTAAAGATGGTTCCACTGTATTGGAAAACTCAATGAATTATAATCACCTCAATTGCATCGTCGTACATTTTTCTTGCCTCCGTGTCCATCTTGTCTGACATAAGCCAGGCTTTCAATAAATATTCATAAAAACTGTCTCCCAGCCCGCCCACGGATGTGTGATCTGTAGAAGGGAAAGAGGGAAGAGAACAAAAAAAAATGTTGAAGTTGTTATGCAATACCACCTTAATTTATTCAAAACATAAACTTATGTTTTTGAGGCCTACTGCTGCAGAATTAACATTCTAAGCCTGTTTAGCAGGATGAAGCTACACTGCACCCCATCCCCTCCAAACTTACTTCATAGGCATGGAACCTGCTGCATGTGTTCGCTGTTTGCCATTCTGCACAGGAGGCTAGATCTCACATAAAAAAATGTACTTTGACCTCTAGTTTTACTTCTTTCCAAAGAACCTGTTTTGTTGCTAGGGTTTGGGGGTTTAATTTTTTTTTTTATGTATATGTGAAAAACGTGTGTAGAAAACCCCCTCAGATCTCTTTATCCAGGGTGTAACCAAGCTACATGGTTGGCTTCAAACTGCCATGAACAACACAGAACCCAACAGTTCCAGGAGATTTTTGTTTCTAACAAGGTAGTTACTCGACAGACCAGTGAATTCCTCAAACTAAATGTTCTTATTGAAGCTATTTTAGTCAAAAGGGAGGCAAACTGCCTTTGCAGTGTACAACACAAGACCTGCTTTTCTTCACCATACGCGAGCAACCACACGGATCCACGTTATGTGCAGCAGGGTAAAGCTGCTTGACTATTAGAAGTCACCAGCACGAACACTGGACCTCCTGACACACAGATTTTGATTTTGTCCTCTTTTTTTTTCCCTTTCTTTTTTTTTTCTTTTTTCTTTCAGAGGTTGCCTTTCACAAGTAGCATCATTCTGTGCTGACAGGCCTCAAGAGATCGATCAACCTACGCTTCCCTTTGGGTGAACTATCCCCACAAAAAGCCTGGTCTGACAGCCTCGGAGCTTCCTTCTTTTCCAACCAGGGTAAGCACTCCCTAGTATGCCCTTCATTCAAAAAAGCAGCACAGTCTATGAGATTTAATAAGTGACTCCAACCAGAACACACATAACCTTTTCTTTCCTAATGTTACAGCCCTCAAAACACTGGCACAAGAGCAGTCTTAGTCTACTGAAGCCAGACAAGGGAAATGTTTAACACCAACGGTGCCATAATGCCAGAAATTCACTGCCCTAAGCACGACTGTTTCAGTCATGCAACTTCCCTTTTACTGCGTTAAGGTATGATACTTTCATTTACAAAATACCTCAAAAAAAGTATTCTTCACAGTTTTTCTGGAATAAAGGTGCAAAAGATGTAGAAACTCTCCTTCTGTTCCTTTTTCCTCCAAGCACCATCCTGCCCCAGCATGTCTGCTTGTCTCTGAAGATGTGAGTAGGAGGTTAGAGCTGGTAGGTGCTTCTATCCTAACTCTTCTAGCTGCCTCTTGGCTCCTCTGCTACTTACAAATGGATTTCTAAACAAAGGAAGGAGCAAGTGGAGAGACTGTAGCTTTCCCATTTAGTTTCAAGTTGTGAATTTGAAGTAAATTACTTCATGCCCTTCTCTTATATCTCAGAATCTCCTCAACTGCCTTTTCACACCCAGTTATTCATTGATTGCGAGTTTTCATAAGCTTTGTAGCTCTGAGCTGTAAAAGGACATTCAGGTCATGAGTCACTTTCTCACACAAACGCAAGGGCTAGAAATGACTACTTCAACGTACAGTTACATTCTTAAGTAGACCCAAGAACTAAGGGTCTGTGGTTTTCAGAAAAAAAAACCCACAAACCATCACAGGACTTCAAAGCTACAACTCATGTTAGCACTACTCAGGGGCTGTCTTCATAAGAGACACTGTTTAAAACTACTTCTGTAAGACTGCTGCATCCCCAGCTGAGCTCTGTCACTTGAGTCAGCACTGCTCCTCAGCCAGATTTCTTTGACAGATGCACTCAGCCCCCAAGGAGGACAGGGTTGTTGAACCCTCAGCAGGGTTTGTCTAGCAGCAGCTCCACCTGGGTTAGGGGCAGGAAAGAGCAGGAAGGTAAGTGAAAAAGGTTTATTTCCTAAACAGAAAAATCCATACTCCAGATGAGTTTCCAAAGTCAATTACCAGTAACATGCCCTGTTTCATGTCTACTTCTTCAGGCAGTCATTTGAGAACTGCCCCTCTCCTGTCAGTAGCTCTTCTCCTCCTTTCACATTGTCTCTTCCTGGGATGGGGCAACCTCAGATGCATGTACAGACTGGGGAATGAGATGCTGGAAAGCAGCACTGTGGAAAGGGCCGTGGGGGTCCTGGTCAATGGCAAGTTAAATATGAGTCAGCTGTGCCCTGGCAGCCAGGAGGGCCAACTGTGTCCTGGGGGGCATCAGGCAAAGCACTGCCAGCAGGTCAAGGGAAGGGATTGTCCCACTCTGTTCTGCACTGGGGCAGCCTCACCTTGAATACTGTGTGCAGTTTTAGACACTAAAGTATAAGAAAGATATTAAGTTCTTGAAGAGCATCCAAAGAAGGGCAAAGAAAATGGTGAAAAGCCTTGAGGGGAAGCCATCTGAGGAGTGGCTGAGGGCACTTGGTCTGTTCAGCCTGGAGAAGAGGAGATTGAGGGGAGACCTCCCTGTGGTCTTCAACATCCTCACGAGAAGAAGCAGGGCAGGCACTGATCTGTTCTCTTTGGTGATCAGACAGGACCTGAGGGAATGGCACAAAGCTGAGCCAGGGGAGGTTTAGGTTTACCCAGAGTGTAGTTGGGTATTGGAACAAGCTCCCCAAGGAAGCGGTCACAGCACTGAGGCTCCCAGAGTTCAAGAAGCATTTCAGTGATACTCTCAGGCACATGGTGTGACTCCTGGGTATGGTCCTGTGCAGGGCTAAGGGTTGGACTCGGTGATCGTTGTGGGTCACTTTCCAACTCAGCATGTTCTGTAATTCTGTTTGCATCTTAGACAAGAGTACAGGGAACATACAAACCAGTAGCATCAGGAGACACAGGGCTCAGAGCCATCCCCTGTCTACAGCTTTTTTTGCACCTTCTTCATGTAATTCAGAGAACAGAGCTGCACAAGACTCTCAGATACAGACCCTCCTCCCACTCAGCAAGTGAGAAACAAATATGGTAAGAAGATAAGGCCTTCCAAGGGCCTTACAACTCCCAGCAGCAGTGTTTTCCTTACTCCTCTTTTGCATATCTCACTCCAGCTCTGGCCTGCCAAGAATTTCAAGGCTCCTTTCTCATTCAGCACTGGGCTCCTCCACTCCCCAGCTGATGCCTTTCACAGCTGGACCAGAGGGGAGACCTATCAGAAAGGGCAAAACGATTCTGTTCCTTCACTTAGGCAGCAGGAAAGGGACAGATAAAATATTTCTGGTAGTCACATATGATGGTACTTCAAGGGAGGTGGATGCATCAAGATACAGCTGTCTTTATATCCTTGTCCCCTCCCCATCTGCAAAAACAGCCAAAAGAGGATGGATGTTAAAAGGAGGCCACAGCAACAGCTGAACCAGAGTTTAAGCACAGCAAGTTTTCCAAATTCTGCAGATGCAGAATTGCACCCTGGCAAGGTCTCCTTCAGGTCTTCTGCTAGTCTGTGAAAGTGTTGCTAAAGCAAGAATCTGCTACATTTTGTAAGGACTGTAGGTAGAAATGACTGAAAATTAAAACACTTTTTGTGACAGATTGTGGTCTCTGACAACTTGCTCTCACCTAGAATGGAAATGCTAAAGAAATATTTTCCAAGATTCCTTAGCAAATATATAACTGGTGAAAACTGCAGATTTGAGTTATTACATATCATTCTCTCCTAAAAACAAAGCTCTCTACCCAAACTTCCCAGGAAGGTCCAGGGTGGTTATCACTTTATCCTGCCATTTGAGCTACAGCTCAGATGGATTAAAAGATTTAACTTGTCTCCATTTAAAAATGTTTTGCTTAGAAAAAAGTTTTGTACATAAAACATACTGAAGTTTTCAAACTGGCCCTAACCTTACATGTCAATCCAGAGTACTAAAAAGGAAAAACTTGTGATTTGAGTAACTGAGCTTACAACAGCATCTTGGCACTGAGCAGTCCTCAGTAAGCAGATCAGAAGTTAAGCATTAAGTTTAAAATGTTTACAAGCATCTTGAAAAGTTAAAAATGGATTTGTTTTTTCATATATTTGATCTACAAGAATCAATTAGCTGTATGTCACTTAAAGGTTTATATTTTGAAGAACTGTTTCACAGTGAAATCCTGAAGCAACATTCATTCCAGATTAAGACAAATATAGCAAAAAGAACAGAAGTATGAGGGCACATCAGATATGGCAGAAGCCACATGTTCTGTTCAATGTATACATTTTTAGAACATTCATTCCTTCCAATCAAGACAAATTAAGATATTTTCTTCATTCTCTCTTTTTGAAATGTAGGCCCAGATGACTGGGCAAATATAAAAGGATTCCAAGTAAAGGATTGTTGTGGAAGTGTTATTTTAAAAGACACAGTAACCACAGTTGGAAAGAATAGCTTCAACTTTTGCAACTAAAAGCAATTACAAGAAGCCCTGTATTTTTTTTTGTTTGTCACACTTGAAAGCATATTGTGTGCAAACCTCTGCAGTCAGTCTGTTTGTAGGGATCCTTCCTGCCAGAAAGAAACACATAAAACCTTAATAGAAAGACAATGATATTTAAAGTTCATAGCAACATTTTTGCTCAGCTACTACAAAGGATTTATATCCTGTTAAATATTGGCATTTTTCTTCTTAGTAAACAGCACGCAATCGTAACAAAAAAAAAAAAAAAAAAAATCTCTCTCATAGCAATATTTTAATGAGTTTTTAATGCAACGATAAAAGATTTATACTTAGTCAAATACATGGCAAAAATCCCATCCATGTCTTTCCAACAGACTGAGTGGGGGGACCTTCTTTTAAATCCTCACACAATCATTATCTAAGATTCCTAAAGCTAGTTTCACTCCAAATGATCTTATTCGTATCAGCAATCCATTAGCTCACTGCCGACACAGTCTCCTCTGACAAGAAGCAGGACAATAATTTCACAGCAAACCACAGACCTTTGCAGCGGGTCAGACGGGGTGTACATACTGTCTGACTGAAATGCCAATGTATCTAAGCCCCAGAGAGCAGGGAGAGTCTGTGCTCTGGTGATTTGCTCTCTGTAAGTAAAATTGGTTCTTTACACATCTAGGGAGACAAAGAAACTTGTTTTTCCTCAGCTAGCTCTTCAGGGCATAGGCAATAGGACCCCCCTCCTCAATGACATGCGAGGCACTGAGACGGATCTTGCTGTTCTTTCTCTCCAGGACTAATTTTTGGAGATGGTTTTAGATAATATTGATACAAGGCATTCACATAGCTTATTCTCCTTTCTCATATACCCAGACCTACCTAATGGCTGTAAATAAGTACCTCCACAGCAAGCCAGTTTCCAAATGAATGACAGTGGTTCCCAAAAACACAGTTATGGACGCAGACTGAAAGTTACCAACATGCGTCACTTCCTTTTGTTTACAGGGAAAGTTTGGTTCAGTGAGCAATAACATATTTTCCACAACAACAGAAAGCCCCCTAAAGATAACATTAATAATGGATCCTGCTCTAATGAAGGTCTATCTGCTCTCTAGAGCAAACTTAAGATGTGTAAATTATTTTTAAGCAGATGGCTTTAAGCAGTTAACAGCAGCTTAATGAGGCAAATTAAAAACAGTTCATGATTTGCTAAACCCTCTCTGCTTTGTGCCTTAATTGTTCAATTGTCATTTCTTGGCAAGGAGCAAGAATAAAGAAAGAAGCCAGGCATTGATTTAACAACAGCACACAATGCCAGAACTGATGCTGTAGGTCCAACACCTGAGGGTGAGGCTTCCTGATAGCCCCGAGCAGATGGGGAATGAGCCACTGCCCCTCCCTCACCGCAGGGCACGTCCTCCTGTTTTTCCATTGCATCAGAAAGCTTATGCATCACTTACTGCACACAGAACAAAAAAAAGAGACGAAATACAATACCGAGCAGAAGCATGTTTAGCGTGAACAGGCTGCCCTGCTGGAAAGCAGTTCGGTGAGATAACATTGCAGCAGTACATAAGCACAAGCAGACAGAGATGCAGATCAACTATGCCCACAGTAGTTTTAATCCATGAATTGCAACTATAACACTGATTTAATATTTTAAGGTACAGAGAGATAGAGAACAACCAAGCAAAAAATTAGAAATTTGGCAATATGTAAAAGAAACTCAAATCTCAGAATTTCAATCGTTAGTTACAACTCTAAAGTGAAGGAAAACTAACTTAAGCCTGTGCTATACTCCATAGACTAGAAACACCAAAATAAATAAACAACTGATTCATTTCAACAAAAAGACTAGTAGTACAGAACTACTTTGCAACAAAAGAACGAAGCAGTAAAAAGGGAGACTGTTCTTCCTCAGGGATCACAAACTAAATCTTTGACAAAGTGCTATTGTAATATGTCAAAAAAGGAGTTCAAGAGTGAAAAAGTTAAGTGATCAGGAGGGAACAGCAAAGTGATTAAGCTAATTAAGAAACCCACACACTCCATCACCATTAGTTGTTATGACCTGTACCAACCGGCCTTACACTGCAGAGCCCTCCTCTGCGCAGGAAACTTTCACAGATTTTTTTTTTTCTCTTTGTCTTCAGAGTGGTTCTGATTAAATTGCAGTTCAATCTTTACTTCATGAAGTTGGTTTTAGTGCTCCTCAGCTGCTCTAAATAGGTGCAAGCTCCCCTTCTAATCCTTTAATTCAGAAAGCTGAGGCCCTGGAAATTGCAGCTGCTGCAATTCACAGCAGAAATTCAACCTAAGGATGTCATAAGCCATAGCGGTTGGCTTAGAAGTGAAAACACTTGTAAATTAACTGCAGCAGAGGCTGTCCTGATAAAAAGAGACGGAGGTGCCGATTTTAGTCAGCTATGAACTACTTATCACTAAGGAACACAACAGCATGACAATTTTTCTGAAAACATGCAGCTCAGTTGGTGCTGATAACATTAGGGTTGTGAGTTCGATCCCGCTATGAGCCGTTCACTTAAGAGTTGGACTTGATGATCCTTGTGTGTCCCTTCCACCTCAGAATATGCTGTGAAATCTGTGAAGTTCCATTTGCTGAAATCCAAGAAAATCATAACAGAACTACGTTCAAAAAATGTAAATTAAGGTTGTAATGGCAAGCATTTATAAGCTGGGAGACAGCTGAACAGACATTGCTTCCCATTCTACTGTCTGGTAATCAAGCAACAAGAAAAACCTTGCTCAGCTCCTCCCAACCTGGGGATACGTGATCACGCCTGCTCAGCACACACAGCTCTAGAGAACGCAGCAGCTGAAATCTAAATACACCATATGGAGAAAGTAGATGTGAATAATCTGAAAAGGCTTGGAAAAATATGGATGGTTCTTGAGTTCCTTAACTGTACTCCTTGAAAAAACAAACTTTTATCTGGGTAGAATCACGTCCCACTTCTAGTTTCATTTAGAAATGGCCAAAGCATTTTTATCAAAATTGTTTTAAAAACACCAACAAAACAGCTTGGGGCAGGCAAAATATTCCAGCTGGAAGAGTTGGAAGTCTGGCAGCTACAAGAAAGTGAAAACACAATCACTTAATGGAAAGTATTGAGCAATCTTAATAATAAGTCCTACCAGTTTGTCATATAATAAAATTAAGAAAAATTACTTCCTAGAACTGTAGGGTTTATCAAGCTAAGGATTAAAAATTGTCAAACTTGCACAATTCAAGTGTGTGCAAAGACAAAAGAAAGAATTTGAAACAGACCGGCAAGTATAACTAGCCAGCCCAATTAATACATATATTTAGGTAACTAATGTTGTTAGAATCTAAACACTTCTTCAATTACAGAATGTAATTTATGATCCTGTAATGTCAAACAAATATCCTAATTTGGTATCTTACAAAAGACTGTCCTTTCACTCTCAGGAATTCACAGTTGGAACAAATATTTTCTTTTTTCATATTCAAAGTTTCCTGAAACATCAAAACATTCCAGCTATTATTTATAATTCTGGAAAGATTTAGGTCATCTCTCAGAAGACATGTTCACGAATTAAAGATCAATCAACCCATTAAATCAAGTCCACATGCTAAAATTAGAAACACATCCACAACCTTACATTGATGTTTTTACTGGGAAGTAAAGTGGCCTTTTATCACCTGAGGTTGTCTTTTCAAGATTATTACGCTCACCCACAGAGCCACCCAAATGAAGCACACCTGCCTCTCTGTGAAGTTTGGAGTCAGGGTAAATCCTACCTGTGCAGGCAGCTTTAACTAAGCTGCTGGGATTTGCAGTGGATTGATGGGAAGTCAGGTACATGTTTATCTCTGATGACTTTTTTTGACCTGACAAGGTGGCTTTGAAAAGCAGCTAAAGGGTAGTAACATCAGCTACTCCAAACAATACTGTTGAAGTCATGTGCCCACAATGCAAAGAGTCACTTTTGAATAAGATTTCCTACACAGGGGGATTGACAAGCTCTTAAGGTCATTACATCCTTTAATTTATTCACTTTAACCTTCCTTGAAGATCTCAATTCTCCTCTTACAGATTAAAAAGAAGAATAAGGGAGAGAGAAACCTTTATTAGATTAAATCTAGTCCAACACTCATCTCTACAAAATTAGCTGGCAAAACCACCGGCAACCACTTTACCATCTCCCTTCAAGTTGTATCAAGACCATGGCAGTTTACGTATTTACATATATACGTGTGTATATGTATCACACATGAAAGCTGACAGTCAAAAGTGATTCAAGAAGCAAGTAGTTACAGATTATACCACATGCAATATAAATCCAGGTGACTCTGCCTGTTTCTTCCTCCTAAACCTTCTGACTAAGTATCTCTTACTTTTCTTCTCACAACAGATGCCTGAAATAGCACACACAGCCATCTTAAGTTTTGATCACTCTGTAGGTGCTAGGAAATTGTTCTGATTTTAAGACTTACTCAGTCCATGCTCTGTGACTGAGACTGAGCTACCACACCATACGTGCACAGCATTCACCACCATCCCTCTCTTACTTTTGACCATACAGGTCAAGAAGTGCTATCTGCAAGCTGTGTTTTCACACAGACCTCTAAGTTAACTGTCTTCAAAGCCATCAGTGTAAACTCTCAAAACCACCCCTAAAACATGTTGAACTTTGTTAACACAGATTAATTTACTGAATTCACAGCGAGGAAAATAAATGTTGAAGGTGTTGGGGGACAGATTTCAGATTCTAGATATTGATGCACTCCTCATCAAGATCATGCTCTAAAAGTACAGTTTGGTGGTACAGCAAAATGAAATATTCATCTCTTTCCACAGCAATGTAGGCAAGCACTTTCAAAACCCAGTTAAACCATATCTAAATCATTTCTTCAGAAATTATTTATAGACACTCCTTTTCAAATGCATAATTCATATATGTTTAACCTTCCAATAACACTAGAATCTTTAACACACTAAACAAAGCTTTTATTTGTTCACCTTTTTCAGCATCTTGCTCAACAGACCAGCAAAACGTCTTAACCTTGTAGTCTTATAAAAGCATATTCCCTGTAATGCACAGTTCTGCTGTATTTCATTAAAACAAAGTTTTAACAGATTATCTTGCTCTTGGCTCCTAATGAATAAACAAATTCGAATGCAGCTTTTTCTTGGAACACAGCTAATTACATTTGTACAAGGTTGTAAAGCAAATGGGCAAGGGGAATTCCCCAGCAGAGATTACACAGATTATTTTCTATTCAAAACACATGCATGTTCCTAAGAACAGAACACCACAGAATATATTGGATAACAAAATTAAGGACATCTGCCAAGATGGCAAAAAAAATTAAACTGCAAAGAACTAGCCCCACCTCCTCACCTTCAACTGCATGCTTACTGCTGGAAATCTAGAAATAATGTTGTATTTATTCATAATGCAATCAACTGAAAGCAGATTTCAAGTAGAAAAACCCACCTCAAGAAATGCTTGTACTAATGTCCAAACTAATCATCACATAGATCATGTCTCCAGTTCTATAATTGATGTTCCAACCACAAATCAAAAAAAGAAATTTACCCGCTAAATCAAATAAATGTGCAAAGATGAAGTCAGGTTTAGAAACTACTCCTCAACTATTTTTACAATATATATAATTATTTTAATTCTGCGCCATTTAATTCCCATTTAAGAGAGAGAAAATCTTTTCCTTATGCTGAAAGGGGAAAAAAAAAAAAAGACCTTAGAATTAAAGCATTAAAAACTATTATTCACAGGTCAAGTAGACGGTAACTATCTGAAGAGTTTTGGAAAATACTATGGAATATATAGGCTTACTTGACTCAATTCCCTTCACTTCCTTTTAGATTATGGATGTTTTGCCAGAACTTGACATTATATTTTGCAGTTTGATTTTTTGTGATTCATGGCACTGCCAGTTTCTTAGTGTTGTCTATAGCAGGTAGGGTTACTAATAGATATAACTGAAGATACTCCTCCTGCTAAGCAAGGCATCTAGTAAATAAATAAGGGAGAGGAGGGAAAACGCAAAGTATCCTGTAATTACACCATCAACCTGTTAATATATGCTACAATAATATTTTTATCTGAAATATTTATCTGCAGTATTTCTTTAATCTTTAGAAAGACCACTTCATTCTTCAGTATTATTCACTTCACCTTGCAATCTGCAAGGGTTTTAATCTGTAGAGAGGCAGATGTAAAGACTGAAAGGATTTGTTGCTTAATTTTAAAAATGAAAGTACCAATAACTGATAAATAAATCATTATTTGAATTCCTGTCTCTGCAGCACCTTTCAAAGCTTGCATTCAAGAGAATCACTCTTCCAATATATACCTATTTATCTATAAATAGATACCTATATCAATCAGATAGAGTTCATACTGTCAGGGCAATACCCTTCAGCTGATATGCTGACTGTTCTCAGTATTAGCATTCTCAAATATGGGGATATGCAGAATGTGACAGCATCTTCTTCATTGAAAAAGAGTCTGCAGATCACAAGGGCCACTAGATCTGGGTGGCAGAGCCTGGAGGCTGACAGTGGGTCAGTAGGCCCAAGGTTTATGTGCCAGCATCTGGAAACACATGTATTTGTTTTTCCCAGTGAATTTAACCCCGAGTGCATGTGTGTACGTGTAGTTCATTAGCAAACTTTCACCTGGACAGCAGGAGATCTGCATCTGAAAACACCCAAGCTCTGAGCTGATGGCTGCATAAGAGGTCCAGGGTACAAGCACAGGTAGTGGGGAGACAGAGCTCTTGCTCATATTTGAAGGATTCATGAGCATGAGGACACTTGTGAAGGGTACGAGTCCATGCATTTATGTGACAGTGAACACAAGGAGAAGGATCAAAACCTGGCTACCTGCAGGTATGTTCTATGTGAGCTGTGGCAGTACAACATGTGGGTGCTACAAAGGCAGTGCTGTCAGTGGCAGCCTGTGTGAGCAAGCAGCATTAGTATCCTCTCATAGTATGTGCACATCTCTCTAGGACACATCCTCAGGCTCACTACCGGCCAAACTCCAAATGGGAACTAAAGCAGCCACATCCATTGGATAGGGATGGAGAGACCTGTACCTGTCTGGGCTTCAGTAGCTGGGAAAGAGGAATCCCCAGGTCTTGGAGTCTGATGTATGTAGTGGTTTTCCTAACATCTTCAAGTGTGCTACAAACATTTATATAAAATTTATTTTCAATTTTCCTTTAAATTCTGAACAATAAATGCAGACAGATGGTGCTACAAGAGATTGTATTTGATACAATCTCTTATCACAAATGAAAATAGATAGGATATATTGCTCATGGTTTGTCTATTACCTGCAAGAGTTTAAATTAAGCAGTTCAGTTAATTACCTAGCTCAGCCCCAGAACATTAGCCTAAAACCAGCTGTACAGGCAAGCATAAAAAATCTGGAATAGTCACCCAGTATTTCCACTGATTTAATGACAGTAATTTAAAATTGTTTTTATTCGTTTTCCTACATATGAAAATTGTACTATTTTATCTGAAGTCTAAACCTAATCCAAATAAATTAAATCCACAGAAGCTTTCTCTAAATAGTATTCTAAAATTAGAAGCGCTTGGTTTGGTTTAATTTAAGCATTTATTGTTGCAAATGGAAGACCACCTGAAAAAAATGAAATACGCACATATAAAGGTATTTGCTTAAGTTTATTTAAAGGCCAGTCTACAACACAAGCAACTGAGAAACAGAGGATGTAAGCTTCTCCCACTGAGCCACCTGGGTTGTGCCTCTACTTATTTTGTAGTAACAGGTTCAGGGAACTGCAACAAGGTGAGAACATCACCAAAAGATGTTAAGATAGTGTGTGTAACAAGGCAGGATAAATACCTGTGTGAATCTTTTTACTATCATCTTTAAAGGATAGACATAATTTTGTACATGGAAGACACCATTTAAATTTAGTGCACTAAATACACATAACACGTGTGATTGATACCACACTGTCAGTGAGTCCTTGTAAACATGCTGACAGAGTGCCCTTCATCAGGCTTTTAACTTAGACTACTTGCAAATCTGAGTAAGGGGGCTTGTTTTTGTTAAGGAGACATGAATAAACCACTGTAGAACAGACTGTGGTCTGGCTGTTCATCAGATCAGCATTCACTGGTGGCAAATTCCGTATCTGTTACATTCCTAATAGCAATGCTGAGCTCATGCACTGTAAATTCACATGCTAGCTCACTATACAGCAACTTGTTAATGTGCTCACATATCATTAAGGCATAATAAACACACATGATTAAAATAGAATAGACATTTCTGCTTATTTTCTTGCATATGAAAGCTATGCTCTAGTAACCACAGCGGTGTTGGATCAAGGGTTGGACTTGATGATCTGAGAGGTCTTTTCCAACCTGGTTGATTCTATGATTCTATATTTAGCCTAAACCCCAATTTTAGTTAAACTGACAACTTTCTTTGTAGCCAATCCAGGTAACTCCATAGGTAGCTTAGGCGCAGGAAATGAGATCTGAAGTCAGAGTGATTATTACTTGCAAGAGATGTTGGAACCAGAAGAAATACAGTAGTCTTGGTACTGGAAAGCATAAAGGAAGAATGTCCAATTTACAGAAATGTGCAAACATGAGTAGTGTTCCCTGACTTTGAAATAACATGCAGATTGGCATTTCCTTTGTTATTGCTCTTCTAGTTGGTATTCTCATTTAACCTGTTTGCAAATGCAAATTAGAATTAAATTTTCTCAACATATTTCATTTCTGAAAAAGTCCTTTTTTCAGTACAAATTAATTTCCGTAATTCTGAAATCTCTTGCTTCTAATCAAATTTCTGTTATATCTGCATAGCAGGCTTCTCTAGAAGCACTGTCACTGTTTTTGAACATAATCTAAATTTGAGGTTCTGATGCTTAACACCAAACCAACCACTCATCATGTGTAAATGAAAAGCTAACAGACTTAACTGAAGGTTAATGTGAGAGGTTAGAAAATGGTTCTTGATGGCTATTTTCGTTTCAGTCCTACAGAAACTGAAACCCCAATGCAAGAGTATCGTAAAACACTTGTCCCTATTGGACCATCACCTTAGCTCATAAGTAAAAACAGGATCTGTCAACATTCATGTGGGCATTATAGCTCTGCCTTCTGGCAAATGCCCCAGTGAGCTGACAAATCCTGAGTTGAACCTATTAAAAAGGCTGTCTGTCATGCCACTCACACTGTAATAATACCTGCAACATTATAAGATTAAACACAAATATTTAGCCATCATTTTCCTCCTCCTGGATGTAATTAACCCCATCACAGCAGTACGTGTCCAGTTGTATTACAAAGGATTTGCACTGGAAAACATGAAAATTGGAAATTTAGAAACATGGAAAACTGGAAATTTAGAAATCACCAGTAAGCCATTCACCCAGCAGTTTTTAGAATTGAGTTTTACAGCATTCAAATGGAAAGAAATTATGGGATGGAACTGTAGTCCCTGTTCAGCACTGCCTGTGGCTTCAGACCCTGGCTGCTGCTGCTTCATGAGGCAGGCAGAAAAAGAAAGAAGGTAATCTGTCACAACAACTCTTCTTCAAGGGCTATGACAAATGCATTAAATGCAAATGAAAATCTATATTAATAAAATTGTAATCACTTCAAAGGCACAGCTATGGATTAATGTCACACTGTACAATCTGACTCATCTCTACAACTTGTTAAGAACCTGGAAGCAATGGTCACAGTCTCCTTGATGAAATCATTATTACTAATGGACTGGTAAGCTACTTCACCGATTATACCTTTTCAGGTATTTGTAACAGAAACATTGAGTGGTTTGAACGAAAACACACATTTTTCTAAGCTCCGGCAGAAGAATGATGAGTGGAAAGGATGGTCTGCATGTCTCAGAGCAGTGTCCCCGGAACATCATTCCCCAGCAGTGAAACTGCAGAACATGCAGTTTATATTGAGATCAAAAGGCCTGCACTCCGATAAATCAAACCACAGCAGAAATGATTCACTGGACCCTGCATCCTAACATCAGAAGCATACCAACAAGGCTGCAGCATATCACGTACACCATTCCCTTTCTCCTAACCCAAGAAGAGCACACACCACATTTTAAGCGTCCATTTAAATGAGGAAAAACAGACAAGACACAGCAACATGGCTTAAGATCTATAGAGGCTAAAGACAGAAATATTCTGAGGCACAGAAAAACCCCATAACAATTGCTGATACCTGAAAGGTCTGGAAGATCTTTATGAAAGTTAGCTCATCATCATTCAAGAACCCTGGATAAGCCAAGAGGACTGGGGAGCTAGTGTCCCCTTTTCTTTGAGTCCAGACAACTTGGACATGTCTTGGTACCTGTAAGTATTAGTGAATTAAACTTAAGAAAAAATGACAGTAGGTAGAAATGAGCCTGCTAAAGAGTCTGTAAGCAAATAAATATCACCTCCCCCTTCTACAAGACCCAGCACTGAATTTTATTACTCGAATTTTCCTATGCCAGCAGCTGAGATATAAGCTTCATATTTATGAATTACATCCAGTTCACATAAACTTTGGATGGACAACACACTATTTAAAGATCTAAGATTCAAAAAACCGGAAAGGCAGTATGTTGGGAGACCTTACCTCTACTAAGTTACTTATGTGTCAGTATAAATTACTGTACAAATCTCTGGAGGAAAGAGGAAAAAGAAAGGAAATATTTCTAAATGGGGTATTTCAAAAGCACATTAGTTGCTCACACTAGCAGTTAATACTTGGGATGACAAGTCAAATAAAGTAGATGCAATACTTGTGGGGTTTTTTTAGTTAAAACCACAAAATTACGATGTGCCTCAGCTCCTTGTGCAAACAGCTCTGAGAAGGTATCAAAATACTCTATCAAGTGTCAAGGTGGTTATCACGAATTTTTCACAAAGTTCTTTTGGCAAGTAAAGATCGATCCAACTTACAGCCCTGTGGGGCCACATCAAATCCACATAAAATGATGCTTCTCTTTACTTCCACAAATCTGTCCTGCAATAGGGATTTCCTTCAAGTATCCAAGTTTACCTATCAGCCTGTTAGAACAAATTATACAAAACACCAGCACTTCTAGAAGTGTATAATTTTGCTTCTATTCAAATCACATAAAGTTTTTCTTTAAAAAAATAAGTTATAAGGTAAAGACAAAACATAATTGCTGAGAAAACTTGACCAAAATTAATTCTTCTATGATGTACACTGTCTAATAATCTCTGAATAATCAACTTGTAGTAATAACAATAATTAAGGCTGAGTGTTATATGTACATTGCTAATGTTTTTATTACTCTGAGTAAAGATATGCACCATTAGAATGAAGGGTACACAAACAGAAACTAAACCCACCACTGTAAAGGTGCTTGCAGCTAAATCCCATATTTCTTCAACAGAGCATTTAGATCTGTATTTATGTAGATTTATTTTACCTATTTCACAGCCCTCGTGACTTACTTGGAATGATGTACAGATTAAACAAAAGCCTAACTAGAACCGAGCCAAAAAAATTTCTGAGGAGAGGAAAAAAATGTTAGAAGGAAGACCAAAAAAATGCAGAAGAGAAACCCCTGAAAGGTCAGAATCAAGTGTTACATGTAAGCAAATAAAGAGTTCTGAAATAATTCTCAGAAACTATCTGCAGAAAGTACTTTGTACAAGATAAAAGATGCATTGAACTAAAGGTCACAGCAAAGACGAAAAGGGCAGCTTTCCCAGAAGCTGAAAAAAGAAAAGTTATGCTCTGGTTCTCTTTCTATTGTCTTTCCAGTACAAAGGTATATAACATGCCAAATACAATGCTCTTTGAAATTACCTTCTGAGGAGAACATAAAAGCCTTGCCTGACTTTAATACCAAGCATGTGACTCAAGTCACTGACAGTACCGGGGACTCAAGCACAAGTCCTTTAGTGAACTGGGACATCGTGTGTGAAGGCATCACCCTTTCTCCACTGACTTGTGTGATGCAGGACACAAACTGCAAAGGCATCAGGAGAAAGAAATTCCTGCCTAAGACTCAGTTACTCCCTCTAATGCGTCCAGTGTTTGAATCCACATGCTCCTTTACTTTAACGTCTCAAATTTTTGGAAATGGGTTCACTGATGAGTACTCTATCAGGGATACAACACAGACATTTTCTCATCATTTCATCTTAATTTGTGAAAAGAAAAAGACAATAACGGGTTCTTGCTATCTAGTCCCCACAAAACTTTTCAAGTGGGGCTTAAAAATGCTTGTTCCACTGGGAAAATCCTAGAAATAATACCAGAACATTTGTATATACATTTGGAACCTTATTTGCTAAACAAAAACCCACACAACAAACCCCACAAAAAACCTCCAGCCACCAAATTCCATGAAAAAAGTTTATGTCTCATGGGCAGCATAAAAACATATAAGGCTCTATAAATTTGTATTTCTTTTTATCCTCAGGACTGAAGTCTTAGCCTGTAATCCTAAACTTTAGTTCCCAATTTACTGTCTTTCAAAATCCATTTAAATAGTATGTTTGAGCTCCACCAAACTTCTTCAAAGTTAAAATTTTTACTATATGTTTATTCTTAGTGACGAGGAGTATTTTATTCCCAAGAGATACGAATTCTCAGCATTGTTATTGCAAGAAAGCCGGAGAGGGACTTTTTATCAGGGCATGCAGTGACAGGATGACGGAGAACGGCTTCAAACTGAAAGTGAGTAGGTTTAGATTAGATATTAGGAAGAAATTCCTTAATGTGGGGGTGATGAGGCATAGGAAAATATTGCCCAGAGAAGCTGTGGATGCCACATCCCTGGAAGTGTTCAAGGTCAGGCTGGATGGAGCTTTGAGCAACCTGGTCTAATGGAAGGTGTCCCTGCCCATGGCAGGTGTGTTGGAATGAGATGATCTTTAAGGTCCCTTCCAAACCAAGTCATTCCATGATTCTATGATTCTATGAAACAGCCCCTAATGACTCCTGGTGATATGCCACATTAGACTACTTTAGATAAAACAAGCACAAACCTTTCGTTAGGAATAGAAAAAAAAGCAACAGAAAAATATTTCAAAGCAATGATGTAAAATTGTCCTTTGAATAAATAATACTTGAATATTTGTATTTGATTACTTTTTTTTTTTCTGAATGTGTGGTTAAACCTAATTTTATCAGAAGAATTTATCCCATCAATCCATATGCCTGTCTCAGAAGGTGTCACAATTCACTCAAAGATACTAGATGAGATATTAGATTAGGGAATTTTGGCCTTAACGACAGGATTAGATAAGTATTTCACAGTGACTGCAATGACAGCTGCATTCATCTCCCTCACACACCAGACTCAAAGTTCGGAGCAAATTCTCAGTTTGCAAGCCAGAACATGTTCTCCTGGATATTTACAGCCAACCACTGAAATCCCCAAAACATATTAATGATGCCAAACAGGACAGAAATAGATCATCTGGCTTGTTCTGACCTGCATTCATAAAAGAAATAGAAACAGAAACCTTGAAGAAAAAGATTCTCTTTTATCACAGCCACTATGAAAGCACTAAACCACTCAAGTTTTCTTTAAAGAACCACTTCAAGAAAATGTATCATGTTTGTGTCTCCCTCTTCATGTTTTATCTCTCTACTTACATTGTGAGCAACAAAATCAACTTTTTCTTTGCATTCCAAAGACTTTTTTTTTTTAATGGGAGACATTAATACCATCAGGATCTATAGGGAGGTTCATCATGCCATTTCACATGCTACTAAGTAAACGAATTATGTTTGTAGATGTCAGTCCTTAACAAAATTTAACCACCACAAACATGCATTACCTCTGTATCACTTTACAGTAATCCATTTACCAGACGGTTTACAGAACAAAACCAGGAACAGACTCAGAATGAGGAAATATTTTCAGCCTCATTCTTTATTACTTTAGATTTTATTGACTGATAACAGTAAGGATAGGCACCAGATTTACTAGGAAACTGTTTTCAGAAAGTACCCTAAAAAGTGAGCTCTGGGACTTCAGAGAGCAACAGGCAAAAATTGGTTTTAGGACATCTCAAGTTTAAGTAATCCTTCAATGTCAGATGTTTTTAGGCAACGCTGTTTTGTGCCCTATAGAACAATCTTTCTGATCTCCAACTCAGCAACAAAGTAAGAAGTAAAGTTTTAACTAGAAATTAATAAAATATGAATACTTACGCTGACCCCACCGTCCTGTTCTTGGATTCAAATAATTTGGATAAAGTCCATTAGGACGATCCATTTTTTGAAGTAACTTCCGAATGTGCATCACCTAAATTAAATCAAGAATCAGGATCACTGCTAACAACGTCCATCTGCTCTCCGCACATACTTAAATCTTTTTTCCTTTTTTTTTTTTTCAATTTTTAGTAGCAAATTTTCTTAATCTGAACTACAGGCTTTCTTGAGGGCTTTCTTCAGATTTTATATGGTTTTGTTTTTAAAGGATTGCTCACATAAACGTTTAAAATTATGATTCTTAAAGGTATGCTGAAACAAATAAGAAAACTTGTGTAGTCATATTTCTACTTGAAAAAGACATCTACTTGGTAACAGAAATACAAGCATGAATAAATTTACCTGCTACCAAGAATGCAGAGAGAATTCAGTATAGATAGTACTTCCCCTTTAATGCAATTTATGATGAAACAGAATAAAAGACACTAGTATGATAAAAATACTGATTTTGAGACTCACCTTGTTGTAGTATACAGGGTCCCCTGTCAAATAGCTGAGGTGGACAAATTCCATGTGTAGAGTACCGAACTCAGCAAGGATGCTGCTGCCAGCAGAAGCCCAGCCCCAGTTGCGACCAACACCACTGAATTCCAACAAATATGCATAAAATAGGGAAAGACAACAAAAAATTTCAGAATTACTCTAACAACAAAACTATCACAGCTAATTAAACAGATAACATCTAATTTTTAAGCTGTACTTCACATTACAGGAATTGTGGTTTGACTGATCAGTTGGTTCACTGGTTGGGTCTCTTTGGAAAAAAGATACCATAACCTCATCAAGATAAAGTCCAGCAATTAAAAAATACAATGTCTTGATGTCACAGAAATACCATGACTTAACACTGGGCTCAATCTCAATTGTTGTTTATTTACTGTATGTTCCTAAGAACAAGAAATAAAATGAGACAAGTATATTTCCAAAGGTAGTAGGGTTCGCTTCCTTCTCCTGGCAAGACCTGCTGTGTTTCCTTTACTTGTGTGGGATGTGCTTCCGTATCTGTATCTACGTAGGAATACACTATGTTTACTGGAGGCAGAACGTACGAGTTTCTCAGGCTCACATGACGAATTAGCAGGAAGTGTCACGTACCTCCTATCTTGCAAAGTCGTAATTCCTAATTTACCTGGCTTAATCTAATGTGAGAGCTTTCACCACCTTTCAGGATCAGGTTATTTAATTTCTGGAGTCAACTACATTTTTGTGAAGATTACTCCTACTTTCTCTCACAAAAAATTTCACTAAGGCTACAATCAATTATGAATGCCTCTTCACTTTTTAAATTACACATTCGAAAGAGAAAATGTAAACAAAAATGCTGGTTACGGAGCAGCAGCTGTACATCTCACAACACATTTTAAGACACAGTAACCACTGCTTACAGAGTGTAAAGTCACAATCATAGCCTGCCTCATAGGGTTTTTTTTGTTTTTTTCACTATGAATACAAAAGCTAATATAACACAAGTCAGTAATTTTCCAAATATTTCTTTCAGGTCTGGTCTTCTACTGCATGTCAGCCTCATGACAAGAGTTCTCATAAACGCCTTACACTGCCACTGACCTCTGGCATGCCAGCCACTGTTTTCCGCTGTGATGCTGGCTGGTTCTGTGCCTTACCGAGAGACTGACACAGTAAAAGCATAAACGACACCAACATGCAGGAAATTTCTGGCACTCCAATTCTTTCCCCTCCACCTACTGCAAATACTCCTCCCTGTCCTGCCTTTCTGACTGAGTTTTGATACCTGACCTATCTGATGGTCCCCTTGTTTTACTGGTAAGTATCTATGCATCCATTGCTTCAGCTTCTTAAACCTCACTATCTGTGTTGCTCGAGCTAATGAGGCAGATGCCTGTGCTGACTGAGGAGCATGGGCCACCAGGGCCCTTCAAACACACTGGAGTCATGGTGCAGGTTTGGGCTAAACAAAGCAAAAATAAAAAACTCATTTATGCACAAAGGAACTTCAGGCCCTAATGCAGAAAGAACACAGTACTGAGTAAATCATAACGTCATGCAGAAAGTGTGTAGTGAAATGCAACCCAGTGATACTGGCTGTACAAAAAATGGTCCAAAAAACAGCCTCAGTGGGAAAATGCAGAATGCGCAAAGCAGAGGAAACCAGGCAAGGGTGGTGATGCCCTGCACCAGCAGAAGGGCAAACCACAGCTCCATGTTCTTCACCCAAGACTGATACCAAAGTGAGGAGCATACCCTTATTACAAAAAGGCACTTAAGGCTCTCAAAAAAGTCCTAAATCTCTTCACAGTCTTAACAAAGCACAATACCTCTCCCAAAACGAAAACTATGTAAACCAATTCAAAACTCTCAGTTATTTACTATCACACATTGCTTAAGTGTACACACAATCTAGACATGCATCACAATTCAGCCAGTGTTTAAGAACATACTAAAAGAATGCCTTGCATCAAAAATTCTCTCTCAGAGTCTGAGGGAAATCCCAGCACTGAGCAAGCAGTACAAGATGAATTAGGCAAGGCAATTCCCTTCCGCAAGCCAATCCAGACCATCTAAGCCCAATCTGACCTCAACAGTCATCTAAAGGAGCCTCTCCATCTGCACAGAACATAGCAGACTTCTGCACACTAGACTTTATACCTAAGCTAAAATATAAAATGAAATAATATCTTCAGAGTCCTATCATCTTCTCAAATGCTGTGAGTCTTTTACAGGTAACATACACCTCACACTGTTCAGAAAACCCAGTAAGTCCAACCATGTCCTGCAAACAATTTTGTTTTTTAATAGGCTCTTTAATTACTAAAGAAGCAATTATTAAACTCTATGGCAACACACAGAATAATACCCTGGGTACAGTCCAACGGCACATTGAATGCTTATTGCACAATGTCAAGAAAAAAAACCATGACCACAGTTTATTGCAGTTAAAGAGTTAGAATGCTCTAAACCCTATTAAAATTATTCTAACATGCCAGGAACGACAGTTTGCCTCCATCTTCTACAGCTCCACTACTAAGAAAATCTGATGTATGCTGTTACTAATTTTAAGTTGGAGGGAGGGGGAGGAACACACTTCCCCACAAAAGAAAACTCATTACCTTTTCAGATTCACCATTGCCCATGGTATACCCGTAGGTGTGTTGAAAGCTGGAAGAAGTTTTCCTGCCAGTTGCACTGCTTTGATCTTGAAAACCTAAGATAGTAGGATCAATTGCAAATAGTTACAAAGTCTGATTTATCTCCAAGAACTATAAAGACTGAAATTTCCCTGCCCCACCTACCCCTTTGTATTAGAAAAGCTTTACATTGTAAAAAACACATTACCTTATAATTTCTTGCCTCTTGTTCACTTTATAAATTTTGTTAAAATTTGAACACGAAAAGCAAACTTGTCATTTTGATTTTTTTCCTTCCAAGCTCTCCAGCAATAGTTCTTAGATTCTTATTACAGAAGAAGATCAGCTCTCCTCCCACCTCCCTCCACAGATACCGGGAATTTCAGTTCCTTTCTAAAGCAGTCTTGAAATCATTCTTTGTATTTGATAGCTTAAAATCAAGACACAACTCTCCTACTCGAATATTTTAACTCTAACAAAATTCCAATCTCTTTTTATTGAGATTAGTGCAGACAGAGTTCCTATTCTTTCAAAAACATTGTCTGTGCAAAACCACATGCAGTTTCCCAGTTTTTCCTTCATTGGTAATGCATAGGAAAAACAATTACAGGTATTATCTTTCCTCCTTACTCTGATTACCTGGAGGAATTACTGAAAGGACAAAATGTCTGTCATTTCTAGTGTTCTTTCTACTTACTTTTGGAACATAAATCCGTAATAGCCTTATTCAGACCCTAATGTCTTTTAAATAAATGAGCAATTGAGAGAAAGCTCCTTACAAGCCTACATGAAGCACATTTTCCAAAGGAGGCATATTTGGTAGATGCCCATTATATGAATCTGCTTTTACCAGTTAGTTGCTGGCGCACATTTTAATTAATGCACTTTCAGTATTCACTACATTCGTGGAGAAGTATTTCCTAATTTGGAGGTAACATTTTTCACTAGTTTGAAGCACCATATGAACGAACATGTAACAAAAAGAGCTACCATGCCCCAAAATAACTTACGCTACATAGACATAGTATAGAAACATTATCTCTCCAGTGACCAGCAATAGGACATAAGGAAACTGAATGAATTTCAGGGAAATTTCAGATTGGGAAGAGGTTCTTTACTGAGAGAGTGGTCAGAATACCAAGCCCATCAGAACTCAAGGATGCTGTTCTTAGTCACAAGGTTTAGTTTTAGGTAGTCCTGAGAGAAGGAGGGATTGTTGCTGAGTTCAACAATCTCTCTAGTCTGCAATATTCTACTATTCCATTATTATCAACTACCTGACCAATACTCATGTAATCAAGAAGAATAAGATCTTTAAGACGGACTACATGATAGCTTTGTTGGACTTGTAAAAAAGGCATCTCTCCCTTTTATAAAGTCTATGGGAGGAAAACAGAAGAAATGCTTACTAGAGAAACAAGATGAAAAATAAGCAATCAAAAACATCCTTATTTTTCATATGAAGGTGGGGAAAAAATCAATATCTTAATGTTTGAGGAAATGACTAGTGAGACACGAAATAAACCAGAACAAAATATTAAAGATGATGTCTAACTGCATTTGATGCAGTGTAGAATGGAAAGATGGAGGTGGATCTGAAAGCAATGAGCCAGGTAAAAGATCTTTTACAGAGGTACTTCAAATGAATTGTAAGATAGGATATGTCTAAACTGAAAAAGAGGAATATGTCTAAACTGAAAAACCTTAGAATATTACTTGATAGAATTGTGAAGTAACAGAAGCAATATGGCTTGAATGATTTTTAGCAAAGAAACTGACAGGAGACAGCATTTGAGAAAATATGCAGAAATTTAGCAGTAAAATTCAGATAACACTCTGACCTTAAACAAAGGACCAAGTCAAAATAAGAAGGCATAGTATAAGGAAGAGGTACAATACATGTGCAGTCTATCATAACCGGGGAAAAAAGAAACCGTAAAGAGAACTAAAAGCTCATTCTTGGCCCAGTTACATATAAACTACCTGATTTGCATCTACAGATAAGTGTCAAAAATTCATACTGAACTTTTAGATTTTTAAGTAGTAGATGGGTCAAGACCAAGCAGAACTATCTACAGAGAGTCATCTAAAAGGAGTTCCTCTACAGCACAGACAAGCTTTAACACCTAATTGAGAACAGAATGATGACTTCCAGTTAAATGATAAATTGTTTGGAAAGACGTTTGTAGCATTAATTTGTTTAGCTTCAGCATTTGGATCCTGCACCCTCTGAAAGCGCTACACATTACTGCATTATTCATTAATAAAAGATACTGAAGCAATAGGGTAAGAATATTCAATGGGAGAACATCCTTACAAACATCCTTACCGGAACAATATTCTTAATGGTTAACTATTTACATACCGCTATCCAGCTTTTAATCAGTTTGAAATGTGCTACAACATCTGAGGAACAAGCTAGAGTATTGAAGGAGTTTTTAGCAGGAGTGTAAGAAGTAAAGGTTGAGCTGATCTAAACGTACATGAATCTAGACAAGACAGTCAAAGCAAGGCAATCACTGCACAGGATTTTATGAGGGCCATGTGACCAGAAAAGCACATTTGGAGAGATGCAGGGAAAAGAAAGAAATGTAGCAAGCAGTGGTGGGTAAGGTGCCTTTTTTGGGAAACTGCAGATTTGTCCAGTTCTCTGCTGAGCTCATTAAAATGCCTTCTTTTAGCAAGTTCCAGACAGTAAAAGCCTCAGGCTCCAGCTTTTAAATAATGAGCTGATATCAGACAATATGATTACTTATAATTTTTTTATTTTTTTTTTTTAATAACAGGTTGAACAGATAAATTCTATTTCAGCCTTGGCAGTTTCCTGTTGACAAGCAATGCATTTCAAAAAATATATAGACAAGAAGAATAGAGAAAAACAAAAAATGAATGGCTGCCTTTAAAATAGAGCTCATTAGGAAACAGTAAAAGAATTGGGGTTATTTAGTCCAGATAAAAGATGTTCAAGAAAGGACAAGATAAGGGCTTTTTAGTATATAAAAGGCTGTAACAAGGAAAAAGATACAATATTTTTTCCCGTGGACATGAAGAACAGAAAATAACATCGAAATGGAGCAAGCGAAAGCAAGTTAGTTATTTGGAAAAAGTTGGTGATAAGGATAACTAAGAATGAAGATTGACCGTGACTGCTGCCAAGTCATCACTACAGCTTTTAAAAATGCTCTGTACAACACACAACTACAAAGACTGAGATGATTTGACTCTGTCAAGGAACAGAAGAATAACTGAGAATTACTCAGCTGCCTTACCACTCTCCCAGCCAAGTTGCTGCATCGGGTTTGCACGGCAAGTTCTTGGTAGGGGCAAGACTACAAGGGTGGCTTCTGTGAGAAATTGCCAGAAGCTTCCCCTGTGTCCAACAGAGCCAATGCCAGGTGGCTCCAAGACAGACCTACCACTGGTCAAGGCTGAACCCGTGAGCATTGGTGGTAGCACCTCTGGGATAATGTATTTAAAAAGAAGAAGGTTTAAAAAAACAGCCGCAGAACAGCAACTGCAGCCAGAGAGAAGAGTGAGAATATGTAAGAGAAACAGCCCTGCAGACACCAAGGTCGGTGCAGAAGGAGGGGAAAGAGGTGCTCCAGGTGTCAGAGCTTCCCCTGAAGCCTGTGGGGAAGACCCTGGCAAGGCAGGCTGTCCTCCTACATCCCATGGAGGTCCACAGTAGAGCAGAGATCCACGTTCAGCCTGCAGAAGACCCCCACAACAGAGCAGGGGGATGCTTGAAGAAGACTGTAAACCCACGTGAAACCCATGCTGGAGCAGGCTCCTGGCAGGACTTGTAACCCTGTGGGGGACCCACATTGGAACAGTATGTTCTAGAAGGTCTGCGCCCCATGGAAAGGACCCATGCTGGAGCAGTTTGCAAAGTATTGCAGACTGTGAGAAGGACACACACTGGAGAAGTTCATGGAGTGCTGTCTCTTGTGGGAGGGACCCCACGCTGATGCAGGGGAGGAGTGTGAAGAGTCCTCCCGCTGAGGATGAAGGCGTGGCAGAGAAAATCTGTGATGAACTGACTGCAAATCCCATTCCTCTTTCCACTGCACCACTGTGGGCGAGGAGACAGACAAAATTGTGAAGTTGAGCCTGTGAAGAAGGGAGGGGTGGAGGTGGGTGTTTTAAGACTTAGTTTTAATTTCTCATTATCCTATGTGGATTTGATTGGTAAGAAATTAATTTCCCCAAGTCAACTTTGTTTTGTCCATGGCAGTACTTGGTGAGTGATCTCTCCCTGTCCTTACCTTTACCCATGAGCCTCTCCAAATATTTTTGGTTTTCCTCTTCCCTGTTCAGTTGAGGAGGGAAGTGACAGAGAAGCTTTGGTGGGCACCTTGCATCCAGCCAGGGATGTAATTCCCCAGTAATGAGACAGCTTGTGCCATACATGTAAAAGTAAAGTGTTTTGTCTCTTGGGTCATTGTATCTACTCTGTAGACCCACACAGCACCTCTGTAACTGGTGCATAAATCATGGAGACTATCCACCCTCAAGTTTCTTTGCTAGCACAAAGCTCCCAAATATGGAACCCTGTAACAGTGAGGAAGTCACAGAAACCACAAAGTCAACAGCTCTCAAAAAAAAAAAAAAAAAAAATGCTGCTCTTGCAGGGTAACTCCACCTTTTTCAAACAGGTATTTCACACTGGCAAAAATTACAGAATTCAGCATGCAGTGGCCTTAAGACATGGAGGTAACCGATCAGAATCTTTTTAAAGTAAAGACACCATAACAGCACTAGCAAGACATCCTATTTTGAAGATGCAAAAATTCTGTATTAGGTAAACATGTCTATTAATCCCAGGGTAGCTGTTCTGTATGCTCTCAACACATGGGAATTTTCCAGGAAAGTTTCAGAAGCCACCACAGACTTGGAGAAGTATTTCCATTTTACATAGCAAAATCTAATACACTAAATACATTAATTTACATGGCCTTTTCTAGGTTAATGCTTCTTTCTGCAAATACTGTAAAGGAATGCAAGAATTTTTCCCCCCTTTCAAAAACAAATCAGTCTGTTTACAGCTAGAAGGGAAAAGAGTGAAAATTGGTAGAAAAAGCAAAACTTAAACCCCAAACTGGATAAGTGGATCCCTCATTAAGATGAAAACAGCAATCAGTATTTACAAACTAGTATGTACAGCAGGCCAGCTGTGAGGGCCTGAATAATTTTCACCCATTAAATTGATGCTTAACATATCAAACCTGCCACCCACCCCACAACATGAAAGCTAACTTCCAAGTACAGCCTTTAAAACGTTTCACAGAAAAGGCCTTAAAGGTTTCAACGATTCTTCAAAAGCCTTATTGATGTATACAGTGACTGCCTAGACACATGGCTGCAACTCTCAGAAGACTATATTATGCTAATACTGCTGTTAGGTGTTCCCTTCCAGCACTATGAATGGCAAACAGCATCGAACAGCTTCTGTTCCTAACTCTGAGGGAGGTTATAGATGTTTTATACAGATAAAGAACCTCTTTCATTTATGTGCATAGACCAGCCTTTGAGTCATTCTTATTAAACAGTAATAAATGCCAGACTTCTCCTTAGTCTGATGGTTAACTAGTGAGTATCTACAGCCATGCAATGTGGCTGGTTCTGTAGGTTTGATAACTCTTGATCCTTGAAAAAAACATCAGACAAAACAGATAAACTGCACAAGTTCACAAAAACATAGTACTCCGTTTACTGTCAGTACTACTATTACTATCAAATCCTGCACTCGTTTCCTTTGACACTAAGGATGAAGATGATGAAGCAGACCTATCTAATTACTGAATGTGGATTAAAAAACCAGAGCACCTGACTGCAATATTAGATTCAGACCTTTGAGAAAACTATATAGTATTCCTTGGCCCAAACAGGAACAGTTTCAGTGCGCAGCAGTGAACTCTTCACTGCCTTTTGGTGGCTAACTGCCCATTTAAAGCTCAACTCATCAGAAAGGACTTTCAGTATGAGTAGAGATAAAGGCTCATGGTGAAAATCAACAAGCATTTTCACCAAAAAAGTAGCTTAATAAGAATTGCTATTTTGATGCCTGTTTATACTTACGCCATAATGCATAGGAAAAAGATGTCTGCATGCCAGATGACTAGCTGTAAGTTCTCCACATTTTACTCCTTTACCCCTTCCAGACTGGGAACTCCTGGGGTTTACAGTGTTCCTAGGACATCCCCCAATGCAAGTGGGGGCCATTCTGCTACCAAGAAATGAAGAAATGGCTCCCTCTTTGCACATTTGCTTCTAATAACTTCCATAGATTTAATTACAAAGGCATCTTATGTGATGAGGGAGATGCAGTTAAGATTCTGCTAACATTTCAGCTATCAGAGTACAAAATGAGAGAGGGAGAGCACTTCAGCCATATTTTACAGATGTTTGTGAGTGATGATTGAAGAGGTATGCCACATCTAGAATTGGTCCTGGAGAATGTAAATCATGTTCATGTGAAACTCAGCAAGGTAGCTACAAACTACACTACCTATAGTGGTGAAATGATGTAAAAATGCATAAATTCAACAGCACCTCTTTAGCATTTTAGGTCTCCTGAGTCGTAGCAGATGTTCAAGGAAGGAATATTTGCAGATACTGTAAAGACAATGCCACAGCTAAGATACTGTTCCTGTCTTTGGTGACTGACAATGATTACCAAGGTACTTGATGAACAACACTTAGCATTTCTAAAAGACTGAAACTCTTCAAAAAAGGGAAGACTTATCCTGCAAACAGATGCTCTATGAATTTTTATTACTTTCTCTGTGACAGAAAGATCTAAATGGAAATGAAAAATCTAAACCCATCTCAGCAGTCTAAGATCAGAGTTAAAAAAAGCGGAATCAACTTGAACCTAAACTATGGAGTGAACTTAAAAAGGCCATGGTCTCCAGTCCCCTACTGGTCTTTGCGGCCCTTTGCTGGACAATAAATGCTCCATGAAATGCTCCCTTCTTTTGGGAAAAAGAAAATCCCTTAGTTTTTAAGACTAGATTGACATTTTCTTTAGCCAGTAATACCACACACACGACTTATACAAATACTTTTATTAAAGAAAAATCACACTGGATTCCTCTCTGAAAGACAGACTTTTGCTAGCAGTTTTAAAGAATGGCAGGATGGCAATGAAGGCTGTCCAGTTTCAGATGATGCATGAAATTAGGTGACGTAACAGTTGCCTCTGATTTAAAATTTATGGCTACACAAGCCTAGCTGTCCTTAGTCTCTCTGTCTGGAGATTCAGAGATTCAGCTTGTAAAAATTTTCTAATGCAGTGTTTCAGAATAATCATAACTTCCAAGGGAAAAGCTGCAACTGTGCATCTTACTTTTGAAACCAAAAGCTCAATAAAGCCCACGGGACTGGACAGGTCCAGTCATACATTCAAGTTGCCAGATCTTCTCTTTCCTAAAGGCTCTAGACGGTCCTGAGATGAAAATACAGGTCATTTTTTTCAGAATAATGAATACAAGAAACTACCCCACCATATCAATTGATCTGGATGGACAAGGCAGTCTAGGAAAACTATTCTAATGGTAGTTCCTAAGTTAAGGGTTGTACTAAAAAGCATTAAAATGCCTACCTGATCATATTGCTCAGCTACAGTCTAACTGCCTCAGATAACTGAAGGTAAGACATATATTGCCTGGTTGACTATAGCTTCCCCTATTTACATTTTACAAATTAGCAATTATTTACTCAAACATTACTTCTTAGATATAATAAATAGTATAGTGGTTTTCTACCATCAACAGGGAAAGATCTGCAAACAGAATTCTAAAGTGACACTATCTTTATCTTTTTCAAAAGTTTTCCAAAGCTGCTTTCCTGGACTAGAGACATGAAGAATCTAGTTACTGTTGACTGAGGCATCTTAGGATCTAATGAAATATTCATTGGTTTCACACTACTGATATTTTTGAAAAACCCACATGAGAAAGTCTGTGCATATATTAGCTTATTAGAAATATTTGACATTTTTGCTTTAGAAGATCTAAACATTAAAATTTGGCATGCACTGGACAGCCAGCTAATCACATTTAAACTACCTGGCACTTGCTAATAACACCTCAATTAAACTGCATAATTTCCATTCACCTCAATAGCTGTATCACCTTCCTTGGCATGGATTTCATGCATATCTGAGTAGAAAAGTTACATGTTCTCAATTTTTAAAGGGCCTTCAAATCCAAGGCACTTTACACCAGTCAGTCAACATCACAGAACACTTAAAATTCAGAATTAATGCGATGAAAATCTGGCATATAAATGTCTCCTCGATCTGATAATTCCAGAAGATACAGCACACTGTTTCACATCCCATCTAACTGTGCCAGAAACCATGGTAGTCTGAAGTTAATTTTCTCTTCTACTATTATTATTAGGAGGTTGCTTTCAGTGTAAGCAATTTTTGTGCTTTATCTTTCCTGCTTTTCATATCTCCGGCTGTAAGTTTACTCTCACAAGTAGTATTAACCTGCCAGATTAGTTACCTTTGTAAAAAACTTATTCCAGGACTAGAAGCAACAATCTTCAATTTGCACAACATACCAATCACAATCACTCTTGCCTAAGCATGCCCTAAGAGACTCTTTTCAGATGATTTCTTCTTGCTGTGGGAGCTACTACAGTAGCAGAGGGAACCAGATGTGAGAGCACAGAAAACGTCTAGCATCTGGCTTAAATGTTCCCCCACTAGTTGCTGGCACAGAGAAAGACTGATTTAAACTGTGGAGAAAGGGAACAGAGAAAGAGAAAGGAGAAAAATTATTCTGAACAGCCATCAGGAAATTGAAGGAAAGAGCCATCAAGGGACAGAAGATCAGCATGGAGTCTTGCCAGTGAGGAAGCAGAAGCAGTAAAGGACAGGGATTCCAATTCCCCACCTCCTAGAGGGTGAAATGTTGGTTGGTAAAAGGGAGAAGTTGGTAAAAGAAGGGAGCACAAATAGGCAGCGAAGGGAAGAAATAAAAGGCATCAAGAGCAAAGACAGGGAAGGAATGGAAGTCTAAAGCAGGTAAGACAAAAAATGGATGGACTGCCAAGAGTGTAGCTGTAAGGAACAGGAGCATGAGAAACATCTTGGAGAACCTGACAGGGGAAGAATGCTTTCTCATTTCCAGAACATGCTCCTGGGAACTAGAATGGACTCTAATATATCAATCTTTCAACATGAGTTTGTAGCCAAACACACCCAAGCAAAGCAAGTGGTAAAAGTGTATCTTAGGGGTGGGGATTTTTGTACCAGTGATCTTTGGTATTTTGGTAATACCAGCTGTTCTACTGCAATGAGTAACAGACTGCATTGTGTTCTTGAAAGTTCACACCCAACTGATGATCCAGTCTGTGCTTTTAAAGAAACAAAAAAAAAAATCTGTGTTAGGAACCTTAAGAAATGGTTCTGAAGTCAAATAATTAAGCTATTTGTACTAACAAGTTTCATGAGAATTGTTTTCATGCAATAGAAATTATCTACGTTCTGTGATTATTAACCTCTCTTGACACTGGCTTTCTTTTTGGTAACACCTGTTCCCAGTGCTTTCTCCACTCACGTTAACTATCTCCTTAATTTCCCATTTATTTTTCTATGCCACGTTATCTTCTTTGTCCTTCAGCTCTGTGCTTACATTGTATCAATTTCTACTTTCTTTCTCATATTATTCCTCTGTCTCCTGTTTCTCTTGAATGTGCTGCCAAGCTTTCCATTTTAAATTTAATCTTGATTTCCCCTTTAGTCTTCGCCAGAAATGACTCAGTCCCTTTTAGATTGTATTTGCCTTTACAGAAAAAAGTTAAACAGAGATTAAATTACATATTGTTTCACACTATGTGCAGTCATTATACACACAGCCTCCCTCCTCCCATTGGTATGTGACAGATTACAATGCAAAAATCACAGACTAAAGAAAAAAAAAAAAGTAAAAATCACAGAGCTTTTACATCTTCCAAAACATATCCTTTACAGAATGTCAGGCTCAAAGCACAATACACTGCAACTGATGAAAGTAATTAGTGATCTGTTTTGTTCTTTTTTTTTTTTTTATGAATGAACTGGCTTGTTTTCACCAATTAACAGGCACTTAGTCTATCTGAAGCTAATGTTTACATATATATATAGACCAAGTTCTGACACAGAATTAGTTGGCAAACAAAACCTATGAGCAATGAATTAGTAAACACTGAATCTTCATAGCTGCATAAATACTGCAAGGCACTTGAAAAAACAGACATTTTTTCAGAAAAAAAACCAGTAAATTAAATACCCTAAACTCCTGCAGCATAATTTATAGACCTCAGGAGCAGAAATATAAAATAAAAATGTTCTTCCTCTATGCCATGCAAATAAAAATAAAAAAGTTCAAGAGCAACAATCTGACCATCTGCATAAAATACGGCATAAGTACCAAGATACCTTTACAGTGACATCAGTAAGTAGTACTTAAGATAAACATTCCTTCCAGAGATGTATCTGGGCTGCGTCATGTACCACATACTGACTACTCATGTGTACAGGAGGCATAACTATCAGTCCTTTAACTTTTCACAATTTTTCTATCACTTCTGTGGGTTTCACAAATCGTTCTGTGAACATGATTACCAAGAATCTTGCAGCACACCAACACCAGCCCTTATTAATGACTTAAACAGAAATAAATTCCTTACTGTATTAGAAGTTCTCATTTATAAAACCAAATGCTCATGGATCTTTTGCCACAGGATTTCACACCAGAAGTTCAAGCTGAGCAGCTTGGTTTTTGTGAGTTCCACAAAAAAGAAAAAAAAAAAAGTCTATTGAAAGACAATCCCTTGTTCTGTCCCCACAATGGTCTGTCCAACATGGGTTGTTCACCCTTCTTGTACTTGCAGCCTGCACCTATACCTTTGATAAGATTAAAATGCATTTAATTTATACAGAGCAAGTTGAACATTCAATTAAATTTCTCTGGAGTTTTCTACTTATTTGCCATCTCAACATGAGCCACAGTCAGCTATAAATTCTTAAGAGAAGACTTTCATCGTCAAGTCTCCTATGATGATCTCTTATTTTCCATTAAGTGAATTTCAGAGATGGGAAAGAGGAGTGAAATCAGACTCTCTGGCTCACAGTTACCTAGGTCACCTCAAAAGACCTTTTCTGAACATAGACATAGTTGCATTCTTTTGGTTTAGGCGCTTACCTGGAATCTTACATTTTGAATTTAAAAAACTAATGCTAATAGGCTAGAGAGCTTCTTGGTCATTTCTTTAATGATTTGTTCCCAGATTATCCAATTCATAAATGGCAACACAGTATTACTGCAGACAGCATCTGCTTGATTCCTTACAGACTAAAGAGTTCACCATCTTTATCATGCAATAGAGGTGCACACATCATTAGAGGAAACATGGTTTCTGCTAACATTTTTGCTAGTTTTTAGTGATTTTGCTTAGCGGTTATTGTAGCATTCGTGGCATTTATTTTTCTCTTACCATAAGTGCTCTTAGTTTTTAGTATTCAAATTCCTTTTTAAGACAAAAACATGATAGCTAGCACTGAATGAGAGCAAGTTCCAAAAGGCAAAACCAGCCAAAGATGCCTTATTTAAGAGCAGTATGATGTCCACAGTCGTTTTTTTTGTTGTTGTTGTTGTTTTAAAGTGAAAAAAAATCCCACTGGAAGATCTCGTGCTTTCAGTTGACAAAAGACAGTACCATACTTCCTCTCTGGATCAGATGAAGCATGAAAACCTTCAGTGTAGATGTTAACATAGGAGGAAAGTACCCACAAAAACTCAGTGGGTATAAATGAACTTATTACTGTGTCAACAATAATGCCAATAAATGAGTGTTTGGTAAAATAACTGTGCTTGCTGTCACTAGTGCCCATCTGCATCGGGGTGACTCAAACTAATGAAGGAGGACACAAAAACTAAGGGACTTGGTCAACAGGAGATACATGACATTTTACCAATTATCTATGTTTTCTTAGCTTTTATAGCCCTCTACAGGAACATGACCAGAGAGTGACTTTCATAAGTAGCTATCACTGTAGAGTTATTGTATTTTCTATTGCTAAAACAGCTTGTCCTTTATTTAAACCAGTTTAAGGTATGTTATGCTAATAGGAAAAACTTGCTTCCAATCAGACAGAGTAGAAGAAACAAATCTACAATGAAGTCAGTCTTCCTCTCCTTTTCTCCGCTTCAGGTGCTGTGCAGTACCAAGATGCAGCAATAAATTGAGCTAAGTGTCATTTGCCAGTCAAGAAAATGTTTACCACAAGCATGGTAAACAGAAACTGCACAAGCATTACAATCTGCACTGCAGTGAGCAGTGGAAACGCCCAATATGAAACAATGCTTTAAAAGTCAAGGGGGAAAAAAAAAAAGAGTTATTTTTCAGGCTGTGTCCTGTTAGAGACCAGTGAGCTGTCACAACTACTCACAAATAAGCAGCTCATCTCCTGGCAACAAGCTCAAATCTCATTTTCACTGGACAGGACATATGCATCACTATTAACTCTTCTGAGATTTTCAACCTTTGAAAACTTAATTTAGATATGCCTTAAAACTGTAATTTAGATTATTTCATAGGCGCATTTAAGAATTCTGTGAAACCAGAACATAATATTGTCTTGTTTATTGAAGACCTATGTTTTATATATTTAAATCTGCTGTTGAGGATGTGCATTGGCATATATAACATAATTTGACTGAGTTTTCCTGAATAGAAGAGATGCTGCCTGTCAGATTCCTAGAAAGGATTAGTTTGATTATCTGTTAACAGAGTATCAGGTACTTAACAGCCCTCGTGCTCTACTTTAAATGAGATTTGAGGATGGATTTATCCACGTGAACTATATTACTATTTTACCCAGAAAGATATGTCATTTTGATGGCTTTTAAAAAGACGAAAAAGACAGTCATGTAAATTAACTGCTTTATGTCTGAGGCTGTCAAAAGTAGACACAGTAAATCATTAATCTTTTGGTTTTATATTGCAAATATCTTAAATAACTTTGTTCAACAAAGATAAAACAATAAGCTACCCTTTTTATTGTACTAATAAATCAGCAGCAGACAAGAACACTTTGTCATAATGGTCTAACTGTCCTCCTGATGCTATCACACAACAGCCATTAGAATAATATTCACTTTGTTTTCCTTACTTGATGCCGTTTCTCAAGCACAGCCATGTACACTGCACAACAACCAACCCTCTATCCATCTCTGGGCTTTTGTCATTCCATCCGTTATTGCTAGCAGGAATATTTTATTTCCCACCACCAGTCATGCCAGAAGTTTTAATGACTTGTGAACTTCCCTTCATGAAAAATAGCAAGTAGTCAACAGGTCACTTGTGTACTCTCTCCTCAGACAAATGCTGTTTATATCAGATATTGCTTAGTTACTCTAAAGGCAAGTTGGGGTTACTCCTGCACACCCTACAAATCTCTTATGGATTTGCCTGTTAACAAAGCAGTCTAGGCAGAGCATGTAGGTATTATGGTCTTATCC
>JAYRBT010000001.1:26755101-26768772 GCA_036023395.1 Myiotriccus ornatus
CTATCTCCAGTATATTTATCCTCAAGTCTATCCACTTCACAATTACTGACATCTGAAATCAGCATGATAACATGCACTCTCAGAAGAATATTGTAAACCTTCATGAATGAACATTTATGGGACACAAGCCCAATACAATTCTACAGCAAAGATCAAGAACAGAAGGTTCATCCTGGGTACTTATAAACACAGGTGTCAGACACACAAACACCTGCCAAGTCTCCTGCACAGAAGGTATGAGTGATGATTAACTAGTTCTTCTCCTGTGATCTCCCCTCTGCCTGGGGTTGCATTTCATGCATTTGCAGGGCAGAGCACAACTTCCCAAGCACCCTGTGATCTACTGACCATCTCAGATCTCGAACAGAGAAATACCAGTGTCACAGTACTACAGTCAGCACATACACCTCTTTGGGGGAAGCCCTCAAAACCACCATTTTAGAAGATGCATTCTAGAGCCTCTGATACAATTAAAAAAAAAACCAGAGAGCAAGTACATAAAACAAGCAGTGACTTCTTAACGATCAGAAAAAAAAATATGCTCACCCACTGAAATAAGTGCTGAAGAATCTTGTCTTTCTGTATAGATTAGGGCTCTATTTACATGTTTTTGTACTATTTCTTCTTTAATGCTCAGAAAGTCAGGAAGAACCCACACATTTAAAAGTTCCATTGTAATTTGAATAACATCTAGGTACCTGAAACAAGGTCTGCAGTGAATCAAAATTAATCCATGTAACACCATGTTCCTCTGACTCTCTTAGTCTCAGTTAACTACACCTCCTTGGCCTCCTGATGATGACATGCATTTTGAGTTCTGCTTTCTCTAACCTGAAGACACAGCTTCTAGCAAGCGCCTGGGTATGTTTGCTCCAGGTACTTTCTCTCAATGTTACAGGATTTTATTTCCTGCTCTCAGTATAAATAGGATCTTGCTCAACTAACACACACAATCATGAGAGACCAGAAAAAGTATGCTGGGAACACAAAGGGGAAACACCAAAATTTTTAACCTAGGCTGGAACTGCTATTAGGAGTTTACCAACTCCCCCCAGGTGCCACCAAGCCTCAGAAGGGGTCCACAGCATTGAGGGCTTGCCACCCCAGTGAGCCACACGATGTCACGGACACACGTGGGGCCATAGCCATGGGGTAAGGGGCAGACTTGCCATACAGAAGGCAGAAGACTCCTTCTATAGCTAAGGAGATGCTGATAACTCCATAATGATCAGTGGATAGGGCTCTTTTTTCTTATCTAGGATTGTCTATGATTGGGACCACTGTGAAGAGATTACTATCCCTGTAGATTTGCTAAAAAACCTGGACTTTATCTATTACTCAAGAAGTTGGACAGACATTTGGCATGTAACATGACTATCACATTCATTCTAGCAGTGGGTATAGTCAGTGCCGGAGGCTATTGGGCAGGAGCCACAGAGGAGAAGAGACAGCAGCTCACCAAATACAATTGTAAAAAATCAGATTTTGAACACAGAGCACTTAACTCTGGTACTCTTTATCTTACTTAAGCTTTATTGCTCGTACAATCATTCACTGTGTTTAATTACAGGATGATTCAGCACGTATGCAACACTTGGGCTCTGCAGCTGTCATTCCCTCCCTCCTTGAACAAACTCCCATTTGGAGAGCATAAAGTTCATTCATAGCGTGTTCACAAAGACTTGGAAGTGAAGATACTGCTCCTTGCAGGGTTCAGCATCTTCACTGCTGTCTTTTAGATGAGTTTCAGAAATGAGGAACAATGGATCCTGCAAGATGCCCTAGGAATCTCCATCTGCCTTTATGAGCTCAAAGACGTTCACACAGCCAGTGTGAAGGACTGCAGCTGCTTTCTGCTGGCATTGCCATCTATGAAGTCTTCCTCGTACTGATTGCTCCTTCACCACCCAGGTGTGGGGACAGCATAACAGAAGTTATAACTCTTGGACCATTTCATGCAGCATACCACAAGACAATCCAATTTCTGTTGAAGATTTCAGTGCATTACCCTACCTGAGGTTGTGACATACCTTTTACTGTCCTAGGCCTTGAGGACACTTCAATTCCCAGTCTTGTGGTAGCCTACTCTCACAAATTCTACCTTCAGACACTCTCATCATGGATCTATTTTGTAACTTCTCCTGTAGCTTATCACTGCAGTCTGTTGGCAAGCTTTGTTGTTTCAGCATTAACACAGGAAGATCAGCCAATTTTTTTCTACTTCATGCCATTCATTCTTACTGCTTGCCTGGTTATTGTTTTTTGCACTAGGAGTTGAGAGCATTTAGGTCAGGCCGTGATTTTACAAAGCAGTACTCCCATCCTCCCTAAGCAATCAGTATCAGCTACTCTGATTCCCCAAAAAAAACAGATCCACACATCTGTGACTGAAAGAGTGATAGAATTTATAATCAGTCATATACAGAATAAAGATCAACTGGTCAATTTGTGTTGAAAATGAAAGAATTTACCAATACCAACACCATCACACAGGGTCAAGTGAAAACCTCATGTTACCCAGAGGAAAAGCAAGCACCAAACATGACTGATCTTGAATAAAATCTTCAGCCGCAAAACTAGATCGACACCATAGAAGATCAAAGAATTCCAGAGCCACATCCTGAGAAACCAGCTATACGCTATGGCTGATTTCCAGGCAAAGTCCCTGGAAAAAGACTTTAAAAGACCATATAAACAGACAGCTCCAGTCTAACAGTAAGAGCATTCTTTTGCAATAGCATCCTTTTTTTTTTTTCTGTGAAATGCAAGTGGCTTTATCTTGTTCTAATCTCTGAGTATACATGATACTCTTTCACTAAGCATTTCTATCCTGATGCTATTACATACAATAGAGTGATACCAAGATATTATCCAAGACTAATAAAATAAAATAAAGAAATTCATAAAGAACACTACATTCTCATACAATCAGTCTAGAGAATTAACTTGGAATAAACAAAGAAACCTATTGTTCTGGGGAAAATGCTAAGTAATGCCTTGCTCGGTATCACTGAAAACTATTTAAAAAATGGATTCATAACTACGGACAAAAATCACATTTGTGCCAGGATGATACATGAAGAAAAACAAATACCTCAATGCAGCCACAAAAAAAAACAAAAAACCCACCCACAAAAAAAACCAACCAAACAAACAAGTTGCTTCTTCCTTTTGTTTGGGAATTTTGTTGTGTTCTTTCATCTGCTTGTTTTTTTAATTAATGTAAGGCTGATTTTCATCCTAAACTGCCAATGTTTACTTCAAATTAGGCATATGGAACATTTCATTTCTACTTATTTCTGTTATAATACCAACTGCATCATAGTGTTGTCTCCCTCCACCCCTCCCCCAAGCATAATGAAGACCCTATCTAATTCTTACAGAAATTAAAGGATTGTTGCAGGGATTACTGAGAAACAGTCTGGCTCAATTTAGATAAGAAGTAGTATTTTACCACCAGTATGTTATTTTGGACTGTTAACTCCATTTGACACACGATAAAGAGGAAGCATCATGGTGCCTCTGAACTCAGAAGGTGGAAGACTTGTAGTTCACACACTTAAAACTATAATCCTGTTTGACCAAAATTTAAAATACAAAGATTTTATCTATTCTATCATAACCTGGAGTGGAAAATAGGAGTGCCTAGTTCTCACAGTACGGGTCCCAGCCACTTTCTACTAAGCAACTCTCCTAAACTCTGTACCTCAAAACATCTTTTACTAGTAGCTCCTGATTGAGTATAGACACAACGAATTTTGCACTTCTTACTTAGAGATTTTGGTACTGAGAGATTATGACTCGTAACAAATAGCTTAATAAAGAATAGCAGTGAGCGAAGTAAACACTTTGCATCGGTTGCTCAGGGAAAACTGGGAAGAAATCTCTGGCATACAGAAAAATACAAAAGAACCTGCCTGGACAGGCTGAACTCTATCTTCGAGGTCTTTTCTAGCCTAGACGATTCTATGATTTTATGTCATACAGCACTCCTGAGAGGGATCACACTTTTTTGTTCCACTTTTTATTAAGTCTCTTTTTCTTTCTTCAGTTTGACAATATAAAAAAATCCAGTATACAGTATACCCCACTCCTAATAAGGATCTTAGTACTGTTTCCAGCTCTGGGGTCCCAGGACAAGAAAGAATGTGGACCTGTTGGAACAGGTCCAAAGGAAGGTCACAAAAAGTGATCAGAGGGCTGCAGCACCTCTCCTGTGGAGACAGGCTGAGCAAGCTGGGACTGCTTAGCCTATGGAAGAAAAGGCTCTGAAGAGACCTTACAAGAGCCTTCTAGTATCTAAAGGGGGCCCTGGCTTTTAAAAAATATGAAGAGGTTTTTCTACTATGACCTGTAGTGATGGAAGAAGAGTCAACAGTTTTAAAACTCAAAAGACTGTAGGTTTAGACTGGATATAATCATGGAATTGTTTACACTGGAATGGACCTTAAAGACGACCAGGTTCCAAACCCCTGCCATGGGCAGAGACATCCTCCACCAGACCAGGCAGCTCAAAGCCCTATGAGGGAAACATTTGCTACAATGAGAGTAATAAGGGTACCCACGGGTTGCTTCAAGAAGCTGTGGCTGTCCCATCCCTGAAGGTGTTCAAGACCAGGTCAGACAGAGCTCTGGCAATCTGGTCTATTGAAAGGTGTCCCTGCCCATGGTCGAGGGTTTGGACTAGATGATCTTTAATGGTCCATTTCAACCCAAATCATTCTATGATTCTACATTCCACTATTTTAGCATATATTCATTATACATTTCAATAAGGTACTTTGGAGAAATCTCACAGGCTCAAAGAATCTCAAAATCAATGACAGATTGACACCTCATTGCTACGTAAGAGCTGAGGCAAAGGAGGCACACTCTTAGATCGGATAACGTACACCTAGCCAGACACCAGATGGCCTGTCCACAATCAGCCAGGAAAAAGGTATTGTGCAGAGGATTTAAATAAGGCCCCCCCAGGACTGCAGACCTACAACCCCTGTCACCAGATAAATATCAGTGTTGTTTCAACCAGAAAAGACTGATACAGACACATGGGCAAATTTTCCACTCTGTCAAGGTTCACAGGCATATCTTATTTTCTTCTATTCAAAAATCATTCTGATATGGAAAAATGGAGAAAGATGTTGCTTTTTCTCAAATCACAGAAACAATTTTGTCTCCCCACATTAACAGAATGGTACAGCAAGGCAAGACAACCAAGACATTTGCATGAAAATACATTCTTCTCAAGATTTAGTTTTACATGCTCATCATAAACAGAAATCCAGCAGAAATTCCCACAGGTAAAAGTTTGAGCTGATAAAAAATTCACAGGTGTCATGTTTTACAGAGAAAGGCCTGTGACTCAACACGGCACAGGACACGCCTACAGCATTTTCAGTCAACCTGTGTCAGTGGCTAAAAACAGCAGCTTTATTTTTGGTTATTTTTCCCCATTCACTGCAGTGAGTAAGAGGGAAGTCCTACTGATAAAAGAAAGGAGAGCAATACTTACAATCTTAATATGAAAGGCCTAAATTTTTACCATCAACTGTAACCAGCATTATTAAAACCACGATCACAGTTGACCCTTCTCTATGTAATACCAGTAACATGACAGTTAAAATATAAATATAGCATCAAGACCACAGAATCATGCCAACAGACATGCTAAATAATTTTTTAAAATTCATATGTTTTCAATAAAAGCACTAACAAGGACAGTTTTATCTAATTTAATAGTCTGCTGTACTAGAAAACTATGGTGAATATCTACCATGATGATTCAATCAGATAAAATCCTATCAAGCCCTCCCCCTACAAATGGCAAAACCATAGAGATAAACCATGACAACTATCAAATTCTCCAGATGTGGCCATTTAAAAGTGATTCAAGTTCCACAGCCGATGCTAAGTCTTGGACACTTTGTTTTACAGCTGTCCCTACAGTGTCTTTAATAAGACTAAGTAATTATAGTAACATTAAATAAGAACGGCTTTTACAACTATCACCAAAGAGCAGTAACTCCTGTTGCTGAGATAGATATAGATATTTATTTGTGGGAAACGGCCTAACTGCAGGCAGCTTGGCTGGGAAATTGAGTTGTGAAGTTGTAAAAGTATGTGAACTACCAGAGGGACTAAGCAAAAAGGAGCAAAACTGCAGTGAACACCAGGAGTTGTTTTGAGATGTGCTAAGCGTATGGGCTGGTACTGACCACCTATGAGAAGATGAGCTGGGACAGATGAACTGAGGCACACAGCCAATGAAGGATAACTTCTGTACATGCAGACAGAGGAAAAGACTGTAAGAGATGTATAGTTGTTGATAATAAAGGATCGGGGCGTGCCTGCTAACCTTCCTGCGTGTGGGTCTTTTCGGCCACTGCATATATTTATATATATTAAAAGGAGAAAACAAAAATTAATTCAAAGCAGCCTGTATTGGACATTACTTTAAATACATCAAACAAGACATGGAAAAGTATGGAAATCAGTACAAAAACATTCTAGTAACAGGTTTGCAGGAGGAGAGGCCTGGAGGAAGGGAGATGGGGACTGAAATACCAAGAGGGTTTGCTAAGTGAATATGAGCAAGTAAATGAGAGCTTGATGAACAAAGTCTATCATTAGATAGAGACTCCCTTACAAGAATAAGTCCATGTGCATGTCCAGAACCCTGACCTGGCAAAACATCTGAACAACTGATAACAGGCTTGTCTGTCTTAGCAGTGGCTAAAGTGTCTCTTCATATGTCTGAACTCAGTAAAAAAAGAAATCAAGCATGCCACAATCCTGAGCTAAGGAATTCCTTCCCTTCTTGGGAATAAGAAAGAAAAGACCGGATTGGAAATCACATCTCAAACAAACCTGTTTCCAACTCCAAGGAGTTCCCAGACACAGGTGTCTCTCCTGGGTTCAGTTGCTGAAAAGCCTCAGATTCCCTTGCTTGTCATATCCACAATGACAAATTACAGAGAAATACCATCCAACTTGGCAAATGAAGTAGTCTCTCAGATACCCAAAGCAATCCTAGCTGCCACACTATTTTGAAAGAAATGCAGTCTGAACACTTTTTTTAGCAGTTGTTCTTTAGGAAAATAAAGATGATTCACAGGGACATTTGACAGGAATAATCTTGTACCACAAGTCATGAAGCATTTGAAGACCGTTGGAGAAAACAATGCCATAGAAATCTTCTTAAAAACAAAAGACAACCCAGTGGTGAACATTTAGGAAAGACAGAGGGCTGATGCTTTTTAATAAGGAAAGAAATGAAAGCTCTTTAAGCAGAGGAGCTTGATCTGACTCTACCAAGCAGTTAGAACCAACTGAAAGAAAGAATGCTCAGCTTTACAACTGCAGGCAAAGCATGTGTTTTGGCCAGTACCCATGTGCATATCGGGGTAAAACGGTTCTTGTTAAGGGGCTTGTGCACAGATGCAGTATCGATCTACACAAACAATCCAGCTACAGATGTGTGACCTTCGCTTTTTTTCTGAGGTTTTTTATATTCGCAGTAGATGCCTTCAAGGAGCATGCTCCAGTTCGAAGAAGGTGAAGCAGTAGCACTTGATGAAAAATTAACTACCCATTTCTTTCATGGTGTACACTGGATTTTTGCTTTGCCACTGAGCTTTTCTTCCAAAGGAGAAGACACTCGTACAAGAGAAAATTCACAGATCCCAGGGTGATTCCAAAGACCTAAAGAGCCAACTAATTATGGATTTTCTCTTGGTTATTTTAAGGGCTGTGGGCTTAAAATCTTTGAGAACCTTATGATATGTATGCAGTGCTTCCCTAAACAAAGGAGGAAGATAGTTATGAACACCTGAAATTTTATCGAAACTGAAGCCATGATACATGTCTGGTAGTGGGCTACAGAAGGGCCATGAAAAATAAAGGATAAAACCAAAAAAAACAAAGACAGGCAGCAGATTAAAGACAGGCAGCTGCTAAGATGTGAGAAGAGCTATGACTTAACCTGTAATTTGGGTCAGGCTCCAACCTTGTCAAAGAATGTGAAGTAAGAGGTCACAGCAATATGACTGCTGGACTAAAGAAGTCCATGGTTGCAAGTCTTTGGGTAAAAGCATTTTTTCAATATAAGCATGTTCTAGCTTACATGCTCAGCAGTCCTTGATCTTTTTTAATAGACGTTTCAAAACTAGGACAAAATTGGCCTGATATTTTTCAGTTTGTCACTGCGAAAGAGGTAAGAAGATTGTGTAATGCTTTGATGAAGTAAACCTACAGCCTTGCAGGACAAGTGACAAAGCTATTCTTTCTCTCTTCATGCAGTTACGGAATATCAAAACAAGTTATTGTTGGCATGAGAAGGTTGACATTTCACTTGACATTTCAGGTTGATGCTTATTTGAGTGGATATCTTCTGAAAACATCTTGATAAAAGAAACATTTCAAAGCTCTAACAAAGGGTCCTAAACAGTGCCAGACCTGCACGGAAGCAAGCTTTAAAGATTCATACTTTAGGATTTGGTTAGTTTGGACAACTGACTCCTGTAAAATTAGTTTCCAAACCACTGAGAAATCAAAATTCTAGAAAGGTCTTCACAGAATACCTTGGATTTCACCTACACCTTCCAGTCGCCTTACCTCTTGTCCTGAAAGGTAGTATGCTGCTAGAAGACCGCCAATGAAGCGAATATTGACCTCAAATACAGACACTTCAGAATTCTAGAACAGAAAGAAAGAATAAATAATTAACCAATTTCCTATTCAAAGGAAGAAAAAAATCAAGGCAGAGGCAAGTAGATATCCTAAACCGACCCACATGCAAGAGTCTGTACTGTTTTAGTTTTTAGATCCCTACTGAAATTCTTGTGCGCATCTTTGTGACAACAAATGATAGTTCCAGTTACAGCTCCAAGTGATTTTTTAAAAAATCAGCTTAGTTTTTCTCCTGCCCTCTAACCATACTATCGCCACAAAGTGCAACTACAGTAATTTGAGGATGGTGGAAAAGAATGCAAGGACTATACATCTCCATAATTCAGCATCTTTCCTCTCATGTTTAAGCATAACACCAAATCTTCTAGGTTTACAGGATAAAGCAGAATAATAATTACAGAATTCTCATAATTCTTAACCTGAATTACTAACGGGCAATTTAAAATTCAGAGCTCCATTTTAACAGTCTCTGTCTAGGAATAGCCTTTATGTATTTAATGTTACGACAAGAAATACTGCAAGACCACTGAGAAACTCAGGAGAATAAACCATTTTATTGCCTTCCTTCACATGAATATCCTCAGGTTAAATTCAACAGTATCTTTTGACTCATTTAATGACAGAAAAATTAAGAGGAACCACGTAGTTTTAACATCTTTCTGACTCCCTCTGTGCCCCATTCATTCATTTGCCCACATACACTCCATCTGTCTCCCCCATAAAGTTCTCTTCAACCCATTAGACACAGAAATGCAGTTTTATTAAGAGATTTTGAGATGGGGCAGACTTTTCCTTTTATCCAGAAAGTCACTAGAATTACACTGTACAAGCTGATTCACCAATTCACACACAGCTTAAATATATCCATACGTATGTCTTCCCTTTCATGCTATTTCCAGGGCACCTCCAGTTGTATCGTGCATTTTTCTTGTATCAATGCATTTTGCATGTATTACTTATTTCAGAAAGATTATATGAGTACTTTAAAGATTTCCTCAAATAGCACTGATGATTAAACGCCTAAACTTTGAAATACTTCCAAATATGGATTTTTAGTAAAGGTTGTTCTTTTTTCACATACAGGTGATACAAGAAAAATAACACCAAAGCAGCATATGACTCCACTTAATAGCTATTAAAGTCACGAATCACACATGCAATGGTACAGTGTAAAGTGAAACAAAGTATTTCCATTTCCCAGTAAAAGAATCCAAGAGGAACAAATTTATGTATTTATAAATAAACTCCAAACCATATAAGGAAATTACTCAAGTCTGGTGTATACACAAGACAACTCATTAACCTTCAGAGAGAGTTTCTGATACATAGGAAGATGTAATTGAAACCCAGTGAATCATGTAAATTTCTTCAATCCAAATCCTAGATTAGTTCTGCAAATTTATACTGAAATTGCCTTAGATCAGAAAAAAGTTATGGAAGCAATTTAGTTCACCCTCATAATGGTACCATTATGTCTACACTATCTCTGATATATTTAGGATCTTCAGTTTTAGACTGAATGATTATTTGGCCCTAACTGAAAAAGCAGAGTACAATGTCTTTACCATTTGCCAGACAGTTGATGTATAAAACAAAAGGAAAAAGCCCAAACAAATAATAAGTGGAATAAAATATAAAAACAATGGCTACGCATTTGCTGAATTCTGAGTGTATACCTACATTTAATTATGTGCATTTACTGAATGAAAAATTATTTTTGGAACCGCAGGGCAAATCCAAAGACTGAAATAAAAATTTTATCACAGTCTGTGACAGTCCCAAAATTAGTAATAAGAATACTAATCAATAAGACTAAAATAGAGCCATTTCTTCCTTGTAATGTTTCCAAACTCTGCACACATGAAGAATGTCAGATGCTGTATGATCAACTGGGAAATTCTCGTGATAGAAAAGGAAAACTCAACAACTCCGGTGTCATTTTTCACGTTAAAACTCTTAAGGACAATTGAAGAAGAAGAGACTGTATTCTTAAGTAGTTTATACACTGGCTTTCAGAAAATGTGTCTTTCATATCTCAGTTATTTCCAGCTACTAACAGCTAGTAAAACTTCATCTTTCTGCCTTCATTCCTGAGGCCCTGTTGGTTCTCACAAAACACTTTCTTCCATTATCCAAGTATAATTTGCACTTTGAAAACACAATATATAGACATTTCTTTACTTACAATTGTAAGTGCAAAAGGGTTGAGGTATATTTTTTTTCCAAAATAAAGTCAGATACACAGAGAACTCGGTTAAAGCTTACATATGATACTTTGATTCACAAGTTTTTTAACTTTCAGCTGAAAGACTTCTTCTGTCTTCCCCAAGGAGACACTGAAAAAAAATATTAGGGCAAGCTTTACTCACCACACTGAAATCAAGATTTTTGTCAATCCATTCTTGACCTTCTCTGAATTCATCATGAAGCCCCATGATATAAAGAGTATCCAATGCATCTACTATGGTAGCACCCATTTGCGAATTTCCTACATGCAAAAAGAAGGATTTCTATTACAAGTGATTATTTCACTACTTTTCTTAAACATCACAAACATGACAAAATAACAGAAGCAGTACCAAAGCAAAGTTACTACAAAGATGTCAGCACAAAGAATAATCAAAACGAGCACGGAATTATCAGGTACATAAGAAGATTCCCATTTCTCTTTCAAAGCACCACTCTGGCACAGTTTGGCTTCTGGGGAGAAAAGAAGACTAAAAATAGAAAAATAGCCCTTCTTATCTGCTTTCCTAACCTGAACTTGAGCAACTGTACTTCAACACACACAAAAAAAAAAAAAAGGACAGAGAGACATTCAGCTTCAAAAAGCTACTAGGAATTCTGGGACAGAAGCATTAGGACAAAAAAATCATATGCAAGATAAAACAATCCATACTTGAAGTAATGTCTTGCATTTCCCAACATTTATTTCTGAAATGTTCAAAGTTTGCAATGATGGAAGCTACCTAATCATTGAAAAGCATGGACTGATGAGCAAGGATGCACTGGCTTGGCTTGACCGAGAAAGTCACAGTCCCAAGACGTTCACCTCAGTGTCTCCGGGGTTCCACACCATGAGCTGCTAATGGCTTTCTCAACTGTTACCATTTCAAATGGAGCATTGAAAGACAAATAAAAATCAATGGTGCTTTACCCTAAAACGCCATTCACTTGAAACAGCAGCAATTTAGAGCTGATTGATGAGTGACTCATCTGCTTGTACAAGGGAGACAGGATGATGAGGTGGTGAGCCATTGCCCATGTTAGCACTGGTCTCCTTAGGCCACCCCTACCTAAGTTGTTGCCCTCAGCAGGCAGAGATCGTTGTTTCTAGAGGAAAGCAAAAATTACCATCGGTTTTATTTGTTTTCATAGACTGTATAAAACGTCCCATGCACTAAGAAAACAGCCAAATTTCACTGTTCATACCAGTAATCTATAAACCAGTACAATAACTATGATTAGCAATCTAATGACAGTAGTGTCGTAACAAGCTAAGCCAATTTTAGGGGTTTTTTAATGTGCTTTTCACCCATAATGGAATCTCTAAAGTGCAGTGTTCCTGCATGGTATTTTCTATTCCATTTCTAACTTTCACATGGTTAGAATTATTTTTTTGCCCTCAAGCATAACAATAACTGAATGAAGCCAATAACCACATCGTATTTCTTTCACACATCTAAATGACTGACACACATGCAAGCTTAACTCCATTTTCAGGGACTTCTTTCCCCAAATAATAAAAATTAAACACAACAGTATCTGAGAAAGTAATATATGACAAAGTAATTACCAACTAATTTCTTAAAAAATAGTCATGCATCAGTTTTAATTAATTTCAATTAGATATGGAAACCCTAAAGTTAGTGGTATTTGTTAAGAATATTCAAGTACAGATCGTGACATACCACTTTTTGCAAGATTAACTAAAAGACATCCTCTGACAAACTGGCCACCATCCACACCTATAGCTCTCAGGAAATGAATTCACCGTGGTGCATAAGTACTGTGAGGTTTAACGCCTTCAGCCAAATCACAAATTCCGTTGCTTGTGCTGAAGTGGAGGTTGCTTTGAGCAGAGCTACAGCACTGCACTTAACTTCACACCTTCTCGTAAGCATAATGTGACAGTTATCTAATATATCACTTCAAAAATATGCAAATCAGACCAGGATGTAAGGACTACCTTCAGTAGCAGCTGACAAAGTATCTTTTGACATAAAGCTGGAATGTGTTATACTGGTTCCAGGACACACTCCAAGTAATTTCTGTTCCTTTATTTAAACCACGTTGATAAAAATTTCAAATACACAAAGTGTCTGAACAAATAGGGATACATACCCTTGGGAAATCCTGAAAGTTTCAAAAAATAAAAACCTTGTAAGTTAAACACAGTGGTAATCACATCAGTAAGCTCTCTTATTATTCAACTGGCATGGGATAAGGAGAACACATTGCACGGGAATGGACTGGTGTGTCATTGTCTGCCACCCCACACTCCCCCAGCCTCCTCCCAAAAATTTCAGACACCACAGTAACAATCATCCACAGTTTTCTAGATCTCAGAAATACATTCCATTGTCCACAATGCGGGACAGCAGTGTGTAGTATATAGAATACCTACTTGACAGTCCTCAAGAAAACCTCTTCACAAATTTAAACCACCTTTTTCATGGAGTTCTCTGCACAAAACCATGAAAGAAGGGCCATGGAAATGCTAGAGCACATGACTACTATTGCCATCTTACAAATGCAACAGATGCATTCATGAAGAGCAGAACAGACCCCTCTCCAGAACTGACCAAAAGTGTCCGTGGTTTCCCTAACGCAATTCATAATAACTGAACAATATGACTTCACCAAGTACAGACAAGAAATTTGCTTCTATCCTCACTGTATTAACAGTGAGTCCTCAACTCCATATACAGAGATCACACCTAAACCAGTAGTCACCAAAAGGGATTGCCTGACAACCTGCTT
>JAYRBT010000001.1:26768872-26822747 GCA_036023395.1 Myiotriccus ornatus
AGTGAGTCCTCAACTCCATATACAGAGATCACACCTAAACCAGTAGTCACCAAAAGGGATTGCCTGACAACCTGCTTCATGCTGTTCACAGCTGCAGGAACAAATGCGGCCCAATACAGTAAAACAGACTTGCTCAGCATTTTTGCCCCTAAGAGTCAATTAAAGGCATAGCATTGTACTCTGAACTTTTGTCTGGGCCATACTCCAATAGTTTGTTGAAGCTCTCCCTCCTACTCCCTTTATGCTCCTTTCTCTCATCTTTTTATGGTTATATTTCCTAGAAGGACAAACATCGAACAAAACATTACTGAGCAAAGCCCCTTCTACTCACACTTTGCCTCTTTCCCGAGTGTAGGGGTACCTGTCTCTGAGATGCAGATCAGTACTCTTATAGTTTCTAGACTCCATGTGAGAGCTCAATTATTTTTTAACACAATCTCTTACAGATAGCATTTATATCGCAACCTATTATAAATTAGTTTTTCTTCTGTCTTATAAGTATTCAACCAAATTATTTCAACCAAATTTGGCTTATTTTTCTTTTTTCTGTATGAGTACTTCTTCCTTGAGGAAGAAGCAGAAGAACAATCTTTGTTTTTTCAAATCCTTTTGGTTGAACACATTTCCAAAAGGTCAAGAGATGACAAATCAATATTTTGCAACAGATTGTCTACCCAGTCTTCTTCCTTTAATGTCAATCAGGCAGCACAAAAACAGCTAATTCTCTCCTCCTGGGCACTGAGGGGGAAGAGCCCAAAATGAGGCATTCACACCCAGAAGCCTTGTGCTGACAAGAACAGAAGGCAGCCCTGGACTTGAAGCAACACTGAGGACAACACACATGTAACACATTGGCTGTCCAATACTCTGGTAGAGGTACAACTTAAAATCATTTATGTGTTCGGTTAAAGAGTAAAATTAATTGCTCTAAGCTTTTTTCTTCAAGGACTATGTGGAAAGGACATCATTCTTAATTTGTTCCTAAATAACAGCTTCCACTGAATTCTTCTGTATCTGCTCAGGTCTACAACCTAACCAAAACAGGTAGTGATGTTGCCACAGCTGTCTTCATCTTAAAATTCACTGCAATATCATTAGCAGTAATACCAGTGCAGCAAGGTATTAGTTGAAATATAAGCAGGAAGAAACAGCAAGTCTTCAAAGATCATTCACCTGAGTAAGTGTCACTTGTGGAGCTACGGGGAAAGCAGTCTGCAATGGGTAGGCAGCTGTACTCCCCCCTCCTGATGTTAATAGAAACCATTTGTCCGAAGTCACAAAGAGAAATCACTTTCCATTCACAATAAAGGATAGTGGGCTTTTTTGATTTCATAACCACACTAAGATCCATAAATTTTGCTGTAAAGGACAAGAGTATAGCCTTCTTGGACTTAAACTGTAGAAGGCGGTCATTTGAAAAGCCATGAAGTAACCATAAAGTAACCCTAAACAACGAGATTACAGTTTAGAGGAGCATACACTGCTTGCTACCACTTCAACCAGTCTGATCTATTATTGCTCCAGATACAGAGAGAGCAGACATCTCACTGTGGTGAAAAAGGTTATAAACCAATTAAACTATAATGGAAAATAACACTCCTCCTAGCTGAAGGCACTCCTCCCAGGGTCTGCCTCTGTTCAATAAAAAGGCTCAACTAGTCATGTTGCATAAGATAATAACCGATTCCAAAAAGGCTCAGTTTTACAAACGTCAGATTAGGAAGTCTCCTCTCCATATAATTATAGTTCTAGTTGATTGAGCTCCAAATTTAATGAAGTTTGCCTAATGAATGCAATGCTTATTCTTCTAAATAAAACAGAACATCCATCATGAGTTAATGGAAAGAATTTAGAATGAAATAGCTGAACTACTAAGAAAATCATGCACTCTCTCATTAAGCAACAGTATTATTCCAAAGGACTGCAAAATGGTAATTCAGATCTGTATTTAGGTAGATTTCTGTTTCCTCAGATAAGCCAAATAATTCCTTAACTTGATAGCACATAAATCTACAGTTTGAAATATCTAGCAAATCATATGACTAAGTGTAAAACATCAGGTCTCTAAAAGAAAAACTATCTTCCTATCTAGAATTCTTTCAGCACACCAAAGCACTAGATGAAGAATTGGTTTATTTGTGCCATCTGAAAGTCTCACAAGAGACTATCAAAGTACAAGGGAGACAGATCATTGTCATGTGTTCCATCACGAAAGGGATATGAAGAAAACAAATAGCCCATCTTCATTATACCGTAAGTGTAGAGATTTAGAAAGTCTGATATCAGCTACAGAGTTGGTGAGTGTATTTATTATGTGGAAGCAGAAGAGACTTTGAGCAGTGAGGTACTAGAGAAAATACACGAATAAGCATAGATGAATTATGAAGTCATGCACTTTGAGCTGAATGGCAGTCATCAAATAGGTGCTTCACAGAAACTTTGATTATTTGATACATCAACCATACCTACTCCTTATTTCAACATGTATACACCACCTGAGACACAAATCTCATTATTTCTCCTGAAAAACACTTCCATGGGGGCTTTCATTAGCCCAAATTGAGGGTGGAGGTGTACTGAGTATGCATGGGACTGAGCTAATTTTCTTCACAGCAGCCTGTACAGTGCTATGGTTTGGATATGTGGCTAAACCAGTATTTATAACATACCAAAATTTTGACCATGGTGAGCAGTGCTTGCACAGCAACAAGGCTTTCTCTTTTCTCCCCTGCTCTGTGCCCCCCAATGAATAAGCTGGGGGTAGGCAAGAGGTTGGAGAAAGAAATTTCCTTCTTACCCTTTCTCTGCTGCCTGTGCTCTAACACTTTTGTGTCCGAAGTGTGTTAATGTCTTACAACACACTTGGCATCTACCCAGAGACCAGCCAGAGGAGTAACAAACCTGAAGGAAATCCAGCCTATTCAAATGGATCTCTCCTTACCCAAATGCAGACTGCTGCTACAAAGTCAAGGAAACCAGCCTAACTGGAAAATTACTGTGAGGCCACTCTGCTTCCAAGCCAAGTCATATAAACAGCCCTAACAGATGCACGTAACTATTTGTACTCTTCTACCTTATGCAGTTGACTGAGAAGGAAGCATTTTATTCTTACTCAGAAAAGATTTCAGATAACAGATCCAAAACCAGGATGCTCACTAGTTCATTTACAATTAAGGTAGGGTTTTAGTATTTCCTAAACCAGTGACAAAAGCACACAGAAATCTAATAAAATACAAGGACAGCCTGTGGACACCACCAGAAGCTATGTTTTGAAGAAAGCTAAGGGAATTGTTAAGATTGCTTGAGGAAGAAGAAGCAGTTAGATATAGTACAACCACTTGGGTTGTTACTGAAGTCAACTGCCTCTACATCATGCAAACAGCAACTACTTTGTCTCAAAACATCCTCGCTCTGGAAATAAGTTATTTTATATTACAGAAAGCCCAATTATCTTCCTAAGCATCAGAAAGCTGAAATTCCCAGTTAGTTATACGTAAAGACTAGAGATCTCGATGTAAGGAAATGGTTTTCACTCTTAAAACAGTCAGGCCAATGATACAATCACAGTGATCGACGAAACCGTAAGATATGAACAGACCTCATCTGCCACAAATACTACTGGTCTCAGCCACTCATATCCAGTGTTTGGGTTTTTCCAGGGCCCTAGAAACTAGAAACAGAACCTACTCCTACTGGTGCAGAATGCATTTGATTACTGGTGTATTTACTTGAGGGTGGAGGGAGGTTCGATTTGCAAAAGGAATGTAAGAGGACCAAAGTCTCAAGGGATAATTTAACTTAATTCCTAAGATCAATTCCCACTAAGGTGACTTCAGGTTCAGAGTGATCCAGCACTACTGACAGAGCAACCCAACCATTGGCTGTGCACAAGCATAGAGCAGATCCTCCCAATTTTACCACAGTGATTCCAGAAACAAAAGAGGAGTTTTAAAGCCTCCCCAAGGAGAAGTATATGTACTCTGCCACACTTCAAACCTGAAAATTTATTTTTCACACAGGCAGGTGTTTTAATCCCTAGCAACAGAGTGAAAATGCTTCCTCGATAAACTCAGCCTCATATTAAATAAAGAGTTGTTACAATCTTGAAGAAAACATATATTCTTGTTATTGATATTCCTGTCTGCCCAGCTTCATAACGGCTGAAAAACGCGGACTGGGCAAGACTTTACTGATCTAGGGAAATTATACCAATATCTCCTAAAAAAGATTCAAATAATTCAAGCTTTCAGACTGTAGCAATGGGATTTCTTGATGTGACAGACAATTACAGACATGGTAGGAAAATATGTAACATGAAAATTAAATGCAAACAATTATCAACAGTTTCCTGTATCTCTAATGAGTCTCTGGCAATAAAGCTGTCACTACTGAAGCATACCACTTGCAAAATATCTTAATGAGTCACGAAGAACAAGATAACATTTAAGAAAATTAATTAAACTTTTGAACAAGAGAGTTTAATTTCACTGAGAAAACAAGTTCCTCAAAATTAGTCAATGAAACCATACATTTAATACAAAACTGCAATGTATGATTTCAGCTCAGTCATAAAATACAATGAATAAGCCTTTAAGTATCCATGAAGAAACCAACTGCCTTTAACATTTTAGACTAATTAAAAAAGCAGCACAAGAAACTAAGCATGTTGATTGCTTAGTTCTGTTAAATTGCTGATAATAGAAAACATGAAAAGGAGGTCTTAGTGTTTTGTACCAGACAATAAAGTACTGTAGCATATAAATAACATTAAATAATCATTTGTAATGCTTTCCTTAATTTCATCACTGAGGAAGTAATGGGAGTGAAGCACGGAAGTGTATGATAGTCTTTGAATTTATTAAAAACTGGACTGCTGCTAGATGGGATTAATCAACAAACTGCTGCTCAAATAGCTATGTTCTTACGACCCAAATTTTAAAACTTTGTCTAAGAATCCGTACTACAGTAAATATTCCTCTTCCCTGCTCCTCACTTGCTTTACTTTGCTCTCTAACTAAATCTTTCATGGCCCTTCAAATTAATTCAAAAGTCAAGCAAGCAAGACTTGAATGCAGTTTCTCTAGTACAAAGCTTAAATGCCCTCAAAACTGATTTGAAAAGGGCTTATGATTAATATCAGACCATTTCAATTTTCTACATTTCTATCCAATTGTCTCCATAGTTTTTGGTTATTATTTTTTTTTTTTAGCACAAACACAAAACTCAATTATTGTAAACAGAAGGAGGAGTGTGTGCAGACCATAATGAAGATTATTGCTGAAACCATGATCTGAGTTAGTGGAAGGTTAAGACCCGGTGATAACTGAAAGGCCACAATATCAGGAGAGAAAGATTAGGATGAACTTCATAGTCGAAAAGGAAGGAGGGAGAGGAGATGGCATTAAATTGGCATTAAATGGGATAGAAGTGTATCAGAAGGGAAGCAAGAATAACATGCGAGAAGTGAATGGTGATGACAATCTGCTACACACATGAAGCAGTCCATCAAAACTAAACAAAAATACAGATCTGAATCAAGTCTATTTTGAGAAAGCAGGAAGTGGAAGACTGAAAAGTACCTGTGAACAGTGGCACAGAAGTATGCAGAACCTAAACACTGGCAGCAGCCAGTTAAACTCAGCAGGAAGCAAAGCTAGACTAATATTTGACATTAAATAAGAGAACAAGATGTTATCTGGACTCAAGTATAGTTGTGTGACCTGATGTACAAAGCGAGCTAAGTACTAAACTTCCAAGACAAGACACAACCTCTTACAGATAATTGTAAGCTAAGCTACTTAGTCAGGTAGGAAAAGCATCGCAAAACAACGCAAAAAACTAACAAACAAAACTCCAAAAAAAAGAAACACCAAAAAAACCCACAGAAACCCAAAACCAAAACAACAAAAAAAAACCCCACACCTAAGAGCCATCATGCCACAAAAGCTTTTCTAGGTTTAGATAAAACCTGGGGCCACTTCCACATATTTTGGTCCAAACCACATTCTAAATTTTCTTAGGAAGAGCTGAAGAGGAGCTGATTTCAGTGTGGGAGCCATAAAACTTCACCAGAACTGTGCAAAACTTGAGTGAGCAGTATCAGTGTACTAGGCACAAGCACAGTGCTACACTCATGTGGTTGAATTACAGCTGCCTCGTACATCTGCCGGCTTCCGATCACCACAAAGCGTACTCGCATCTGCCTCCCTCTCCTTACACGTGCCCATTTGGTTGTCCTCGACATATACAGTTTTAGAGTTCAGTATGCTAATTCTTACTTAGCTGTCATGCCTGTTTGCTTAACATTTTAACACAGTCCAAAACAGACTGCATAGCCTTAATTTCACGCTCTACTCCCAATTCCAAATGATAGGAAACGAGTTTAAATTCATGAACAGAATTCCCACAACTTAAATAATTCCCAAATCAAAACAAATGTTAAGTCCAAAGATTTCCAACGGGAAATATTCTTTTTTTTTTCCTCAGAGAAAACCATCTGGTTTATAAGAGAAGAGCAGGAGAGGATGCTATTAGAAAGAATCAAAATTCTCAATCTGAATCTTAGCCCTGAACTCTAGTATGACTTAATTTCTTCCTTATCATTTCATACAGATGTTTACCTCACTATTCTACAACACAGGTTATAGAAATGAGGTGTGTTTATCTAATTCCACTTTGCATTTGTGCATCCCTTTTTGTTGTTGTTGTTGTTGTTAAAGCAGAATTTTGAATCTTTTGAATAATGCCATAGGATTAAACATCATTGGTCCAAAAACACACAAAAAAAGCCACTGAGAACAACTGACCTAAAATTGTTGTACATGAGCTAATACAAACTGCGTGAGAAGAATTCAGTGGGAGCACTGTATTATTAAAAAGAACAGAAACAGCTGTTCATGGTGAATTTTCCTGATATGCATGGGCACACTTGTGACAATCTGATGAACTATCAGTGACATTCAAAAAAGATTCTTAGCTAAGCAGTTGTTTTTATCTATGGCACCAGTACTGTAAAACAGCTGAGGGAACACACAGACAGATTGCATCCTGCCTGCACACATTTGCAAGTTTTAGAGAACAACCATATTCTGAATAAGCGTGACATGTATTGCAGTGAAGCAAAACAGTGTTAACACACCACTATTTGCCCAACTTGCAGCATCAATCAGAAGACAGCTTTAAGTTATATGAACTGAGAAAGAGTCCAAAATTTTGTAAAGGGAAGTCTTCAGATAAATGTTGAGGTCTTTTAAAGAAGTGAACTTGTATATGGAAAGAGAGCATACACAGAAGGAATACGAGAACATCTCTTAACTAAAGCTCTTAAGAAAACTAACCACAGGACAAGAAGAAATTCTCATGCAGGTGAGTAACTGTTAGAAAGATAGGAAATGCAATAAGTGTAAACAACCAATTATCACTATGATGTGAAACCACCAGTGGGATCCTACAGAGATAAATGGTTGAGCAAATACTTATTTAGGAAATAATTTGAAAATATTTGTAAATATTTATCAATAAATACAATTGGATACAGTGGATTAGGATTTTGAAAAGGAATGCTACTGCAGAAAAGCTACCCCATAGTATATTTCTAGACTCCATAAGGAGCCTAAAAGATAAAAAATGCAATTACTAGGAAAGGAACAGTGAACACAACAGAAAACAGAACAAAGATTTAGTCTTCTTAAAAACAACAAAAAAAAAAAGAACTTGAAAAGATACAAGGAAAGGAGATAATATATCAGGTATGAAAAAATGTACGTATGAGAAATAACTTAACAGGCTAAGACTCTCCATACAAAACAGGCACACAACTGAGGGCATATGCAGTTCTACAAAGTCATGAATGGCAACGAAATTATGAATAAGAGACCAAAACCAGTCACCCAGGACAGTGAGCAGACTTCAAAAGTAAAAAGTTTCCCACACAATATCAAATCAAACTATGGAACCACTCATTAGGGGATATGTTGAGTGCTCTTAAGTTTGCCCAGACTCCACTGGGAGTTTTGTGCACTCCTTGCACAAAATCAAGGAAAAATAAACTAAAAGTTATTAAATAAAACTTGCTGTCTCTGACATGGAAACACTAACACTGCACAAACTTCTGTAAGGCTACAGAGTACTCAGAGACAAGCTCACTGACTATAAGCTCTTCCTGCTCTTACATCGCTTGCCTTGGTACCTGCTGTAAACAATTTTTGAAGGATGAGTAATGATCATGTGTTTGGTCTTTCATCCGACCTAAACAAACTTTTCCTATGATATCAGAACACTGTTCTAATTACAAAATAAGCCAGCAACTCAAATAGTTATGCCCTTTCTCCAAATTTTATCTTTCCAAAATTTGTGTTATTGGCCAAAAAAATACACATTCAATGTACATCTAATATTCAGCACTGTCTCACTGTAGTCACTCATTACTAATTTTGCAGAGGACTCAGGTACATGGGACTGTCCTAAGGCCAGTTCCATTTACTTTAAAATTGAGCAGAACCTGATATACAGAGATTAGCCTGAAATTTGCATCATGAAATTACCTCTCTTTACTAGTTAGCATGAATGGATTTTCTTTCCCCTTTCATCTGCCACAGAAAAAGGCAATGATGGGTAGATTAGTTGTGCAGGTACAGTTAAGAACTACTGCTCACTAAGTAGGGTTTTTTTCATCAAGAAAACATATAGTCAAGAACATTTTTGTTTACATATATATCTCATATTTGGTTTTTGTGCTCATTTATCCTCCACATGGATTCAGAGGCTGAACTCATGCACAGAAAAAGGATGCTGAGCAGAAGCTGTGTTTTCCATCTTTATTAGGATTTTACAGTGAGAAGACACAAGAAGTTTTCAGCCATATTTTCAGAGGGTCTTCCATCAGCCTTTACTTTAGGGTATATAATCTAATTTCTTTCCAGTAAAAGTGTTTGTCTCTATACTGTTTATAAATTTTTGCAGTTATTTTGCCAGCTTAAAAAAAAAAAAAAATTATAGAAGGCCCACGAAACCAGTCACCCATGACACTCAATTATGTGAACTTCAGAAGTAAATTACAACTAATCAGGTGACAGCAGATGATAGTGTCAGAGCAACTCAGGCAGTCCAGTAACCATTACAAGGGCAGATAACAAAAATGTCTAATAAACTAATAAATATTTCCAGGGGTAAATTAAAAAGAAAAATAAAAATCTGTTGCAACATTTTCCTGTAGTGCTTACAAGAAATATTCCACCTCTCATTTTTAGGACCACAAACTGAACAAAGAAATCGTATTTCTCTCCCAAGATATACTGTACTTGTCCAAGGTATTGGAAAAACAGACTCCTGTGCCTGACTCAGCTCCTTCTTGCAAGAGCCCCCATGTGCTTGTGGTCTGACAAATGCATTTTCTGAACGGGGCTGGGAGTATCGCTGCTCCCGCTCTCCGGCACAGCGGAGAAATGCACTGTCAGATCTCCATTGCTTAGCAACACAAAGATCTGCAGCAAGAGCTTCCTACACTGCGGCAGTGGGCAGTTGGCAGCTGGCTCAGCAACTTTCTCCCATGTCACAAGGGTTTACCAGTGGCACAGGCAGCAAAAGACTGAGACAGGCTGCGCACAAGCCAGGCAACAGGACACACTCAGTAGGTGGTAGAAAAAAAGTACTGCCTGGCAAGTTAAAAAATATTCAGCACACTAGCTGCCCCAACTGAATCCTTAAGTTGTTCCCTTGGACACATCTTGCTCCTTAATGACACTGAACGTGCCAGACAAAAATGCCTCATAAAAAAGGGAACGGCTTCATTTGGTCAATTTTAAGGAAGAGAAAAGGCACTGCAGTGCAGCCTTGAGGCTCTACCAAGTAACACAAATGCAACCACAATGTGACGTCATTGACAATTTTCTCTTCCCCTCTAGAAGACAAGATCCCAAGACAGAGCTGGAAGACATATCAAATTAAATTTACTGTTTGGGTAGCATGTAAGATGAGAGAATAGGAGAGGCATGAAAGCACTCTTGACACATGAAACAGTTCTAGTGTGACAAAATACAAAATAATGATTTTATTAAATCTTTGTGCGTAAGAATGGGCATATCTGTACGCAAGAGTCTTCAACTAAAACTTCGTATCATTCTTAAGATCTTTTTACACCCTTCAAAACAATCTAGACATGTAATTGTTTGTGGATATATACATCATCACACTGTCTTCATCTCTAGACAGAATACATTCAAATGCCAGGTTTAGAAATTCACTGTTAGTAATATGGGAAGTTTTCAATTTTGCCAGACCTGTACAAATACTTTGCCATGTACTTATTACTTGAAAAAAAAAGCGCATCTTCACTTTATTTTTAGACAGTAAAATTATCAAACCAAAACAAAAATCAATGCCAAAACAAACAAAAAACCCCCACACCACAAATTTCAGAACTCTCATTTCAAAAAGCATCAGGTAAGATGACAGCCCATGATTTCTAGTTTTACTGAAGACAATGTTCCAAATCACCCAAGGATTGCGGTTTATTTTCTTTACCGTTTTCCTTGAAGTCATTCAGGTTCTCAAACATTGTTTTAGAAAAATAAAGATTGAAGACTGATAGAAACTAAGTAGTACAAACTACTCAATTTAACTCACAATAAAGTATCCTTACAGCTTATGATACAGTAATCAGTTCATAAGATACTGAAATAAAAGATACCACAAACACACATATTAAAACTCTGAAGCATATCTGGACTGAGTAATTGTGTTTTCATAAGATGTTCACCTACAGGTCATCAAACAAGTGCAGGGACAAATCATCCTCATAAAGCATGTTTCAGACAGTTACTCTCATCTTCAAAAGCAAATCCAATCAGATTTCATTACAGCAAGAGAATCTGACAGTATCAACTACTCTGGTTTTGGCTAAACTCAGAAAACCTTCTGAAGCAAGCTCAGTGTTTGTCATGCTTGCTCATTATATTACATGCATCATTTTCCGTCAGCCTTTCCTCTTCATCCTTTGTGTTCTAATGCAAACTTGACCCAGATCCCATAGAAAACCCACCTCTGCAATAACGCCCTGTGGTTGCCATCAAATTATTCCAGCAATTTAAGCAGTCCAACAAAACAGGTTCTTTTTTTTTTTTTTTAAGCTTAGCTACTACAACTTTCAGAAGAGCTACAAATTAAAATTCAAACTGGGAAAAAAATTTACACCTCTCTGCTGTACTTTCTCTTTACCTTTCATATTTCATCCTATGGGGTAGGAATAAATAACAAATCTTGAGAATACCAGCCTTTTCAAAAACAGGTAAGTTATCATCCTGTTTCACCAATAGAGAACCTATAAAGGTTTGGTTTATATGTCATCTAAATGTAAATATCTTTAAAAGTTCAGCAATTCCCAATCATACTTTCCCAAAGCAGCACCACACTACTGTTGTGACCCAGCAATTGAAGAGGAAGAGGTACTATTCAAGACTATAACTACTGACCGACTACACAGTTTGATTGACACGTATTTTTAGCAGGCTCCCCTTTACAATTTACAGTCAGACATCTCAAAAAGACTGGCAAGAGTTTCTAGCTGCAGGCCAACTAAAGCAACCCTAGCAGGTTTTGTTATAAAAGTGAAGCTAATAAATTGAGGAAGTCCATATATGTTCTTATTGGCATGCTTCAGTGAGGCATAGAGCATCTTGCTTTTAAGTTTATAAAGTTTATCCTTCTTCATATTTTTAATGACTTAAAAGTAAGATTTATAAGAGCAGAGCAGGCCACCTCCTCTCCCCTTCTCTGACCCCAGTCTGAACCCTGCTAGATCTTGCAATGTTAGAAACACTGGTGTTTCTCTTGGCACAGATATGGATATACACTGCTTCAGACAAAAGTAGAGTCCAACACAGAAAACCAATGACTTATTTGCCTTCTACACTGAATCATGTTTACCTCACTTGAGAGTTATCAGTAAAACTGATTTCCCACAGATTCACGTAAATGGTTCCAGTGTCAACCAGCGACACCATCTCCTTGCAGAATCTCACAGATGTGCTAGGAATTGAAATGGAAGACTGCAGACTGCACTAAATAGTTTGGGTCACAAAATAGTTTGGGTCACATCATCTTTCAGGTGAATAATAACAGGTTTTGCTAAGCATCTTTTCATTAAAAGTAGCATACTAGCATAAGATTTCAAAAATATTTATGCAATCCTTCTATAAAGGCAAATACTGCTGGGAATGGTAACATAAGAGGTAATAGAGATTGGTAAAGAAATAGGAATAACAAAACAGCCCAGACAGTTCTTGGTGCAAAGGCCAATTTCCACACACACCTTGCCCCCATCAACCACCCACCAAATGAACAATAGCTGATTCTATTCCTATACCAAGTACACTTAATATATACTGCAAGACTATGCATTTAAGAAAAGTTTTCCATATGAAATAGTCTTGAGCAATAATGACATGACTTGGCTAAAAATTAAATGGCACAAAGTAGCATCCGGATTTTAGAAGGACAGACACATAGGGAATCGGCTGCTAGAGTTAACTGTAACAAGAGGAGCAGAAACTTTAAATGTGGACAAAGCCTGCAATTTCTTTCAGAAAGCAATGCCAAAACTTAAAAAATACATCATTTCAAAGAATAAGCATTCCAAGGAGAAAAAAGCTGAAGTCCTCCAGACTCATTAGGAGACATGTTAGAAGTACGCAGAGGAGGAATGGAAAGAAAAGACTACAATGAAATCATAATTCATATCTGCTTCAAAATATTTTGACAGTCACATGAAAAACAAAACATCATAAAAATGTTTTCCTGCCATATGAAGAAAGAACCTTAGGTTCATTGAGTCTGGGTTACAAACCAAGGCTAATCTAAAATTATACATGGCAAATTAAGCAACAGAATTGCATCTAAATTCAACAAAGACTACACAATCCTACAGGTGAAAATTAAAGATTTTTCACTGTCAGATCCCACTTCATCAGCTGGAAAAAATATAAAGGAAAGCCATGAATAGTCATAATATAAAACTAAATCACAGTAAGCTTCAAAAGAGATTTTTCTAGTAGAAATTAAAGCAGTGCCAAGGTACAAGGTAGCAAACAAAGTATCTAAGAAAAGTCCTTTTGTCTGCTATGACAGAAGCCTGTTCTACAGTCTTTCCTTCAGCCTCACACTCTCTTCTTGCACTACGCTTAGTACCAGCTGCATTTAAGACTTCTCCCTTTCATTCACCAAACTCCTCGCCTAGGCCAGATGTTTTTTTCTCCTGTTCATGCTAACTTGGTTCATCTTCCCTCTTTCAGACAACTCCCACTGATCCAGTAATTTTCTGTATAAGGGAATATAAAGAAGCAAAATAACATCAGAACAATATTAGCTTTCATACTGTACTGAACTGTAAAAAAAGAGATTCCAGCCCAAGACCAGAAGACTTCAATGCCATCAAGGCTTGCAGTTGAGGTAAACAGCCCTTACTGCAGATTGGCCTAGTACAGCAGCTGAAATTCCTCTATGGATTTCAATAGCTTCCAAGGAGGAAGTGCGTTTATTTGTGGGCTTTCTTTTTGTTTTATTCATTCGGGATTTTTTTAAGTATTGCAGAACTCTCCTTCCATTGCTGGGAGCAGGGGAAAGGAGCAGTGTGCCTAGTTAAAAGTCCTCCTCGATGCTCCATATCCACAACTTATTTAAGGTTGAAATTCATCATGCAAATAAATTTAATGAAAAACTGTTTGGATATAAAGAAATTAACTTGTTTATTTGATAAGCTATAAGAATAGTTTTGAGATAAAATTTAAGGGGATTGAGAAAAGGGACAGCAAAAATATTAGAAAGTCCCTTTAAATACTACAATACTTTTGAAAACCATCCTTTTAGTCTTCTTTTGGAATAGCGTTGCTCTGTGCCCTTACTTTTTCTCTATGAATGAAAACAAAAAGCTAATCAAATTTTGATTAAGGCAAATATTTTATTCTAGGTTCAGGCACTAAGCACCAAAAATGAGACAATTACACAATCCAAATCCATATTACTATCACCTACAAGAAACAAATTCAAGGTTTCAAGTATGATAAATAATACAAATATCAATTACAATGAGAAACAACCTCACACAAAGCCATTAGCCAACTGCCTTACATTAAAAGCCAAAAGAAAAATCCGATTTCAAGCAAATTTTATAAATAACATTAACATAATGAAGGTATACACAGTATATTCCCAACAATCTGTGATGTAAAAAGGAGTTATGATAAAGTTGTATCTTCCTCAAATACGAGAGTGGATGAACACAGTATGAAACCCTGAGAAGAATTCAGAAGATTCTTCCTAGTCTTCAAGCAGCTCTCCACTATGTTTCAGAATAAATGCACAAACTTCACAGCTCAGCCATCTTAGGTGTGCGCATCCTGGATCAACCAAGACTTAATCCTAATTAGTAACATCAAGGTTATATGTTCTGATATAGCAGAGGATGAACATAAGGGACCTCCAGGGCTCAGTCCTCAACAGTTACGATCATGCAACCATGTGGCTTTTTTGGAACCATCAGTCCTACAGAGCTGGGGTCAAAAAATGGATTCCTTCTTGGTTTGAGTACAAATAAAATACTTGTCATTTTCCAATCACTATTCTACTTACTCTATCTTGGTGCATTTACACCAAAAAAAGCAGTACTGCTGCAGAACACTGACATTTTAACGAAAAAAAGCCATGTAATCTGATCACATGTATGCAGTGCCTCACTATTCAGTTTCTTGATCTTTACCATCCTCATGTTTTATACTATTATAAATGCCATTTGTAACACTTATATTCACACTCCATTGCTCTAATATTCTCACTTCATCCCTTGAATTTCTTCAAAACTTACCCCTAGCCTCAAACTTCCGCATTTTGAATGTAATTTTTTTCTTTCATTCCAGTCTACAGGTTCTGGATCCACAAGTTACAGACCTCAAGTAATAATGTTACTTTCTCCTTACCCAGAGTTTTTTTTAAAGCTACTTTAAATTTCACCTTGGTACTAGCAGTGTTTCAGCATCTCACATGCACATTTTGCTTGTATCACAAGAAGTTTTTAACTATGAGGATGGTGAGGCACTGGAACAGGTTGTCCAGAGAAGCTGTGGATGCCTCATCCCTGGAAGTGTTGAATTCCAGGCTGGATGGGGCTCTGAGCACTCTGATCTAGTGGAAGGTGTTCCTGCCCGTGGCAGAGGGGGTAGGACTAGATCATCTTTAAATTAAAAGGGTCCCTCCAACTCAAACTGTTCTATGATTCTCATGGAATTAAACACAAAGATCTAGACAATATGAGGTTGGCTTTTTAAAAAAGAAAATTTATATTCATTGCATCCCAAAATATCATCAGCGCATTATAACTTTCATTTATATATACAGACACACGCACAAAGTAACAGTGCACATAGACACAGCTTACCTTCTGCAACAGTAAGAACATATTACTCCCAAAAAGATAGGTTAGTAAAGTAATTCAACGAAATACCATTGAAATAATTCATACACTTCTGTCAACCACACTTCAAAAGATTTGTATTAAAACAGAGTTTGGTAGAAAGTTTGGGTAGACTTTCAAAGAGGACACACAGACAGAAATATTAAAAAAAAATTAAATTCACAAACCAGAAAACATAGCCTACCAAATATGTTGGTGGAATGTCCTTTCCGGGCAATAGGTTTGAGCTCATTATGTCCCCATCCATATTGCCTATAATTGTCCCAGGCATGCTTCATCATCTGAAAAATGAAAAAACAAGATTTGATTACATTATAAAACTATTTTCTATTAATACAGTATTTTACTCCTTATTTGAGACTTCAACTTTCACACTCATCCCAGCATACTGATTAATTACTTTGCCACTATTTCTATCTGTTACAAAAATTAGATTTTACAGCATAAATAAATTTGGAAACGACTTCAGTTCTATTTGATTTGAGCTATAGAGCCTAATGCTCTGCATTAGGTCATTTTCTTGTTCTTTCTTTTCCTTTAATATATGCATACACATTTAAGAACATAAGCATAAGGAATGCATTTAAGTGTAAGGAACTGCTGTAAAACACTGGCTAATGTCTTAAGAGGCTAACTAAAAGAAAAAGATATCTACCAATATCTGAAGCATAAAAGGGATTTATTTACACTGGTACATCCAAGTATGACTAAACAATTCTGCAAAAGGCATAATAAATTTCTTATTAGCAACACCTACTTGGCAAAGATATATTGTCATACAGCCTCTACCTAAAGAGATGCCAAAAGGTTGCTCTCTAGAAAGCAGTGAACAAAGAAGTATAACATTATTAATATTTGCTACACAAAACATTAAACTCTTTTTAATAGATGTTTCCACCACCTGGTAGGAAAATTACATTGAAACCCCAAAAGGTCTTGTTGACCCACTTAAATACTAGTTGTGCACATCAGCCACTAATCAGCGCTTTTATGGATTTCCTAGAACTCTTCAAACTCCTTGTCTATTGACATACAGCAGCCTGCAAACTGCAAAGTGAATGTAGTTAGAAAAAAAAAATAATTATTAGTTACCTAAACAGACAAGAGCAAGTAACAGGAGGAAATTACATTTCAAAAGACAAACTGCCACACTGACAGTATGTCAAAAACTCTTCCAGAACAACAGCCATGTGTCTGCATCCACATTATACATATTTTTATTTTATACTGCATTTTTAAAATGGTGTTAAAATACTGTTAATATAAACCAGATCCCAAAGAAACTGTATAGGACTTAAAATCATGATTTCCACAAGTTTGAGAAATGCTCTCTAGGAAGAGAAACTATGCTAAGGTAACTAACAGACCAATACTAACAGTTCAAGAAACTGAGGGAAGGCAGTCAGTTTTCACTACGATTTACACTACTGTAATTTTCTTATTTTATCAGAGAGTCACTATACTCACAAAAAATGGGTAGCAGCAAGCAGATGCTGATTAAAAAATGAGGTGCAGCCAGCACTACCTCACATGTCTCCTACTATCTCATAGGTTTCCCCTCTTGTCAACTTCAAGTGGAAGTCAGCATCCAGTAATTCCAAATCTTTTGAATTGCATCTAAACTGCCTTCTAAAACATGGAAAACAAAGTCCCTGTCTCCCTACAACCATCAAGAGATCCCTGTTCAAACTAAACAGCCATAATTCCTTTGAATGTAAATTCCTTCCAGATTTCCCATAGCTCAGTTAACTCAAGCCTAGACAATAAACTTGAACCACAGCAAAGGTACATGCACAGGCCCAGAAGATGGGAAGCACTCCTGTGTTAAACTGGCATCAACTTAGGAACAGCTGTCCCTCTCAAGGTGCCAGAGGTCCCATCCTACCGCTTGTCATTCAAAGTCTGCTCATCCGTTGCTTTTGGTATTTGCACTAAAAGATTTTGACAGCTGAACGGGCAATAAGACTGTACCACTTCTTTTAGTGTCATGAACTAGCAGTTTAGGAAAAAGTGGATGCAAATATTATACTAAAAGAGGACAGAAAAGCCATTTCATAACCATTCACAAATTCCTTAGTGTTTACAAAGCACTTATCAAACTGACCAACTCATAGCTATTAGAACCTCAGATGACTCAGGTAAAGTGATTCTCTCTTGACAGTTAAGAAAACTGCAGCATAGCAAACACAGTAAAAGCCTGGTCACAGTAAGTACAGAAGTTCTTCTGAGAGCTCTTGCTAAGGTTATGCAGAACCAAGGTACAAATTTCTATATAAAATTGTTCATTAACTTAAGATCATAAAATCAACAATCAAGTGGGAAGGGATCTCAGTTCAACCTCCTGCTTGAAGTTATTATGGGACCAAACTGGGCTACTCAAGGCTTTATCCAGTCAGGACAGAGTTAAGGACAGTCAGAATGGGACAGTCAAAGCCTCTGTGAAGGGTCCTGCTCCAACTCACAGCTTGCCAGACCACCTTTAAGTCCTAAAAACTCTACTTGCGAAAACACAGACCTATAGGTTTAGAGGACGAAACTTAAGACTGACTGACCAGTGTTGTTCAAAACAGATGAATGAGTAAACAACGAGGTGACTGTGACCATGACATGGCAGATCTAACCAACTGGCTTGCATATAAGGAAGGGAAACTGGGCTTCTGAGATGTTTGGATGGCTCAAACAAATATTTTATGAAGGAGAATCAAATAACCATTGACATTTTAGCTCTGTAAAAATCTCACACTGTAGGCAAATACCAGCTAAGTCCAAGAGAAGAACTTGTTTCCTCACAGCAGAATATTAATTGTGGAATATTTCACTGCCCTAATTTGCTATGCTTCTGGGGAGAAGGTATAGATTTTGTTACAGAATATTTAGCTATGAAGCAACACAAAAATATGGAAATTACAAATGGTTAAAACACAATACATCACAAAGTAAAATGTTTCTATATCCATAATGTATCCTAAGATAAAATTAAGATAGAAACTGTAAAGGAGTACATTTCACCAGATGCATAACTTAATGCAGAAGTAAGTTAAGAATACACTACTGAGACCTGAAACTCTGTGGAACACAAGAGACTAAGACACAGTTGACTGCATCATCTAATTCTGAGATAGGAAATCATATTTTGAGGAGATAAGGCTACTTTGATAACCACAAACATATTTGTCCTGTCCCCTCCACCTCGCCCAAGCAGTGTACGAAGAATATGATGTTCAAAGTCCTTCAGAATCCTTTGACTTTATTACAACAATAACCGTTAACAGTTAACAGTAATAACACTCAACTGGTTTTTTCCAGATGAACACTGAGCATTACTCTGTCACACAGCTCACTGCCTTCCTCTACCACCGAGCAAGCAGGCTTCATAATATGATAGCAGATAACTGCACATTACATGCAAGTGAGAAACCCCACAGCTCTTGTATACAGCATTAAATTTTGTAAGGATGATATGCCAAGAGATCTTATAACAACATGGAGATTTCTGTTACTGCCAGAACAGGTAGCATGTTATACTATAGTTAGAACACCTATACTATTGGGAGCAATTGTTCACACAAAAGCTTTGGAGAGACACAAGAAGATAGATGCCTCCGCCAGCTAAAAATTTAACAGAGGATGGAATTTTTGCTCAGGAAGCACAAGCAATGTGAACTCCTGATCGGAAAAACAAAATTGTCTCTATAGTTACACTAGATAGCATTTGCATAGTCAAAGCTGGGAATGCTGAAGAACAGCTCCAGGAAGAGACAGGCTTTTCTTAAACCAAAGTCTTAAAGAGGAGAGGAAAGTCTCAGATGCTGACTGGAACATCAGCACTACAGATAACAGAAGGAAGGTAAACCTATTAGCAAAAAAACACACCCAACCCTTAAAGAACCCACAAGAGAGACACTTTAACTCAGCAGAATGAAAATAACAAGCGTGAATTGATAATTGTGAAAAAAGCAATACACAGATTTCCATAGTTGAGATTTCCTTACCTGACAGCAGTTTGTCACAGTAAGCGCTTGGAGCTTGATGTCACATAAAGATCTTAGAATCTGTCCACCAGAGAACAAGCGGCTTTCGCAATGGACTTTCTACTGACACTATTAGCGGCAAACTTTTGAAGGCAAAATCATTTGCAGGGGATAGGTCTGTTGCATACTAATATTGCAAGTGTTTATTATTGGATGCACCAGAAACAACAACCAGTAAGATGCTGCTACACACACAACTTGATAATTCTACAAAAAGACTGATTTGGACTCTACTGCAAGAGAGCCAGAATGGCAAGAGGCAGGGTTTGTCAAATGAAGCTATTTTTGTAGGTACACCCTTATCTAATTAAATTTACTCACTTTAGAGCACATTCATGGGATCTGATTCTCTGTAGTCACTGCAAAATCAGGTTTTTATAAATACAGAGTGGTAATGAATTCTTTGACAAATTTGTAATTGTAACAGCAAGAGGAGGTTACAGTGATTCAAAAGAGACTTGTAAGGAAGTTTTACTGCTACATTTAGAAACATTAATTCAAATTAAGGATTGGTTCAAAAGCATCTTTCCAGTCCTCAAAGTAGGGCGGGCAACTAGCCAACAGAAAGTCCTGACAACAAGCAAAAGACACAACTTACTGGCAAATTGCAGTATTTACTGGTTCCTGCCATTCCATCAGGAATGTACGTAATAGATAGCAAATACATTTTGCTTCCAAAGGAACATCTTCTGGTTAAGAGTACACTTTAGAGACATTCATACAAACCACCTTCAAATTCCGTTTTAAAATTAACCAAGGATTTGCTAGACAAAATTACTGCTCAACTGGCAGATTAAAAATTAATAACCATTTTCCTACTGTCTGCAGAGAATACTATTAGGAGGTTAATTTAAAGAATAATCTTTTCCTTGTATATTGAGATTGTTGATGAAACTTAGAAAACTCAGATTTTTTTATTCTTCTGGGAGCTCTGCTTAAAGAGAAATTATTTCAGGCATCAGTTCATGCCTCTGTCATGCACTTCTGAACACTGTCACTGAAAATGTCTGTTCGGAACATGTTCCTAACACACACAGTTGGGTTTTCTTTTATTGTCAAATCTGGTAACAAATTCATTACTAAAACAAAATTGTTTATCAAATGGATGCAAAATGGGAAGCTTTTTTTTTTTTTGTAAGCACCTGAAGTCTTAGATGCCTGATGAAATTAAGGGGAAGATACTTCAACTGGCAAGAACTGAAACAGTAGATGTAAAGAGGCTAAATTTGGAGACCTTACAGCAGTGAACTGACTGCTCAAATTTGCACAAGAAAGCCAAATGCTTTCTATCCAAGAGGATGAACCAGGATTTTTGACCTTGTGCATTCTCATGGTTTCAAGAGAAACTGGTATTCACACGACTGACTGGTCCTGTGGTGTTTATAACACTAGGACCTCTCAGATCATCTTTGTAAACAACCCTGACTGCACATCAACCAGCAGAAAGCAGTTGCTTTCTTCCAGTCTTGTCTTTTCAGGTATCAGACTAATCATCTTCATCAGCTTATCCCTGCACCTTCGCCAGTTTTGCTGCATCCTTTTTGAAGCTGAGACACTACATGAAGCGTGCAAGATGCAGAGGCACCTGAGGAGCTTCAGAGGCTACCATGAGAACCTTTCCTGTTCTGTTCTTTTTTGAAATACTGAATATCTGCTCTTTGTTTGCGGTTGAGTACTACATTGACATTTCCAAGGAACTATAATAAACACAATTTCTCATTCTAAAGTGGTAATAAGTCACCTCACACCTTTTCATATTAACCATGAAGTTGGAATCTCTCCCTCTCCAGTCTCAATATGCATCATTTTACATTTAGCTGTGAAATAAATGGGGAGAAAAATCACTCAATCCCATAAGGTTTTTTTGCAGTTCTTCATGTTGGCAGCAAAGTTACCATATGCATCTGTTTTCAAACTCTAAATAATTTATTTGTATAATTTAGAGCATGGATCCCCAGCACATGTCCTCTGTGGCCTCCAGCACCATTTATCTGTACTCTCCATTTCCTGCCTTCTAACCAATTTCTCCAGGCAAACAGAGAAACTATCCTCCATCCCATGGCTGCTTAGTTCAATACCTGTTAGCAATGAGACTTGCCAAACATTTTTTGAAAAACTATCTATCTAACCCTATCTCCCTTGTTCACATGTTTGCTGACACTTTCTGGGATCTTCTGTAGCTTTGTGCATGACAACATCAACAAAATATAGCAGGAAAATGTACATATCTGTGTGCTCAGAGATTCTATTCCCCATTCTGGTTTCTGTTAATCTGCAGTTCATCAGCAGGCATAGTTCTGCAGTTCTTTGATCTCCCCTTGAATCTCTTTCAAAAATTGATGCCTTGTTAGCCACTAGTGCTCTGGTAACCAAGCAGAAAATAAGAACAGATGCCAGCAATGCAGATCAGGAATCCAAATCTCAAAGTAAACAGTGAACTGTTTCAAGTTTTGGGTATTTCAGTATTGTATTGTATGCAGATAGTCTGTGTCTTAAGGGAACACCCCATGAGAGGTTATTCATCAACTACCAGCAGCTCATGCTGTGTATCAATTACATCATTAATATCGATAATTGAGAGGTAACACCATCAGGAAAACTCTATGTTAAGAACACACTGGCATATATTCTATGGAGTTGCTCTGGGACAGAGGGGACTACAGGAGATATTGTGTAAAGATGACAAGAGCATCACAGGATGCTCTGGCTTTCCAATCAAAGTCCCCATAGTTGTAAAATAAACATAATATCACTGGTCTATTAGATCTTGTAAAATTTAAAATTGAGATATCCTTCGTCTAGCTATAATTCATGATTTTTGCTATGAGCTTTTTTGCTGTATGAGAATAAATGGCATATAAAATACAAAATTAAAAAAAATAGCAGCAAGGTCAACGAGATTTCAAGGAGCCTTTAGATTTACCCAGTTCTGAAGATAAGTAATTTCCCTGGAGTTTTGCTCATTTTTGTTTGTCTGATTATATCAGGGAAGGGAAATATTTCCTTATTTCTTTGATTTTATTTTGCTTTTATGAATATTAAATACTGCAAACGTGCTAATTCACTGAATTCACGTTGAAAGACAGGTTCTGACAATGGTCTGGAAAAAAGATAACTTCAATAACTAAGACCTTCCTGAATTTTTAACATGCTTCCAATAACACACGAGTGCTGAAGAATTCTGTCATTGCTACAACTTGAATAAATTGATTCATTTTAAAAATACCCTCAAACAAAAACTTGCATTCTTCATGAAGAGAACATTTTAAGTTACCAACCAAGCAACTTACGGATGTGCAGCTGAAATACTGTACATGAAACTCCAAGCTTTATTTTCATTCTTCTGTTCCATCAAAATAAATACACCAAGCTACAAAGCTTCTCATAGGCATAAATGAAAGATTTACAAAAGTAAAATGAGCTCTTTATACAATCATCCCAACAAGCTGCGACAGAACTTTGCGCAGAGCCACTCCTAACATGTCTGTGCTGGCCAAAGCGTTAATTGCATTCAAATATATCTACGGAAAGTTAATTTACCAACTCAATCAAAAATATTTTATCCTTAATTTACAGATTTCACTAATTAAGTAAAACTAAGATAAGGTTTAAAGAAGGGCAGTGAAACTAGCTGAAAGCTGACTTACCTGTTCTCATCAGGTCAAATTACATTGGAGAATCCAGAGCAGAGAGAATCCAAATTGTGTGCACACAAAACCCCTTGGTAAGCAGTGTTTGTGTATACAGATGTACAGATACAAAGACATTTTTATATGCACACACACACATATATTTAAAATGTGTGTGTGCATATTTTATACAAACACACACTGCAGCAGGTGTTAAACACTGAAAAAGCTGCATCATAATACTGAAGTCCTTCAGTTTCACTGGGTTCTAAGTCAGGAACAGTGTGCAACCAACTAGAAGTCCAAGTAAGTTTGATCAAGAAAACAAAAAGTGTGAAGTGTCAGGAATAATGAAATTGTTCTAAACTGGTTTTAGATGTCAAAAAAAGGTCCCCCAGTCAGAGAAGGCAGCATATTTGGCAAGATCAGAAACAGTGCAATTAGAAACAACAAAGGAGATGAGCATTGGAAGTTGTATGAATAGTAACTATGAAAATAGGAGTTACGCAGCACAAAAAGATCTCCAGATGATTAAGCATTTCTTTCTTCTACACAGCTCTTTTCTCAATAAGCACACTAAATAGAACTAAGGTAAAAGGACACTTCCTATTTTTAACCTGATTTCTTAAAAGAATAAGGCTTATGCAATCTTGTTGTCTGTACATCTGTCATTTGACACATACATTTGCAGTAGCCTTTGAATCCATTCTCTAATTTCATACTTGATTTTAAAGAGCTGGAGGAACCAGATACCGCACTTTTGGTGTTGGGGAAAAAAAAAAAGGAAAGCAAAAAAAAAGAAAAAATACCTATGGCTAGATAAGGTAGACAGACACAAATTAGTACCCTGGTTGAGACAAAGGCAGTTATAAATCAATCCTTTGTTAATTCAGAGGGGCAGCATTTAGCACACAGGTATCTCTGAAGCAGGTATGGAACACACTGCAATTCATGCAGTCAAACAGGAAGATAAGAAGACATCCACATCAATATGTGCACAATGAGCAGAGGGTGGTACAAGGAAATTTAGGTCAAAAATCCATAGAAAACTTCTAGTTTTGCTGCTTATGAAACAGCCTGTTACTTCTCAACACTAACAGCCTCTTGAGTATCATCCAGAGACCATGATGAAAATACATTTTAATCACTTTTCTTCTTGGCACATTCCTAGAAATATTTCCAAAATTGCCTCCACTAATATTAAATAAATTAACTTTCTATATTCCCTTCTAAGAGGCAATATGTTATAACTCCAATTTTAAAAGAGGATCAACGAAAACTTCTGCCAAAGAAAGGTCACCAGCAAAAGAACTCAAGTCAGAACATCCCCAGCTTCCCAGACAGGACCTTGTCCCTTAATTGTGCAAAACATCTACAAACTTAACAGCAACTCGTTCTGCAGGTGTCAGGTGTAGCAAGTGAATTTCAAGTTAGACTAGATGACCTTCAAAGGTCTCTTCCTACCCAAACTATCCTATAATTCTATGATCCTTAACTGTGGCACCCATATTCCCTGGATGCCCATTTCAAAACAACTTTTGCTTAAATGTCTTTCTCCGCTTTTTCTTTTTATCAGAAAGACGTGACAAGCAGAATAACCAAAATTCTGCTGCACTGAAAGCAGCTTATCAGAAAGTAGTAAGATATCACCTTGCTGTCCCATCTCATTAAACATAACAGCTTTTAAACAGCACAAACAAGTATTCTACAGCCAGCACTTTCAATCACTTTATAACTAGCTTATCTGTGTGAACATCACACCTCCTTTGAGCTCAATTTAAAAAAAGTGTATCTAGAAGTAGCATTGACTAATTAAATGACTGCACATGTCAACAAATACAGAACAAGTAATAGAACAAAAGCTCCAGAGAACTGAGATTTTCCAGTCTCTTTGAAACCTAGAACATTATTATTTCACTCAAGTTTTTTATTTGTACTTTCGTAACATTCTGGAGAAGCTTTCTTCCAGCTGACAGGATTAGTCAACAAACACCATCCTACCACAAACTGGTTGAGGCTGGAAGGGACCTCTGGAGAGTATCTGGTCCAACCTCCCTGCTCAAGCAGGGTAATCTGGAACAAGCTGCCCAGATCCACTTCCAGTCATCTTATAAGTATTTCCAAGGCGGGAGACTCCACAACCTCTAAGGCAACCAGTTCCAGTCTTTGGGTAACCCGCACAATAAACAATGTTCTATGATGTTCAGATGGAGCCTCTTGTGTTTCAATTTGTTCCCATTATCTTTGTGCCTGTCACTGTGAAAAGAGCCTGGCTCCATCCTCCTTTTACCCTCCCTTCAGCTATTTTACACACTGGTAAAATTCCACCCCTCATCCAGACAAACAGCCCCAGCTGTCTCCTCCTTTGCTCAGACAAGAAGCTCCAGTCCCTTAAGCATCTTTGTGGTCCTCTACCCTCTCCAGTATGCTCATGTCTCTCTCATTCTGAGGAGCCCAAAACTGGACACACAACTCCAGGTGTGGCCTCACCGGTGCTGAGTAGAGAGGAAGGATCATGTGCATGGGATTAGTACCATTATTGGGTGAAACACACCACTATAGCCCAGAATGAATGCTGGCAGTAAGATAATACTGTTACATGCTGAAAGCAAAGAAAACCTGAACCCTGACTAGGGGGAAAAAAATTACAAAATTTTCTTTACTTGCCTGGGTAAAATTTTACTTCTAAAGAAAATAAAACTCATTACAGACCATGGAGCACTATGTAATGATTACATTTAAACTGCAGGGGCAAAAAATTAATATTCTGAACATCATCTAAAGGACATAATAATGGAAATTAAATGCCAAAAATTCCAAGTGTTCAAGCAATTTATATCTAATTTAACTTGGAAAGGAAGCCAGTGACTTCCAAAAGATGAGTTTTTGTTCCTAATTTCTCTGCATTAACCACAATAAAAAGACACATCTTAAAATCTTTTTGTAGTATTATACAAGTTACTTCTACCACCTTAAAGAACGTTTTCTACTTCCAACATTTTTTTTTATATACTATAAAAACTCACTAAAATACTAACAGAAAGCTAAAGTGTAGCAGCAAGAATCTGAAAAAATTTTCAGATATGTTTGTTCTTAAAATACCGATTAATTAAACACAATAGCATTTTTTAAAAGCCAGAACAGCAAGCTAATATACTACAAAGTATGTATGATAAGCACGTGGAAAACCTTTACTTCTCGAAGTTGTCATTGTACATCTAAAATAACCAGCCAGCTCATAAATACTGCTTATTGGAATAACTGAATAGCTTGTTAGAAGAATACAGACGAAGTCTGCAATTCTGTAAATTAGTTACACTTGAGAATACAATATAACACTACATATAATTATCAGAACCAACGACACAGAAAAACAAACCCAAGAAGATGCAGATTCTGCTCCCAGTTTATTTCACAACCTTTAGAAGGCTCCCACTCTGCACTCAGCAAGCATTTCTATTATATAAAGCTTTCAAATGTTTTACAACGCTCTCTTAAGAGCATTGCACAAACTTTTTTTTTATATGCATTTTTTTGAAATCAAAATAAGCCTTTTTAAAATATTTAAGTACTGACATACCACTTTTTATACAGAGATCTGTTAAGAAAAAAATCAAGGTGCTATTTGGAAAGAAAAACTGGTAATAAATTTTCTGTAAAAATAATAGAAACTAAACCCTCATTTGAAAATTTTCCAGCCTTTCTCACAACTGTAAAGACCCCTGTGTGGTGTGCGTTACATATTGTCTCCATCACTCAGCCTAATTTTACACAGTTTTTTACTACTTGATAAGAGGTGAAATAGGCTGAATAACATCATTAATTTCATGCATTTAAACAGTCTAAAGCTGTTCTCTGAGTGAAGTTTCTTAAACACACATCAGGACACTTTAAAGTAAAGCAAGACATAGGTCAAATGCCCTCCTGGGACCCCCTGGAATTCTGAAGCCAGATAGGAGGCTTTCAAAGAGCTACGAGCTTTTTTAGGCCTCGATCCAGGCAACCATAATGTCTTGCGTGTCACAAATGCTATATGTGTTAGTTGGAGACCTATGTTAAGAGAGATTGTCTCTTGGAACTTGTTCTTTTTTTTGCTAAGTCTCCATCTCATCTACCAAGACAATCTGTATTAGTCTATACTGGTTACATAAAACAGTGAGAGATGAACTCAGCGATGAACACATTTCAAAATTCACTTCACATCTCTGGAATCACAGCAGCCTTCTCTGAGACACCTGATGCTGTCAAAAACAGGTTTCAGGCAAAATACTATCCATCTGACATTGTCAATACATGTTTTAGCTCAGCCACATTATATTCATTGCAACATAGAAGATCCAAAATCCAGAAGAGGACTCAAAGGCCAAAAAAAATTATACTTTGCAAACATGTGTTCCTCAGCATTATCATTTGACTGCTCTCCCTAGAAGACCTTTCGCTCCTGTATTTTACGCCTTCATAGAAGTGATAATCTGCTCCCTGCATGAAAAAAAATTAAAAATCCTGAAGATCACCTGGCAGCTACAGTACTAACAAGAACTGACTCAATGAAGGCAATTCACACAACAAAGACAAATTTCAGTCATGCTAGTGTGATCCTGGACAGTTCAAGCAAAGTGGTCACACAACTGAAGACTGCATAGTACAAAGGCATTATTATCCTACCTCAAAGACTTACCCACCCAATACGGAGTCCCACAAAAACCTTTTGTCTGGCTATGAAAAGCTACACCTCAGAAACCACAACAGTAGTCATCAACAAGTTATGCAATAGAAAAACAGACTGAGTGTGACTCACACGTAGGCTGATCACCAAAAAAAGGAGTAAGCCTTTTACAGCACGAGGTATGTGGCAACTGCAGCTAAGGATCACCAGAACTATAACTTAGTGATCCTCACTCACAAACCACCCTGAATTCCTTACAAATAGATACACCTTCAGGTTTAGATCTTCAAGAATTGTCCGAATTTTACTACTTATTCATGACACCAAGAAAACTGCCATTCTGCATTAATCTATAGCTCATTATCTCCTCTCAGTCTACATTCTGACCACACAACCTCTGAAATGTAAATACTGATTTTCAACCCTCCCTCCAATTCCAAGCTTGATCTATAGGAACTTTGGTTTATAATTTCTTCCAGCTAGTTCTTTATTGTTAGCTGTGTGCAGTAATTTTGCAGTTCTTGGTCAACTCAATTTTATTCTGTCCATTAAATCCATCAGTGGCAAAGCTATTTAACTACAGTAATCTGCAGTAAAAATTAAGAAGCGTTGACAGCTACATGACCATACCATTCACTGTTCATCTTCACCCTACAGAGACATTTTGAAAAGCAAAATACTCTGTATATTCTCACTGAAAATGTTTGAAGACATAGGCTTGAAAAGCAGTAGAACCTTTTCAAATTCACACTGAAGTGCTGTCCTTTGGGAAACAGCCCTAACCAAGCAGGGTCAAGGAGGTCCAATATTCCACACACAACTTCTCAGTCAGAAGTACTTCTGCAGTAACCACTAAGAGGCACATCTTGTGGGGAAGGATTTACTACTTCAGAGATTCAAACTGTGATACAGCTCCAAATGTAGTAACTACTACCAATAGCGATACGGCCCCATGATGTATCTCTCGTGTATCAGAAGCAGTTGTTCATTACTTGCTAAGAGTGGATTCCATCTAGTTATCATTAATATTCAAATTAAAATTCCAGGTTGGGTGATCTACCCACAGCATGGCACACACTTCATCTACAACTCTTTCCTGTGACAAGGCCAGGTCTCTGTTTGGTTTTATGAGCTAACTAAACTCAGATTAGAATTCAAAAGAAGATTTAGCTGATGTAAATACTAAGTGCTGGGGTCCTGGATGTTCTTTAATAACAGAGCCTGTGCTTGTCTACCTCTGGCTGAACCACTCCTGCTTGCTAACCTGATTTTTAGGCATAAAACTAATCAGATTGCAGGGAAGAAAAAGAAAAATAAGGCTGTATGAGATTTCTGCTGTATTAGTTAGAAGTACAGACTCAGAAAAATGCCTGGCAAAAGTAATTGGAAATTGGCACTGCCAGAGCAAAAGATGGCAATAAATCTCATGGGCAACCAGGAGTGGAGAGGGTAAGACCAGAAACAGCAATTTCCACAGTATAAGCTCCCACAGAACCAAAAGCCTAAGCAAACATCTTAGTTTACCTCATTTACCTTTAAAACATTCAATCTACTCAGATTAACTCATAAGGAAAAACAAAGACCTACTCCTAATAGTTGAAAATTAGTACAAATAGTCATGCTTTTCAAAATAAAATTTACATGCGTCTAAAAAATTATCTTTTCAAACTACTCTTTAAACTTTTAAAAATATCCTGTGATACAGTAATAAAGGAAACTGACAAAGTCACACTCTATTTTAAAGATGCTTTTGTTACTGTTCCATGAGTTAATGACAAACTCACTTTGAACTCATACCACTAAGCTGAAGAAATCCTTAAAATAATTTTTACATTGTTAGCCAGTGAAATGTTAACACCCCAACACATGGGAAGAAAATGCAATAATGCTGATGCTCATTAATACTTGTGCACTTTTATCTTACTGTTTATTAGAAGATTTGTAGACCTGTTTTTAGTATAAATCATAGCAACAAAATGCCATACAAATAACTGCTACCAGATACAAGAACACACAGGACCACATCATCTTTACCTCTTTAACTTTGTTCCTCTTCTCTCGGATATCCGGGTCTGCTGGTTCTCCACTGTTTATCCCTATCAGATTTGGTAAAGGAACGGGGGGCAGTGGCTTGCTGTCTTTCTTTTTCAGTTCTTGCACTACTTTGTTCTTTTCTGTCTGAATCTCAGCTTGAATCTCATCCCGTGATTTCTTCAATTTCTCCTTAGCCTCTTCCAGAGCCTTTTCATGATCTGCTCGGATCTTATTTCTCAGACGTTCCTCTTCTTCTCTAGAAACACAAATGCTAGTCAGCATCTCATTACTAAAAACATATTGCTCATAAACAAACTGCAGCTTCAAAACCGAAGCCACATCCCAAGCTGGTTTACTCTAAATAATTCCAGTGATTCAGACAAGTTTACTGAATTACATTAACACACAATCCTAAGTTACTTTTGCCACAAACCCCAAAAGAACACCACACACATCAGCAACATTATTGTGGAAAAATGTATGGTAGGAGTTTTCTAGATTATGTCTCAGCACCTTTGCTTGGCCACTCAAGAATTTGGAGAGGAAAAGCCCTATATCCTGAACTTCAACTACAGGATGTGTGCAGAGGCACATCTAGTACACGTTCCTCTTTTTTTTAAAAAAATCAGAAGGGCTCCTTCTTACCTTGTGCACAATAAATAGATCGTACACAACTTGCCAAGATCTGAAGTAACTACTACCAAAAAAAAAAAACAAAAATCACAGCCACTTCTTTTATTACCAACCTCCACTGCAGCATGTTTTCTCTTGAATTGAGAACACACTGTCCCTATCAGTACAGTCCTTAAAGCCCAAAGGTTAAAAGCAGAATTAATTATAAAGCCATTTAAGAGCATAAGAGCTTTTAGTAAAACATGACTTTGAAATTCACTGTCAACAAAATCAACACCATCTTGGCAGTATCTTACAGTGTGATCTTTAATGATCAGATAAAGTTTTAAAATTAACACTCAAAACAAAGAGTGCTGTTTTAAAGCCTCGTTTAAACAAGAGATTATTATAACAACAGACAAAAATGGCTCATTCCAGTTCTAAATTATTTCAAGGCACCAGAAAGAAACACATCGATCTCTCAATATAGCACAACCTTTTCAAGTTTCTTTAAAATACAGTTGCTCAATGACTAATGTAAGTCAAAAAAAGTTGTAGGGATTTAAAACAAGCATTAGGTAAAAAAAGCACGGTTACACAAAGAGTACTTTATCAGCCCTTACATCTAAAATAAATTATAGCAGCATTATTACCTTCAATATTTCAGTACTAGAAATACAAAGCAACATTTTAATAGATGCACTGACTGAAGGGCTTTTAAATGGAAGCCACTTTTCTCAATATGATTCTGGTCCCATCCATATTTCTCCCAAACATTAAAAAAGCAAAGGACTAAGCTCCTAAATTTGACTGTCAAATCTGAGCTCATTAATACTGTCAAACAGTATCAGTGCCTCTCTCCCTCAACCCAGAAGCAAAGAAACAACCTTCAAAGTGGCAAAACACTATTATAAAAAGAGAAAACACAAGTAATGCCATTTAGGATAACTCCTATTATGACCCACTTATATGGGGAAATAACTTCCTTGTATTCCTGCTAAAATTACTCACATTTCAGTGTGGCAGTAAATGTGCTCAATTTTCAATAACAAAAACGGATGAAAATTTCTACCACCTGAAAGATTTGAAGCCTTGGGAAGCTTTTCCAAGGCTAGCAGAGGGCTCTGTGTAAGATGCAGTTAGAGAGAATGAGGTCGCCAGAACAAGACATCCTTCCCACACCAAGAGACATGTTCTCACCAAGAGACAGCAGCTGTACAGGAGCCAAAGGGAGGGCTGACAAAGAATGAGAAATTGGAAGTGTTACTGAACAGTTAAGAATCAAAATAACTCAGTGTTGGGAATAATGTATTTTAGAGGTACATTTCTCATATTCAAAACTATGTTTCTGGAGGCAAGTGGCAGTCTTTATTTTCTGATCAAATTTACTAACATTTTGTTACTAGATACTGGAATTCTTTTGCGAAGCATCAACCATCACTGAAATACTTGAACTTTTGGGAAAAAAAAAGTAACAGTTTATCTCAGACCTTAATAAAAATACGTTCAAGGTATAGACACATTACCCTAATTTGAAGATGCTTTAAAATGAGAGTGCTTTATTGACAAATAAAAGTGCTTTTGGTAAGCCCCATGGTTAACCTGCATGTCCCCAAATTCAATTCCCCTGAGTGAAAAAGATTAATGAAGTTTGAGTAGTTACAGTGACTCTGACTCACTGGAATGAGTCACTGGTGATGTGCTTTGTGCACCTTCACAATTTTGCACCATCAAGATCAAGTGACAGGAAGATTTCACTTTCACCTTTATTTTGAATTTTCAGTCCCAGGTGCTGCATACAACAGTAGTAATAAAAGCTCGATCACTCTACCAACTTCATCTATTCAAATCATTTGAATCATCTAGATTTAAACTGCATGAAACAGCCATAAATCGGCAAACAAGTTCTGAACTCACATTTATCTACACTGCAGACACCACTGCATAAACATACAAAAGCTTTGATTTTTCCAGCAATATAGAGTCATTAAGGAGGTTTGAATGACAGTCTTTTTTCCTTCAGTCAGTCAGGAGAAAGTACACAGAGGCTCAATAGAGCTAAAAAATTCTAGTGCTAACTGTATGATCAGCTCAAAGCCTTCCTTCCAGGAAGTGACATTTTGAGATAAACATAAGAAAACAGTAAGATGAAAAGAAAGGTCAACAGGTATTTGAGAGAGTTTACAGGATAGTACAAGAGCTTCTTCTGCAGACACATACTCTCAGTGCAATTACCAGTGATGGACAGCAGGAACTACAAGATATGTCATATTCTACGTGCCACCTGAAGACATATTTTACCAAATATATTCATGAACACAACCCTAATGGAAGAAAAATCACACCCCTAAAAACCAATACCACACATTTCTTCTGAGTTCTTAAGTAACAAGAACTAAGTGAAAATACAGAATAGAGTTAATGAGAAGAATGGATATGTGTGAGCAGCTGACACCCCCTCAAGTCATCAACAAGCTCCTCAGCCAGCATAAGAAAGGGTAAGTAGCAGTTTAATACATGTAGATAGCATTACACTCAAATTCTCAGAGTTAAAGAGACCTCAGAAAGAATTAATCTAAAAATATAAGATTGGAAAGAATCCCAGCATAAACACATATACCAAAACGTGTCAAACTGTTTCCGTATCCCACCCCCGCTTCTAAGTAACATAAGTAAACTTAAAATTTAGAATATTTGAGCAAATCTTCAAAAACCTTATCTAACAGAAAGCTGCTTTCTTCTAGTCATCCCAAAAGCTTACTCAAAAGTCTCAAAACAGAGGTTGAAGTACCATAAAACTACAGCAGAAGCTACTTTAAAACAAGCAATGCTATTAAAAGAACCTGTGATTAGACTATTTTTGCCAGCAAGAACCATAAATAGATCTAATAATTAGAATCTGAAACTAGAAACAGGTGCAAGTTTTTTAAACAATCACTGCAATTAACTATTGCAGCTGCTTATGCAGGAACACTGAACACTCTCAAAGTGTCCACAAACTGTCTAAACATCATTCAGAAAAGACCACAAATTATAATGTTTGATAAGCAAATCATTAACCGAAACTTTATGTGCTTTAATTATGCACATAGTAGTGAGTCTTCTGAACAGCTACTAAAGCTTCACTTGCCAAGACAATGACTTTAAACGGAAGTCTTTCCTATCTGCTGTGACACAGCAGGCTCTTTAGGAAATGAACGGCAAAACAAAAAAAAATCTGTAAAAGTGTTTTCAAATTTCTTTGTAAGATTCAAGATAAAAAAAGGAAATAAAAATCAGAATGGAGTCAAGAAAAGCAAACTTGCCACCAGCAACTGTTCTCTCCACTAAAAATGAAGACCACTGGCTCACTAGAGCCAAAGGACACCCAGTTTATTATCATTCAGAGTTTCAGCAAGTGGATAGGCAAGAACTGGTAAAGCACATAAATATTTGTGTAAGCTAGTCATTCAGAAATAACCTCCTGTGTGGAAATTCTGAACTTTTACCCTTTGGTTAAGTTTGATTTCCAACCCCAGGCTTTTAGAGACAGTAAAACAAAAAAACAGGCACTAATTAAAAAAAAAAAAAAAAAAAAAACAAAAAAACTAAACCTTTTAGAGCCAGTGCCTAAAAAACGTTTCACACATTAACTACCAATGTTTTTTTTACTCCAATCTTGCAGCTTATATGATTTTATAATATCTACAACCTCAACATGTTCTCCCAGCATATGGAGAACATAAATTCACAGCATACAAGGACATACAAGTCTATATATCTCACGACTGGAAAGATATACTGCCCCTTACGTGAACAGAGTCTAGAGGAGAAAAAACTGGAAGAAAGGAGCAGCTGTGTTCATTTTTCTCCTTGCTGGATCACCCTTCCTGGATGGATGGCTGCATTACTCTCTATTGTCAAGTGCGTTCAGAGGAGGCCTGATTTTTTTTCCCATGTTTGGTTTTCATCATGATCATCTTGCAGAAAGGACTTGCCTCTCAACTTGCTGGGCTGCTCTGAGGCAGCAGAAAACATGCTCATGAAGGAGTACAAGACCTGTATATACCTGTAACAGCTAAAGGGGTAAGCTCCATCACCGTTAACAGTGAAGCTGCTACTTACCAGGACTTTTCTCTTTCAAGGCACGTTAAGGTTGTATTAATTTTACTGAAGTTTTGTTTCTTCAGGTAATCAACTTAGTCAGAGATAAGTGGTTAGAAAGGAATGTTTTTATCAGAAAATAAGTGAATCTGAAGGTAACTTAAGTGTATCAGAAACACTGTGTCAAAGTATTGGTTATAAAGATTTTCTAACCAGACTTTTAAGAATAATCCTACACATGTTTGCAAGGGAATATGTTGTCCCAAAGTCCTCTCTCTAACACAGTGTTTGTCCAAAACCCAGTTTCTAAATATGTTTTCACCTTTGCTTAAAATACCCTTGCAGATGGACACGGCTTGAAACTCTAGGACAGGCTGAGTAGATATGTGATAAGTTAGTAGTAAAAATTTTTTGTTATTTAAAGACTAAAAGTCAAACTGTTCTTTGTTGATGTTTTGAACTACTTTGAAAACATTATGCTTTTATTTATCTGCAAACATCCTACTTGATCCCTGATTTAGTTAAGACAGCAATACCTACATGTAATACACACGCTACAGTTACCTGTGGATGTATGCAGTGATGGCCTGGGAATAAAGCCAAAACACAAGAATATTCCCCATTTCAACCCCTCTTCCTTAAGGGATATAATAAGTTCATTATGACATCAGAAGGGAACAGATCTAATTCACTTTGAAAAATTATTGTTAAACGTTCGCAGATACAGCAAACCTGTGGAAATGGACCTGGGAGTCCTGGCCAACGTCTAATTGAGTATGAGTCCACAGTGCCCTGGCAGCCAGGAGGGCCAACCATGTCCTGGGAGGCATCAGGCAAAGCATCGCCGGCCTGTCAGCTGTGTCAGGGCAGGTTTAGGCTAGATATTAGGAAAAGGTTCTTCACCAGAGGGTGTTCAGGCACTGGAAGAGGCTCCCCAGGAAAGTGGATGCTCAAGGGCTGTTTGGACAACACTCTCAGGCACACAGTGTTATTCCTGGGGTTATTATGTGCAGGACCAGGAGTGGACTCAGTGAACCTTTGTGGGTCACTTCCAACCCAAGGTACTCTATAATTCTGTGATTCATAGCCCAGAAAATTAAACCAAATAATAGATTCCTTGAGTGGTTTCTTTTCAACAAAAATGACAGCAGAATTTATTTCTAGCAAGTGGTTAGATTTGCATATGAACATGAGTAATGCTCCTCAAACATAAGGAACGTGAGACAGAGTCCTTATTCAACTCCTATCCCTCTCCATTCAGTTTCAGTTTTCATTTTGACCTTTTTCATGTTCCTACTTCCTTCTTTCCTTTACTATTATTTGTACCAACTTAGGCTAGTTTGCTTCCTTGGTCTTCTACAAAGGCATGGCCACCACTCTGAAAGTCAGTCCTCCTCACTTGCATCATTTGACTTATTTGGCCCATGCCAGGGAGAAGAGAGAAATAACGCACTGACAGAGGCACTCTCCTTCAGTACTTAATATCGCCTACTAAAGTCCCTGTAGACCTTCTCCAAATAAAACTTCCTTCCACTTCTGTGAAATCACGTCCCTAATTGATCTCTTTTGCAGTCAAATCTTAGACCAAGAATCTGGGCTTTCAGCCACTTTGCTCTCTAAATCTCTCATCTCTGTCATGGAAGCTCACAGATCCTGTTTCAGATCTGCTCTCTTGTCTAAACCAAGACTCAGCCTCTGACACGTCTTTGTAGATAGTTAGGTGTCACCTTCAAGCCAAATGTAATTTAACTTTTAATCTTCTTTCCACATCTTTTGTTCAGCAATGGAAACTTCTCCATTGCCCAGATTGCCAGTGTCTGGGCATTCTTTCTGCTTTGTTTCCATATATTTTAAATTCAGTCTTTCTTAACCCATACAGTTATAAGCCCTCAGAGCTTCATCTTGTTTCTTTCATCCAGCAATTCACAGAAGAAGACAATCCACTTAACTACTGGCCTCCTTAGACTGCCTTTCTGTATTTTTTTTCCCTTCAACTTTAATTTATTATATGTATTTTTTTAGACAATCAAAAAACATGGCTACTTCCAGATGTCCGATATGTTAAATTCGTGGATTTCCATTCTGGCCACTAAAGGTCACTGCTGCTTGTTAATCCTTTACTGTCTCTTCCCAGTTCTTTTCCTTTGTCTTGTAATTAAGGTATGGCCTTTGGAAGCAGCTCTGGAACGAGCAAAATCCTTGGGGAGATGTATTTAAATAGAATTTCAAAACCACATATTGAGTGGGCACACAGAACTTGCAGAAGTGAGAGGAGAGTTGAAGCACATTCCGTATGCATGAACACGACATCCTCTGCAAAACTGTAAGTCAAAAAGAACCTGAGTATTCCCAGGTATCTTTTATAAGTATACAAACAAACAAAAAAATGAAAAAAAAAAAGGCAAAACACAAACAACAAAACCCATGCAGGCAAGGGATCATCCTTTGGAAATTATGTTTCCCATGTTATGAATGTTGACATGAACAGAATTGGTAAAACTTATCTTGAGAATCTGTCACGTGCTGTTACCACCAAGCAAAGGCATTTTTATCTCACCTCTGTAGTAGCCACGTTATTCCAAGCACTGATGCAAAAAAAGGACGTGGGTGCCAAGCTCAAGTCAGTGACTTCCTTGGGACCTGGAAGCAATGTCATAGCTGCTACAGTCAGCTTAAGTTTTACCAGTGAAGAAAAGCAGGTGTTTTCTACAAACACTCCTACAGCTGCACTTACACTACCAGCAGGCGTTTTTCAGCGCTAAGAAGGGTCACTAGAGACTGCATAAATACTTTAAGCTTACATGAAACTTCTTAGTTTCATAGTTACAGTATCAGCTGAAACAGATTTTCAGAGGAATCAGATCAACTATTTCCAGAAGAAACATACTTTTTAAGACTACAACCACAACGAATGCAGTTTTCACTAGTGAGGAGCAAATAAAACAAGTTACATAAGTTTTCAACTATATACAAGTAAACTCACTCAGTTTTTAGTGTCTTAATGTCATTCATGTACAAAAACACTTCATTAGAAAAAGCAATAGTTGCACAAAGTTCAACAGTGTAGAGTTTTCAATCACTACAGTTCTAACAAACACATCTCATTTAGATCTGTTCTGCTTACACAATGCAGAAGAGAATACAACTACATTTGCCTCAAGGCACTAACACAATCAAAAATAGGCATTATTTCAGATTTTTTGATGATTAAAGAAACTTGAGTTAACATTTGCAGCTAATTACTTCTGTGCAGAATATTTAGCCTCCGTAGAACAAAGTCATAAATCTGATTGTCAAAGCACTTACAATGCTAACACAGAGGGAAAAAAAATTTATCTTTTAGGAATCCATCTCACTTCTAAAAAGGTACTCTGAAAAGCTTAAGTCCTACTAAAACTTTAGGAAATTTAGGATCTTTTCACATTTTATCACAAAAACTGAATGAGAAGAAGGGTGCTACCTGCCCTGTGCAAAATGATTTTAAATAGCTTCCTGTCTCCTAACACCATACTGACTGGAACATCAGATCTTCCTTTCCAACTAGTATCCCAATGAGACAGCCTTTATTTTTTTTTTAAGTAATAAAGATGAAGGAATTTCACAAGAAATAGGAGTGACAAACACATATAGATAGACTAAAGGAATAAGAAACAGAAAAAGAAATCAATACTGAAGAAGAGAATGAGGTAGGATAAAAAGTTAATAACTCTTCAGCTGGAAATCTAAGGTTTATTTTCATGTGGGATTCAAACAGCACCAAAAAACAGTAGGATAATTTTAATTCAAAACTTCAGAACCCCACTACAATTAACAATGTCAAATCACAGAATTTTCTACTATAAACCATTCTAAGTCACTGGAAACACTGCTGTTGCACAAATTTAAACACATACATAGCAATGTATTTACACTCAACTCACCTCGGTCAAGTCTAACACAGTATGAACCACCATCTTGCATACTATATAATTTACTGATATAAAAGAGAGTTTAATCAAGGCAGAATAACACTTAGCTGGTCCTGTGATACTGAGAAAGCAATGAACTGAGCTGTCATGCAAGAACATGTCATCTTTGTGTCTTATTAAAGAAGGACTTTTTATAAATAAGCACATTTACATACAGGACAAAGCAGACCCACTGATGTTGGTGGTGCAGACCAGATACTGAAGCGTAGGTTCAAGCAGAAATAAAAAGAATTAGAGCACTCCCACATACAGCATCAAGCTCTTAAATATTATTTCTAGTCTACTACTACTGCCCAAAACTAAGTTTCCAAGGTGTGGGGGGCAAAACCAACCAACCAACCAAACAAACATCCCAAAACAAAAACACAACAAAGAGTCAAACCCATCAACAGAAACCATGAAGGAAAATAAGGGTGGTACATTCTATGATCTGGCATATATCACAAAAGTTGCTAGAGAGTCTGAAGCATCACTGCATTTTCCATATCACTCAAAGCTCATCTTCCTCAGAGGTTACCAGGCTACAATCTTTACAATTACTATTTTTCTTTATTCTAAACAAAACCGAATATTTGTAAATTCTTGTTTTTCACAATGACAAAAAAAGCTGCTTTGATAGTTGTTTTCCTGGGGAAAAGCTGATAACTTAGCCACCCAATATGAAACAGAATCTTAAAATTAGACATACTTAGAAGGCACCTTTCAGATTAAAAAAAAATAGATTCAAACACCTGAAAAACAAGAGTATTACTGGTTTCTACTACACCTTAATTCTTACCCTTTTGAACACATGCAGATGCACAAGTTGCATGTGAAATTACTATACTCCCTAACATTTTAACATTCTTTGAAGCAAAAAGTTTGCTTTTCAAAAATATAAATCTTACATATTTTTTTTACCTAAAGAAAATTAATCATTTTGTACAACATTTTGTACAACACCAGCAAATATTTCAGTATATGCTCTACAGAGGTTTGTACTACATCTTAAGCACTACACTACTAACCTGATACTCCTTCATCCTCTGTACCAACTACACTGACTGAGAGTTGTGCCAGGATGGGATGCTGGGTTCATAACCTCAGACTTGTACAAGAATTTGGGGATTAGATGGGGACACAAACAAGAACGAAGTCCAGAGGAGTCCTTCCCAGAGGAAGAAAAAAGTTCCTGGAGGCAAGCAGAAAATCTTCAGGGGTAATGGAAAGGACCCAAATAGCCACCAGAAACTGAACAAGTTTTTTCGCTCTGCATATGCACGTGTTTAAGGAATTTCTCAGCACATCTCTTGATTACAGCATGCCCTTACTCAGGTAGTTCAGCCCAAAAAGAGAACAGGTGATATCTGTTTGACTAATAGCTATGAAGAGTTTTCCAGCATTTCACCTGACACAGAGAAAAAGCAGTATCTGAGAGAATGTTTTAGCAAAAGAGAAACAGGATTTTACCTGTTTACCTTCATAACAGAGAGCCTGAAAACTTTCCTCCAGCAGGTATCAAAAGCTTGTGGAAATCACTATGTAAGAATATCACATATCACAGAGAAAGCTGCATCTATTCCTTGCAATAGGAAGTGCTTGACACAAAGGCTTTAACTACTTCATACAACATGATAGCCTCATTCTACACAGGTGGTAGGACAGATGATGCTTCTGTGGAATTCTACATAGACATTATAAGTTTGTTATGAAATGAAAGAACAGAAGGGGACACACTTGAGAAGAATTTGGCCAAAAAGCCCCACATTAAACATGTCATTCCAGGAAGATCCAGAAGGAAGAAAACTCCTGGTCTACTCTTGGTTTGGGGGGAAAAAAAAAAAAAAAAAGACCAAGCAAACCATGAAACAGACTAAGAAAACTTTTCAAGCAACACAATTAACTAGCAAACAACCCTATCAACCCACTGTTTTGATTTTAGTTTAAGAACAGGGCTTGAAAGCTTTTAGTTTCAAATAACAACCAGAAAAAAAAGTTAAACACCAACTGTGAGCAGTAATATCTTACCGACTTTTAAAAGTATCAAATAAGCAGCTTAAGAACGGAGCCTGAACAACAGAAAATAGGCTGACAAAAGACATTTGCTGTACAGAGTTGTGTCATGGGGTAAGGGTGTGTTTTTTAATGAAACTAAGAAGCATCAATCACTAAAAATTATGACAACCATTTTAACACCCTAGTGTTTCAAAATTGTAATGCTGGAGCTTTTCATCCATAAGAGGATCCACCACTGGAGCTAATAGCAGGAGGCTGTCATCCTCTATCAGTTACTATGTAGGTAAACAACAGAGGAAGAAAAAAATACCTTGACAGGGTTTCACACATATCAGCTTCCAGCAGGAAAAAGAAAAAGAAAAAAAAGACTCCAGCTACAGTTTCACATTATATTTTAGCTGTTTAATACCCAATTACTGCCAAATGAAACGCTTCAACAGTAAAAAGGCAAGGATCTGCTGGAAACTGAGGATTACTGTATAAAACCATGGTGAGAAAAACAAACTGATGGGACATCCCAAACAACACCTAGGGCACAGATCACCAATGCATGCAAAAGCCATGGCAGGTTAAGCTTTGGGACATTTTTCTGACAAACTCACAAGGAACCCATCAGCAGACACAACTTCCAGCTAGAGAAGTGACGATACTGCTTTCACTGAGGCAGAGAAGTCCACCTGTGTGGGCTGGTAGGAAAATACCCCTGAGCAAATAAGAGTTGCACACCATCAGCAGGGGTTCCCTCTGCTGATTACCAGCCAGAGAATGCACAGGAACACAGCTTCCCTGGCATTGACAGACACATCTGTGACTGGAAAATTAGCAGTTCTGTAGAAACAAGTCAACCAGTGCATGAAGGATGCTTGTATGTCCATACACGCTTTATTAGGTTAAAGACTGATTGAGTACGGCTGCAGCATTAATAGCATGATCAACTGTAATAGTCCAAATACTGGGGTTTGTAATAAAGTATATTTTAACTCTATAGGCCTTATGTTGGTCACCATCTCTGTGTAAATCATTTTTTTCAGGGGTTTAGTGGCCCTCTAGAAGCAAGCTCACTTGCTCCTTATGCTGATACTCAGGAGACTGGGCAACAAGCCATTCAGACAGCGGTGAGTTGAGCCAGCTGAAAAATTATAGATCATTTCAGACCAAATCAGGTCTCTTAACTGGCTGACTGCCCACACACTGATGTTGGGGCAAGGATATAGGCAAGATTAAATGGCTGGGGGCACTGGAGAACAAGACGTGAGCTTTAAGTGTTACAGACCTGCATGTTCAGGAATGTTAAAGTCCAAGTTACAAGAAGCATGTTTTCTGCACACAAATCTACACAGCCATTAACCACAACCACTCCCTACTATCACTTCTATCCCCTCACTCAACCATATGGTTTCCTCTTCTCTAGTTTACCCCACTGATAGTGCTTCCTCCATGCTAAATTTTATTCATACCTGAGTATCACCTTCCTCCAAATACCTCCTTTCTCTGATTAGCACTTCACTCAGCCAATGCCCACCTCTTCTTATGCCTCAGACAACACTGATCTCTTTCTATTACAGAAAAAGGGGAGGAAACCAAAAGGCACTATTTCACAGTCATCCCACTCTCTTATAGTTTGCTCCATGTGCAGTTTCCATCTCCGGCTCCCAGGAAAAGAAGCTGCTGCTCTGCACTACCACCAAGTCCCCTACTAGCCCTGGCTCAATTTTTCCCCTCCCTTCCAGGCTCCTGCTCCTAATCAGGTACTTCTTTCTTTTTCCACCACCTCCTATACTTGAAAAATGAGAACTATATTGACTGAAGCAATGTCTTCTTCCTGATGTCTGAGTTCAAAAGGGGTACCACAGTTAGTATGATAGCTCCCTCCTTTTACACCCTGAATCCTCTAGGCAGCCTGATCTCCAGCAGTAAACACCAAAACTCTCACCAAAAGAAGAAAAACAGCTGGAGAACTTAGCAATTTAAAGCAATAGCCATGATATGAGTATGGTCTTAGTCTAAACATTCTCGATTGTTCAAATACAAAATAAGTTGCCAGGGGGAAAAAAAAAAAAAAAACACACATAAAGAGAGAATGGCTGTTACAAAGTAAAAGTAGCAGTAGCATATAACGCAGACTCAGAGATGGCAAACTTTCAGGTAAGCAGATGGTACTAGACTTCTCTGCACAGGAAACCCTCTGGCAGGCCCTACATAGCTCTAAGGAAGTGACTACCCTCACACAGATGTTCTGTCGACACAAACTGCCACATTTCCATAATGCTATTTTAATCACCCAGCCAAAGTTGCCTTGCACATCCCAGAAGCAACACTGCTTTAAATATTGGATTGGAAATTCACACATACTGCTCAGATTCATCTTCCTCCTCCACCCATAATTGTTACCATATGGCTACATGGTAAGGTGATACCTGCCTATCAGTGTGTTTAAGATCAGAAGAGTAGTCGCCATGCAGGGCACCATAAGCCATGCACTGCAATGTTGTATGGCAGAGCTGGAAGAGACAGACAAGGAGGAAAATCCTGGAATCTACCCTAAGAAGTGATACAAGCTCTTCTATTATAAGGAATCAACACTGTTAGGGGTGAGCAGCTCAGTCCAAACACAGTCATTTCCCTTTACTTCCTCCTCTTGACACCAAGACACCGCTATGCACAACCCTTCTGGCTAATACAGCATCAGTGCTACTCCCTTCTCCTTGCTGTGGCACAGCAGCAGCACTGGATTTGTCTGAAAGACACAGATGAGCTCCTCGCAGTGCAGGATTGGCAGGATCACTCCCTTCCCTCTGTGTGGCAACACTTCAAAATGTAGTCCTGCTTACAGACACTGGATGAATTAGAGGGCAACAACAGTTAAAAAAAAAAAAGAAAAAAGAGTTTGTATTCAGTCTCAGAATATCAATAGCTTCCAGAAGATATTTAGTGACATTTCGCGAGAAAAGCCCCTGACAGGACAGGACATGCAGACCATGTTCTGTTGTTAAGCTCAGTCATCCTTGTTTCCAGGAAAGAGGGGCAGGGGAGGGGAGGTATATCTATATATGCAGAACACATATACTGTGACTCAAGAGAATTTCATATAGAATGATACAGACTGCAGCGTGACTATACTTAACAGTAATATTGGATTAATTAAAACAGAAATATAAGTCCTTCTCCCATTCAGCACCTCTGGGACTACTTAGAAGGAAAGAACAGCAAGGTTTTATACCTCTCTACTTAGCAAATCAGCCAAAACAGTAACTAAAGATAGAGCAACAAAATACCTGGAAATCATGACGTACAGTCTAATCTGCACTGTTCCACAGAGCAAAACTGCATCTCATTACTCCCAAAGTTCTTTAATCTTGTCAGTAAAGCAGCGGATAAGAGACAACTGTGTGACAAATTATTTAGCTTTCCAGGTGCTTTTAATAAGTTTCCACATTAAAATAATCCACACCGCTAATGCAATACACAATTGTGATTCAAAAGACAGATAATTGGGTGTTGAGTTTTTTCCTTTTCAAAAAGGCCAGAAATGCAACAGAGGATCACTAACTCCTGACCTGAAAAAATATAACAATCCAAGGCTCGCACTACTCAGTACATGTATGAATATGGAAAGCAGGTTTTTGTACATCCAACAAGAATACAGCACTTATCACAGAATCACAAAAAGTTTGAGGTGGGAATGGAACTCTGTGGGTCATCTGGTCCAACCCCCCTATTCAGGCAGGGTCACCTAGAACTGGTTGACAAGAACCACGTCCAGAAAGCTTCTGAATATCTTCAAGGATATAGATAACATTCCCATAAATTATGCAGTGGAGTTTGCTCATTTGCTCCACTCCATGAGCAAACTGCAAGAATATGAATGATAAACTTCACTCTGTAAAAGACATCTTCCCAATTGAAACATTTTCCCAACTGAGTAAACAATACTGCTGACAGCAAAATCCAGCACGAAGTCTATGGAATGACTGACCTATAAATAAGGTAAAGATGTCAGCGTCATGATGGCAAACATAACAGAACACAAAAAAATCATGAGAGGAAATTGTGGTGTGTAAACTACTCTTACACATTACAAATAATTAATCCAAAGATGATTTGGCTTTCTTTGGGAATTGCAAAGCAAATCTTTTTTCGTATATATTTGCAATTAAAAAATATTGTCAGGACACAAGAAACAAAATACAGCAAATGTCTCAGTAGTATGTACCTCTAGAACTATCATGGATATTTTTCATAAACCTATGATAACATTAACAGATTAAGCTAGTGCAATGAAATGTTGATTAATAGTTATCAGTGCTATTTACAGTATCAGTTAAATATCAACATGTTTTACAGGCTACATATACAGACTTTAGATGTATGCAACAGCAGATGAGCTGGACACAAATTGCTCTTGACACGACCAAGAAAATACGCAGACGTACTGTAGCTAAGAACATGAATCCAAAACAAGGAGAGAGATTGGGATATAAAACATCTCACCAATCTGGTCTTTGAATTATCTTCATCATTAGAATTTCAGGTTTTTCAGAGAGCTTTATAAACAGTACACACTTATCTTCCTCTATTAATTTGTATAATATAATCACACATACATCCAGCATGTAAAGTCTAATTTCTTCTTTCACCACCACCATATACAACTTCCTACATTCCCAGCAACAAAATGCAGCTCATGGATAGATGTACTCAAATGTTTGATTCCTCAAAGATTAAAATAAAATCTGTTTCATCAGCGCAAACTATTATGGCGACTTTCTTACCTCTTTCATGAAAAACAGATCATTTCACTAACAAATGTATCCATGCTATATGTTCCATATAACAGTACATAACTAACAAAGAGATGACTCAAACAGAATAACACCATTGATTTGACTAATGAACACTCTGGAACTAGAAAACAATTCACAACTCTTTCCTTCACTTCACTGGCTGTAGGCAACAGTCATATTTATTTTGAGTTCAGACCTAATAGCTTCAAACATACTGGTCCAGAGTAAACAAGCATATGGTTCCAAGATCACCAAGCCACAAGATTCAACTCTTTTACCACTCAAAATCCAGTGTGAGCTTGGGCTGAGCTCCAAAAATAAACTGGAACCTTATGAGAGGATACTCTCACAGCTATAAGCTACCAAAGGTAAGAACCAGAGTGTAATTGATGAGACACTAACTTAATCCAAGAGAAAAATACTGACTCCAAAAAGGCATAAAAGCTGAAGAAAAAGTGGAGTTGGAATATGTTGACTCAGCCAGATCAAGAATCAACCCACTTCAAGATCAAAGGAGGTTGACATTTTCCTACCTTATACCTTCCAGGCCAGCAGGGACTCACTGAGCTGGGTAAGCACATTAATCCACAGTAAATAGGCTAACTGGTGAGGCTCTCTGCATGAGCCAGTAAATAACTGCTGTGTATCTCCTGCCTGAACAACCTCTGTGCATGGTAGAAGATTCCAAACACTCACCCATGGCAATTTTGAAGACAGATTCTATTTCTGAAGATTAATGCTGTGGCAAAAGGTCATATCCTTGTAGCCACTGTCACGCATGGAAGTTAATATTACCTGGAAGTTTTTTCCAACCCTCAAGTAAAGGTGCTGCAAAATTATGCACTCAGACTAGAAAATGGAAGCTTAATTCCTTCCCCTATAAATATTATGTCACCTTCAGTCATTATCATTTTGGATTCCAGAAATAAGGTATGGGAGAAAAAATAAGTAACACAAAACATGGTATTTAAACCGGCTGTCAAACCGGAATGTAGCTTCCTTTCTTGAGGATTTCTTCAGCTTTACGGAGGCTTCTATTCATTCTTTCTTCTCAGAGGCTACAGTTCAGTCATTATTAACAGGTTAAAAGAAGAAGAGGCATTATTAGCCATCCATCACCACAACATGTTTTGGGACCACACCTAACCTTTGTGGGAGAAAGGCTGGGGCAAAAGCTATTCCTGATCTGAAAACCAACATGGCATAAAGGAACATAAGAAAAACTTCTGGAGTAGACTACAATCCAACTTCTCCTACCCTTTCCTCCCCTCCCAGCTTTCCCATCTCCACATAAGCACAGAAGATGGTTGATGCTGTTTTAGAAGTCCTGGACTATAGAACCATTGGATAGCACTTGCCACCTTCACTGCCCTGTTGCCTTTCAACGCACTGAACTGAAAACACTAAGGTCAAATTGCTAAAAATAAGTGAACAATTTTATACAAAGGAGAGGTAGAGCAGAAACTGAAAATAAAATCCAAATACAAAAACCATCTGCCACAAATGTTTTCTAACAGTTTGATGTAAATACAAGCCTTTCTAAATCTCAAAAGGCATTCTATTTTAAGCACTACTGAATACACTTGAAAGCTGGTAAGAACAAGGTTATGGCTGATGCTGTTTAAGGGAATTTTTCAAGACAGCTTGGAAGAACTCTACTCGCAGTCTGTACAAGTTCCAGAATTTTTTTCTCCTTAACAGAAGTCAGATAGAAAAATGAATTTTTTAAGTATCATGTTTTAGGAATAATTTATTTTTTTAAGCTTCCACGTATTTTCCAGTCACAAGAACACTACACAGTATTACATAGCTTGCTTTTTCTTTTCTAAAAATTCCATACTATGAATCCATGAAAGTTCAAAACAAACTTGCTAGAGAACCAAAGAACAGCAAATAGTTACAACTAACTCAAAAGTTACACCCGCCACTTTGGAGTTTGGGTTAATTGCTAGTGTGTTCACTTGTTAATGTATGAAAGGAAGCTCCATAGATGTTTACTTGGGTTTTTTTTTTTTAGCTTTTGAACTCAAAAGGCTCTTAACTTTTTCCAGGATCATCACCAACAAATTCTAGAGAATGAAAAATTTTGAATAAAATCAAATATCTGAATGGGTTAAACCACAGTCTTGTGACAGGGATTGATCAGGTGGCTTGTGGCAGCGCCTAAACCTTCCAGCTCAAGTAAAGGTGGCATTTTCTTTGCACTGCCTCAAGTTTCCCTGCAAGTGCTCCTGCAGGTTACATTACCACTTGAAACGTCACATATTTCATTGAGCATAATGATTCAGGCACCTTGCCAAATTGACATGAATATGTCAAGCCTCATTTTTCTTTGTAATAGCAGTAGATTGGACGATCTAGTCCCACCACAGTGTGACGGCCAGATGCTATTCTGAGAAAATTATGTCTAAAGAGGGGAGACGGGGTGTCAAGCGAATGACTGCGCACAACCGCAACAGCACAGCCAGCGGAATAAAATTAGTACTCAAGTGATCTATAGAAACCAAAACAAACATATCAAAAGAGTACAGAACAAAGCAAGGACCTGGGGGTCACTCGGAGTGTTAATAACAATGACAAAAATTCTTTTGTTTCACCAACACACTCAAGAACAAAGTCGCCATTAGGCATTTGGCTTTTTGAGTGAATAAACTGTTCCCATTGCCTATTTTGGCCAGCAAGTAGCTGTCAAATGCTGCAATGCCAACACAGGGCTGAGTAAAAGCCAGTCAGAAAGATTCCAGGTTCTCTTCCATCACTGGTTTTTGTCATTCTTTTTCACATCAATAGCTAGAATGATGGGGTGATGCGAGGGTTTATTGCTTGGTTTGGCAGAGAGGGCTTGGGTGGATTTTGGTGTTGTTTCTACAAAAGAGCTTCCTTTGGTTACCAGTAAAACTTTCAATTATTCCCAATCATCATGTTCATCAATATTATTTCAAGAAAATGCTGAACCAAGTTCATAAAGAAGTTACTTATAAAAACTTTCAGTAGAATATCAGTCACCTCATTAGTCACTGGTTTTAAAGTTTCACATTCAAGTATTTCAGTGATAGCAGTGACAACTGATTATCCACTTCACCAAGCAGTTTACAGGTATCATATATACAGATACCCTGGTATCCTTCCATAGGTATCAAATTCTCAAAATGAGAAAGTTCCCAGACATGACATGAAACTGAAAAAATTCTTAGTCATCAGGGTGACAGTTACTGAAGAGCAGCTAAGGTCCATCCTCTGGCATGTGAAATAGTAACTCATTTCACATAGAAACAGGCGTAGCATTCAAACTCTATGAACTTTTCTCTGCAATAATCTTGACCAATTTAACAAGCATAACAATCAGCAGATTCAACTTGACTGTTTTTAAGTATGTAAATAAGGATTTTTAACAGTTCAGAGCAACAAGTTAAAATAATGTGCAAGACAGTGATAAAACTAAAGTTAAAATTTTATTGTTAGTATTATTTCTTATTTGTTTTGATTGTTATCTATTTATTAGAAAAGGGCTGTTTCAGAGACCCATTAATATTTCAATCGCCACAGATTCTACCACCTATAGAAAACTTGAAAATCTGAATTTCTTGAATACCCTTTATAACATCAGAACTCCGTGAAATAGAAGAGCCCACTTAATCCTCTGCAGTCATTTCTTCTCCATTGTGCATTGCAATTCAGAATTCACTACATATGTTACTTAATAACTTGGAGAACACTTTCCACTCAAATAGAAGCCAGTGACAGCAGAACAGATGCCTTTAGAAAACTAAGGATGTGTGATTATAGCACTGCTTGCATCATCTGCAATTATTAAGTTTAGAATTAAATAGTCATCACTGTTTCCAAGATAAACCTGATTAAGAGATTTAAAAGGTCACTAGAAACACACAGTTCTTAGTCAAACTAGTTCACACTATCATTTTTTTCAGGACAAAATTATTTCCTTCTTTGGGGAAAAAAAAAGGCGGGGAGAAGAGGAATATTGTATCCTAACCAGGAAATAACTTCCCTCTTCTCTAAACATCTTTCCCTCTACTTTTGCCACCTCAAACAAGCCAAGAAAGTGGCAGGTGTCTTTTCAAGTTCTGTTTTTAAAGCATAGAGAAAATTTTATTTCACAAAAGTAGTAAAAACAAACAGGAAGTCTGTGGTTCAGAAAGTCAGCTCTGGATTATGATTTTCTAAATATACTACAGAAAGGATGAAAGTATTCTGGAGCAAAAGCAGATCCCACAACTTGCACTGGAAAAACAGCAAATAGCACTCAAAATGCAACACATTTGTAAAGATAGCAACATATCCAGAAAAATCTGCTGAGAGAACAGCACATGCTGTAAGCTATTCTTACTAGCCAACAAACCTAAACCAAATGTAGAACCCAGTATATTCAGCACAAGTTTATTTATCCAGCAGGATATCTATCCAAAGCAAGAATATGGCAGATGTGATCCTCCCCTTCCCACTAAAGGATTTAAGGGATATACCGCTCCCACAGACGGTATGTTTTTCTTACCCTTAGTGAGCACATTCAGTTTGATCCAATAAAAAGTAAATTGGATTAGTTTGATTTACCACTGATGGTCACCTGCTCATAAATGGCCTGACTGTACACTTCAGATGTTAAAACATATCAGCAGGTCACAGAGAGATATGATAGCAAATAACTGAGAGGGAGAAACTACTTATGCAGCCTGTCTGTAAAAGCTTCAAACGCCTTGCTGGACTGCAAACAGTGCTAAAACTCAGCTGAGACGAACATCATCTTGCAAAAGTCTTGCAACTGACTACTAACATATAAAAAGCTGGAGCACATCTTCTGTGAAGACAGGCTGAGAGAGCAGGGGTTGTTCAGCCTCGAGAAAGCTCCGTGGAAACTTCCTAGCAGCCTTCAAGTACCTAAAGGGGACCTAAAAGAAAGCTGGAAAGGGACTTTTTACAAAGTCATGTAGTGATAGGACAAGGAAGAATGGTCTTAAAACTGAAAGAGGTTTAGATCAGATGTTAAGAAGAAATTCTTTCCTGTGAGGGTGGTGAGGCACAGGTCACCTAGAGAAGCTGTGAACTCCCCATCCCGGAAAGTGTTTAAGGTCAAGTTGGACAGGGCTTTAAGCAACCTGGTCTATTAGAAGATGTCCTTGCTCATGGCAGTGGGGTTGGAGCTAGATGATCTTTAAAGTTCTTTGGAACCCAAGCCCTTCTAGGATTCTACAAAAACTGACATTTCTGCATGCTGGTGTTAACACAGTAAACTCATTTAAGAGCTCCTGAAGCTTTATATAGCAAGAAAATACTTTCATCACATGCACTCCCTTAAAGCTGTAATTTTGCTCATGCCACACTGATTAGATTACATAATGTTAAGCCAAGTGAAAACCTCAAACTTGCTCTCTCAAACAAAATCACGGAAAATAGCTAGCTGTCCACTATAAGCCACAATGGCAGTACTACTGCAAGGAGCTGGGAAAGCATTTAAAAATCCTCTGGTGGTTTAAGAGGTGACTAGCAAGTAATAGAGCACATAAAACATTAATGAAACTAATGCTGAATACCACATGGAAGGCAATCCTCTTCAGCAGTGTGCATCATAAGCGTATCTAAAAAAAACAAAAGCAGCAAGAGACAGTCGCAAATATGATTCAACATTTGGGCAAATAAGTCCTCTAAGAAGAAGAACTAACACAGCCCTGTAGTTCACACACCAACAGCCTTCCCCTTTCAGTTCCAGTGTTTCCTGCCACCTCAGTAACGCACCCCATTGCTACTGCTATCCCATAAAACCCAGCTCTTCCCTGCCACAGCATAAATTTCCAACCACCCCTCTCCAGTGATCAAGGACAAGTGCTGTGGCTGGTTCAGAGTTGCACTTGAGCAGACTGACTAACACAGACCAAGTATCACAAATGACTCTTGGGCTCACAGCTATGATCCTTCCTTCAGCACTTATTTTGACAGGTCACCCTTTGCTGCTGAGAGATCCTACAGGGAAGAGAGAGGAATACAGAACAGCAAAGAGTCAGTAAGAGCTACAGGTAAACACATGGCATGTCCGCAAACTTTGTTTGCTCTGGCAACAAGGCCAAAAAGACCTTTAAAAAGCAATGTCTAGCTAACAAAATAATATTATAAGCTATTTATTAACCTATCTTCTAAGCTTTTTTTTTTTTTTAATTTTAAAAACACCACTGTATCTGGTTGGGCACTCAAAAAAACAAGAATGGAAGTTACCAGGGAAAGTTATCCCCCTTATTATTTAGTATTTGAAGATCTCAAACAATAATACAGAACCTCCAGATCTTAGAGTCAATAGATGAAGTTGCATAATTTCCTCCATACAGGACACTAGGTCAGACAACAAAGACAAAAGGAATCAAAACCCTACAAATTTTATGAGCGAACCTAGCAGTCACCAAAACCTTTCCCAACATTCCGGCCTCTTTATGAATAAATGTATTCACTCTCAATACAATAAAATAATAAAGCAAAATCTATGTGTTGAATTTCAAGACAAATATCCTAGGTCATATTGAACAAATAAGAGAAAAATCATTAGATTGTAAACACAGATACTTCAGAAAAGTTACAATCATACCAGACATTTGAAGCCCTCCGAATTTTTATTTCGGGGTTTGAGGCAGCAGGAAAAAAGATACTTATTTTTTTCCCTTTCTTGCTCTTATAGGCTTGTTGGCCTGTTGAACACTACACTCTCCGCAAACAGCTAACTTGCAAGAGAACTCTGAATTTCAGTAATAAAGTGATAATCTAATTACTGAATTAAGACAGATGATAGCACTCACTTGAGCCTGCATCTGAAAATAAAGGGAAAAGAACAAATCCCACAAGCTATCCCCAAACAGCTGTCCCCAAGTTCCCACTCTGTTAGCCTGAATAACTACTCTGAGGAACAGCTGCCTACCCAGGAGACCAGTCTCTTCTCAACATTGACAGCTGCAGTAACGGAAGTGCAGGATGGTGAAATAAAAGAACTGACCATGTTTTTTTTTAATTTTATGGGCTTTTTAGGGATGGACATAAGAAGAAAAGTTAAGCATTATAAAATTTCTCCTCTTTGCCCATATTCAGCCTCCATTCAGTTATTATGAAAACATACCACACCAGTATGAAAAACTAACTACAAGTTTGGTAACATTTGTTGTAAGGAAACAAAAACCTGTAACTCAGAACTAGCTGAGTAGGATCGAGATATTTGTATTTACTACAGGAAACTGAGAGGATCAGACGATGGGAGAACTCTTGTAGTGCAATATGCCCACAACTAGCCATGCTGCTTACTACTGCCTACATTGCTACCATCATCAAGCAACCCACATTTATGCTAAAGTTCTTTTGAGATTTTAATCTACAAAACTCCGAATGAACCAAATTGCTACTGCCTCCCACCCACTAGCTGGCCTAAATCCAGCTAGCAGGCTTCCTGCAGTTTTCCCACGCCTGATTGTTTTCCAGCATGTAGACAAAGTGTATATCATGCAGAAAACCAACAAGTTAAAACTTTTTTTTTTTAACTGAAGAGGATAAGAACTGGAGAACACCAGCTCTTGACTCCCCTCTTTCATAATAGAGGAAATACTTTGACAAACTGGAGTACAGCAAGGGAACATGAAGAAAGCAGTGCTCTACACATGATGTAGGCTGTTCAGCAGATGGGGGGGAAGAGGGAGGACATCAAGACAGATGGTCTAGAATTTGCATTTTGTAATTCAAAATTGAAAGCATTTCTCAGCCTACAACATAATGCGCTAATTTCAGCAGGACCTTAGATATAAAACAAGAGGACACCTCTCCCACATAAGGAGCAACAGAAGAAAGAGCACCTTTGGACTACTGCCATACAGCTGCTGACCCACAACTGGTCATATCAGACTGCTGAGCTTATATCGTTGCATCATATGGAAGTCAATATCCCTTTATCTTTCCAGGAACAAAGTTGAAAGTATGATTTAAACTAATCTATACCTACTCACTCACAGAGGCCAAGGTAGTTGAGGTGGTCACTTCTATTTACAGCTCCTGCTATCAACCTGATGACATGAGGGTTGGTGTTTTGTTTTTGTTTTTTAAGCACAGACAGAAATTATGACTTGAAGCAATACACAGGAATTTAGCAGCCAAAGATACAGCTTTGCAAATTCTGAAGGTCTTAACTGTTGGCACAATAGTAGTCCAATTGCTGTTACAAAGTAGCTTTGTTGCTTTGAGCTCCTAAAATTGCATTATTCGTTGCCTCTAAGATTAATGCACTTTTACCACAGAAATGATCTTAGCTTTTGTAAAGTAACATAAAGGCAGCTGCTCGACACATCATCAAATAAACAAGTCCCCTCCATTTTTATATCACAGATAATCTTGTTTTCAAAAAATCTGAGAAATCAAGGAGATTACAGGGCATCTGTATTCTCACTCACTTACATTAGATGCCAAGAAGTCATAAGAATGTTTTGATTTGGTTCCTGAGCTATCTTTTAGGCCTGGTATTGAAGAATAAAATACCTAAGATATCTGAAAAGTAACTGGGTAGTAATGGCCAGTCTTCGCGAACGAAGAACCGGGGAAGGTCTTTACACCTTCCAGCCTGCGCATTGGATTTTTTAG
>JAYRBT010000001.1:26827922-26861957 GCA_036023395.1 Myiotriccus ornatus
CACATACACTTGCAATTCCTGAGACTTGATTTTATTTTTTTTTAATGTAAATATGCATACATATATGGATGTGTGTGTACACACACAAACACAATTTAAAAAGTTAATCTGAATGCAAGCACAGCATCCAAAATAGTCATTCATGGCTCTTACCTTCAGGTTTACCTAAGAATGAAAAAATTGGTCAAGTGAAAATTAGTGTAAATCTCAAAATAAGTGTCAAAACTTAGATCCCTAACAATCAGTCAAAACCAAACCCAGTGAGAATCATATTCCCAGTTTCCAACTGAATCCCATGTCCTCTCTCACTTTTATCATAACACATGCATCTTAGAAAATCAGGAATGCACTACATAGATTCAGATCTGGAATGAGTTCTGCTGCTTTGTTAAATGTAGTAGCAATTTATGTAGTGCTTAACTTTAGGCAAGTCACTGAACAAAGAAAAATTGCTGCTATCCTGGATTCCCTAAACGACTCTGGAATTGCAAGGACAAACACAGCACATGTTTCTCAGAGAAAAATATTGATATTACAAACTCCTGTGAAAAATATGACTTGCTCTTACATTTACCAGACTAGTATGTATGGTGAAAAAAGCTTGAAACAGCTCTCTGAATGCTGTTAGGAATGGTAAGCACTGCTACAAATTTATTTCAAAAGAAAATATGTGAAAAATGAGGGGTACACACTGCATTATGAGAACAACAGGAAATTTCTATCTGGAAGGGCAAGCAAGACGTAATTTCTATTTATTTACTTAGTTTGCATTAAACACAGCTGCACCACTGAAGGACCTCCCTGTATTACCAATTCATTAGCAGTTGCCTTCTCTCCTTGTTTAGGTTTAGATTTTAGCAGAGAATGAGAAAAGAAGTCAGAGTCACAATAAAATGCAAGACGCTGATTCTGTGTACTCTGTTGGCTGTGAACTCACCATAGAAGTGCCCAAAGCCCATGCTGATTGCAATCACCAAGGCCAGGATGATGCATCTGTTAAGGCCACTGCTGAACTGGCGCTTGTGCTGCTCCTCTCTGGGGGGCTCCGGCTCAGCCGGGGCCGCGCCCTCGGCCTCGGAGCTGGACACCAACCTCTTCTTAGTGCGGCGCTTCCGCACCGTGGGACTGCACTGGCTGCTGGTCTCGTCACTGCTGGATACCTCATGGCTGGCCTGAGATGGAAACACTGAAAACCAACAGAGAACGCTATTTAAAATGCATTACTTGTAGCTTTAAAGACCGATCTGAGTATCAAAATCCATCCTATTTATGCAGAATGTGTTTGGCATTTATCTCAGAGAACATAAATAAAACGAAAATTCTCAGTGTTATAGTTTATGCTGGATTTTATAAACAGAATGCATGATCTTCAAAGTTAAAATTAATTTTTTTTAAAGGAAATGATAGAGAATAAAGAAAATATCAGCAAGAAGTTGTACAGCACCTCCACAAATCTTATCACTCACTCATTGGAAAGTGTTTCTTTCAGACAATTCTGGCTCTTAAAGCATCTACATGTACTGCCCCTGCAAATTCTTGTGAAGTAGAAAGGTTAAGAATTCAGTTTTCCTTCTCTTGCAGCTATGAAGACTGAACCATTTAATAATAAAAGAGCAACATAAAGGCTTGCTAAAAGAAAGCCTCCTAGAAAAACAGACATGGTTTTATTGTATTCTCTCAAAAAACTTCACTCTGTGACCCACATGCAGCTGCAGACAAAATTCCACTACAATTCTATTAATCTAGTTATTAAAAATATTCAAAGTCAATATACAATTTTTTTTAATAAGCAATTTTTTTTAATGTCTGGCATATACTACCTATTAACATCTTTACCTGCCTTTCTAAAAAGCCATTTTCAACCACTGCTGCACAGGAAAAGAACCACTCAGGTGCTTTTCTCTTTGTCCTTCCCTAACACTCTTAATCCAAAACACTTGTATTACCTGACTGATGTTTTGGTAAATTGACTTGGTCAAGATTTGAGATAAAAACAAATTCTAACCCTAAAAAATATCATTTATAGCATTTTTGTAAAATTTATTACACCATTTGTATGTTCATGCGTCTGTGGGCCAAAAGCCATATAATCTAACCAGGTAAGTAACAACAGAGCTGTAATTGCTTGTTCCCATTAGTGGTGCAAGTGTTTGCTGCATATACTGTAAATAAATTCAAATAATCCAGTACATAAGTAACTATTCTTTAATCTCCCTCCTTTAAAAGCATAACTTTCAAGTCTAAGGTAAATATCAAGGGGAAGCAGTAGTATATCAAAAAAGTAGCTTTCAAGGATCTACATTCCTGTACCTCATTCACATGCCTGAAATGGATTCAGTGGGGTTGATCAGTGGAGCCTCCAGCACATGACAAAGTGCTCCTGCTCGGACACTAAATTTGCTGCTCACAATCACACAATACTAATGTCCCTTCTAGAAATATGGTTGTTCATTCTTATATCAGAGATCATCACTCAAAATGTAAAAATGTAAGTACAGAGTTACTGTCCTTGAACAGTTCACAACTGAGAAATCATTTGTTTGAGCAGAGCCATGCACACATCACTGAACAGACAAGAATGCCAAGCAGTGCTAGCTATTACCTATAAAAAGCATTACCACTTAAGATTCTTCACTTAAAATAAATCACAACTTGATAGAGGTGATTGCATCAAGAACAGAAAAGATTACTAGTTAGTATATGGAATACATGTCTAATTTCTGACTCCGTGGACAGGCAACATGCCAGATAATGGAAGACAACTTTCCCCCTTCCTAAAAAAATCCATTTTAGTCAATTAGTCAAGCCAGACTAACCAAGCAGACTTTGCAATAAAGACAAATCACTTGAACAGCAACTCAGACATCCAGACTCTTAAATGAATTTATGTAGCTTGGTACAGAAGGACACTACTTTAGAATCAGTCATTTAAGCAGATGCACACTTCCCCAATCCTGGAAAATAAAGACAAGCATTCGGAATGCATTACTAGAATGCAGAGGTCAGACATTATAGAGAAATATACAGGACAGACTTAGTAAGACAGGTGTTATTATTGCTTATCTGGGGGGTTTCTTAGGATTTTTCAACAACCAAAGAAACTTACACATGAGGAATACAGAAGTAGTTTAAGGAACAAACTGATTCTAGACAAATGAGAAAAAACTTTGATATACACTGGACAGCAAAGAATAGGAAAGGGAAAAAAAAGACAATCAGAAAGCAAAATGCTGTAAGACACTTAGAGCCATTCATAAGCACTTACTGGCAAGTTGTCAACAGCAATTACACTTTGAGACAAGCACGACCCTGCTTACAGCTGCTGCAAGGACTCAGTACAACACTGTACTCTAACAATCACAGGATGCAAAAGAACTACAGATGAAACAAAGAGTGACTGCAACAGCAGTCCAAAATTCTAGCTCCTACTGTGATTTTGAAGTGTCAGATCTACACCAGAAACCAGAGGAACTAACATGAGTCAAGAATGGGATTCTCCTTGACATTTCTGCAAGGCACAACTCAAGCCCAGATACAATTCACTGCAGCATATGAGCACTTCTGCTTGTGTAACATCATTTACCAAAACATTTGTCTGCATGGTGAAGACAGCTCAAACAGGAACTGGTTTGCAAATAGAGGTGGCAAAAAATCCTTGTAGAACATTTTCGTATCTACATTAGAAAAAATTTTAAGCTTTTCCAACACAATAGAAAACTCAACAGGAAGTGGATGGCAAAGATTTCTATTGCCAAAAAGTAGCATGGAAATGTCAACTGCAAAAAACTTTTGGCATTTAAAATAACTGCACAAGTATTCCAGATATTTTCTGCAATACTTGATCAATTGACTGAACAGCACTAGAGACCATGCTGAAATCAGATTAAGTTAGAAGGAAGAAATTCTTTTTGCCAGTCACACACAGATTTGGAATCCAACAAGAACCATTCATTTACACGGTCAAGCACAGATATTAAACACAATACAAACCTCACTGATGTCTGTTCCAAATCTCCATGCAAGATTAGCATTTTTTTAAACACCAAATAAAGCACTGACAGCTTAGCCAAATTCTCCAGTGAGGACTGGCTTTCAGCATCTCTCTGGAACATCACTACTATAAGATCAAGTCGGATTGCTATTAAAAATTGTAAGAACACTCCATGCAAGCCATAAGCAATCAGCTTTACACAAGCTGATCAAATTTAATCACACCACCTTGGAAAGGAAGACTGCGAGACACATGCTCTTTCACCTCATTTCCCCATCCCCTTACACAATCAGGAATCTTCCTCAGCTTCTCCAGCCAACTGACTTTAGTGTACAAAAACATAGGGGGGGAAAAAAAGGCATTTTTAGAACTCATCCTAAAAGAAAAAAAGAAAGTCAACTAAATTTTAAATTAGAAATTAAGTCAGGTCATCTAGAAGACTTAAAGAAGGCGACTGCTTTGTTACAAATCATCACTGGTTATGACTAGATGCCATCATTTGTTTCCGATGGATACTAAACAGACACACAAACATTTAAGGATGCTGCATCCTACTTCTAAGATAAAACACTATTTTAAGTAAAATCCTACTCTTGAAATGAACTTAATTTGAAAAGTAAAAATCAGTAATATAAAACTTACGGAGAATAAAGACAATAGAAAAGATTACAAACAAGCAGCCAAAAAGAATCATAGAGGAAAACTGCAGAACTAGAGAAGAGCAACACAACAGTAAGGGGTTTTTTTTCAGGGGTTTGTTTGTTTTTAATTGAACCAATATTCATATCACTCCTCCTGAATATGATTATTATTTCACCCAAGTACTGAGAATATCTTATATATAGATATATATGCTATGTAGCTATGAAGGTAAGTTTGTGTAGTCATGCTGCTATTAGTCCTCATGGCACCAAAAATCAATTCTCTCCTAGTTGCTACTCATTTAGGCCAACCCTATAAAAGACAAAAAAATTGCCAGGAGAAAACCTATAATTATTCTATGAACTAAAAGTAATTTTACTTCTTCAAGATATGCTACAAATTTACTTTCTATTTAAAATAGTGAATGCTTAATGGGACAGATCACTTCCAAAGAAAAAGGCTGCAGACATACATTTGGACAAAATTTTAGTGTGAGGGCACCTGGAGCTTTTCTAGACCCCAAATACTTGGACACTATTTTTTCTCCTCTCCACACAAAGAGGGTTCCCTAAGCAAAGACTGGTTTGGGGTCTTTTTTTGGTGACATTTTTGCACACAGTTGCTTAGGGATTTACTGGTCTTACCAGTTTCTACATGGGAAAATGTATATTGACTGCTAGAGGAGGAACCCATGTTAAAATCCTCTGAACTCTGAGCTTCTTCCCCATCAGCTGGAGCTTCCTCCTGACTTTGAGTTTCTTCTGTTTTTGGAGCTTCAAGTGTAACAATGTCAGAATCATCGCTAATAGTTCCAACGCAGGACCCGTCATCTGGAATTTTTTGTTTCTTTTCCTAAGGAAAGGGACAATGTGAAAATTACTCAGATATATACAATATAAAGTAATTAAAAAAAAAAAGATTTGTTAAAACTTTAAGGAAAAATCCGTATCTTTATTTTAATGCCTTCAAAACATTTCTTGTCATTGCCAGATGGGGCTTAGAGAAGCTTCTGAATGACACAATGTACTTTACCTCTGGAACTGTCTGAGTTTCCTCAAAACCAGACACAGTGTTATCTACCACTGGAATCTCTTCGTCACTGGTGCACTGAGCTATATAAATAAAAAGAGGAAAAAAACACAAGCAAACAAACATGGGATTAAAACCAGTAACCCCAAATTATGCCCAAACTCCTATAATATTAAAATACATGTAACTGTGACAGATTTCTATTATGCGCTTGTATCAGATGCACTAAATCTTGTTTTTAACATACATCCATAAATATCAGAATCCAGGATACTTAAATCCAAATTCTCACACTGATCATAATGCAAGTAACCTATAAATGAAAAGCACAGGTAGAAAAAAGACAACCCTATATTGTAAGCTGATACTACAGTACATTTTATGCATTTGGAAACACGGCCCAATTTAGTCAACTGCACACTGAACCTGTCACGTCTGTGTTCTCACAGCAATAGTCTTAGAGCAATAACACAGCAGTAGTACTAAATTTAGTAATTAAAATAAGTGCAAGGATTTTCATTATATTAATATGCACCAGACTTGTACTTTCAACTGAAGAAATGCTAACACAGTGTCACAATGTTATTTTTTAGGAGTACAAGGATTGATTGTTCCTTCCAATTTATTCTTATTTGATCTATGACATTATTAAGGAATACTTCTTTTATCAATAACACTTCCATAGGCTATCTTCCAACAGCATCAGTGCACACTATTCTACAACACATCTGAAGTACTGACAAAATGATAGACATTCTACTAATATCATCTATTTCAATAAAAGATACTTTTATGAGGTGATGATTGAATGTTTTTCGTAACACTGATGAAGCAAGTACTTTGAGAGAGGCCTGCAAAGTATAAAACTCTGAGTTTCTAATTTTGTGCCAATGCTCCAATAGATACTTACCTATTTCATGAAACAGCTCCTTCTTTAGTATCTTACCTTGTAAATCAATTGCTTGCTCCTCTTCTTGCAAAGAAACATATTCTTCTGAAACAAACTCATGATTATCATTTGTGCTTCCATTTTCTGATGGCACTGTCTCTATGTCAGAACCCTGAAGGTAAAGAGTTTAAATGGACATTACAGTTATTGGGGTTTCCAGCACTAAAGCAGGAGAAAAAGGTTACAAAGAAAACAGAACATTAATAATAAAAACAGAAGAACAATAACCTGTAGAACTGAAGAAAACTTTGAGCAAAGAAAAGCAAGCGAAACACCAAGTAACTAATTACAGGGAAACAACTGTTAGTGTGTTATACTCGTGACCAAGGTCGAAAAAAGTCAGAGGAGGATAATTCTAGGGGAAAAAGGACAGCAATTTATGCATCAATTAATAACTATGATAAGTATTTTAAATAACTATTTTTATTACCTTTATCAGACTTGTTCATTAAATGAAATTTAGAGAAACCGCAAAGGCTTTGAATATGGGACCTCATTCTTGCCCACATGTCCATGTATTGTATGTAAGTACACACCATCTCCCCAAAATGGAACTTTCAAGAGTGCCACCATGAACACTAATAAATGCTATTACCAGGAAAAACTATGTATAACTTTCCTCCATCTCAATTCCTGTCATCTCTGACACCAGGAAAACAAATATTTACACAAACTCTAAACTGGATTTCTGTCTTTAATCCAGAAAGGAGTCTTAGTTATTAGTCAGCTGCCAGTCAGCAACACCCTCAGAGCACAACAGGAACTGAAGATTATCAATGCTAAGAGATCAGGGCACTGAAGGCAAGCAACATGCTTGACAACTCCAAATATTTAAACTTTATATTGTAATTCTCCTTTAAAAGAACTGTTGAAACACAAGTAAGGTTCTAGAAAACTACAAACATGTGAAACATAACTGAAAAATACTAAGTCACTGTGACCCATAAATAACTTGAGCTGTTTTTGTAAACAGAGATAAGTTATTTTTGCAATGGCAGGTGTGAAATTACAGTAGTAGTAATACTTCCAGATCAGTTTCCCTGGATGTCTCATTTCAGGGACTCAAGCAAACACATATGCTTTCGTTTTTAAGAGTAGACTGTACTTCAGAAAGATTAGATACCTCAAAAAGAATTGCATAAGATAACTTTGTAATGTGGTTGTAGAATGTATGTTCCTTCTTGAAAGGCTTCAAAAATTATCTGTTTTAGTAAACTGTCAAAAGCTTTACATCTTCTTTTATTTTTGACTATAGAAGTGTCGCAGTTTTAATCTCAAAAGTTTTGCAGAAATTCACCACTCAATTATAAGTAACTTACTAAAATCTCAGAGAAATCTCAGGAAAGAAAATACAAAATAATTTGGGGGGTTTGGCTTGGCTGGGATTTATTGATAGATATATAAATTTCCTATGTGACAATTGTTCTCTAGTGTGAAAGAACCATTACTTTAGTTTCTTAAATTGTAAATAAGGAAAAGAGTAACAAAAATTCAGTTTGCCAGGCTCTACAGCAAGGCAAACATTAGGAGTAGTGCTTAAAACAGACTACAGTTTCAGTTAAAATACCAACAAGCTGGGCTACCTGAGCACAGGGTAAGGCAGCCTTTTCTTAAAAACGTGCAGTCTGGTGTGGATGCACAAACTCTCTGATTTACCCTATGTGTTGCTAGACCTCCACCCCCCTTCCATTTCATCACCCTCCCATTTCATCACCCCTCCATTCCAGTAACAGCAAGGAGGTCAAGAAAGGGTATTATCACCTCACTACCCTCCTACACAAAATTAGCAAGTCCTTCCTCAGGAGTAGTCCAACAATACAGAGCACTGCCTCTCTGGCCAGAGCAGACAGTGCAGCACACACAGCTGTCAGTTCTCTGCACTCACAATCTGGACAATGGCCATTTCTGGCCTCTCTTAACTCAGTGCAAAACAAACCCAGAAACAGATTCCACTGTGTCATCACCGATACAGGTTGCAATGCTATGTGAGAAATTAACACTGCAGTTCTCCAAACTTGTCTAAGCCACAGCTCTATCCCTTTCCTGAATATCCAAATCCATTCACTGAGGCATACAGAAGTCCACCTAACCCCCTCCCTGGGTAACACCTGTGTGAAGGTACATGCCCATCTCATCCATTCTACTTCCTTCACATTCAGGATTCAAAGGTGTCTTACCAGGAGAATGCTGATAATGGCAGCTCTTAAACACCAGTGCTTCCCCATTCTTATTTCCTTGAGTCAGGAAAGAATAACCAGGAACAGAAAATCTCTGCGCCGCAGAAATCTGTCCTGCTTTGGCTGGACAAACCCCTGCCATCCCATAATGTTGTGTTAAGTTATTTAGACTGCATAACACATGTGGAGTTACAGTGTAAAATAACCATCCCAAGAATGAAAATAAAGCCTGCAATTCACAGCTGAGTAATCCAACTGTGGCAGTCAACTTGTAAACCCTTTCCCTTTTATCTGAGCAGAGTCCAGCAGCCTGTGCTCTCCTGGATCCTGCTTGGTGTGCAGGAGTTTTCTGCTTCTTTTGGTGACAGGATTCCAACTTGTTCATCCAGCCCAGAACAAGGAAGAGAAGTTTTAACCTTCTCTTAAATACCACCTTGCTATCAACTGAAATGGAACCAAGGCCCAACACTTATAAACCTCAAACCAGCTCTCTTGTGCTTTTGAAACTGGGAGAACTTCACTAATTTGAAACAGGTACCTCATGATTGATGACAGTCCAGCCGCAGGAAGAATCACTGTCACTGGAATTTTCAGACATTTTCAAAACACACTGCAAGTAAAAGCAGATTCTTTTAATATGCAAGACACACAATTTCATGGCTCTCACAAAAAAAAAACACCATAATAAAGAACACAGAAGAATCCAAATCACGATGTTACAGAACAGTATACTAACTGACAAATTGTTATTCTGGAATTCAGGGGGAAAAAAAACAGAATAAAAGTTTAGAAAGAAAATATATTCTTTTGTACTTATTTCCTATTAATTTTTTTATACTTGGAGCAAATAGAGCTTTGCTAAGTACACACCTACTTCAGCCAGCCAAAAAGCTCTTAGAGCAAACACACACACACACACAAAGCTAGTCAATAAATCAATAATCAGAGTTGAAATTTGTCCATAGTATCATTGTTTTTAGGGATGATTCAGTATGTGAAATAATTTCTGGATTGTTACATGCACAGGAACTACAGTTTATTCAAGAAGAACACCGTCGGTTTTTTGAGAAGACAAATTCAGATCTTCTGAAACTAATTCTCTCCAACTACTGGGCAAAAGCAAAGTTTGGTGTTTCTGTCACTCCTTCCAAGTGCTTTCAAATGCACTGATTCTGAGGAAAACTGAGAGAGTACCTGACAAGTACAAAACTAGAATGAAAACAACCTGAAGTACAAATTTTAGTTGTTACAATACTCCTGGGAGTGACTTTGGGAGTTATTTTCAGAAGAAAACTATCCAACTGCGGCTGCCTGCTTATTTTTTCCCCTTTTCACCAGGAATTTACCAGGAATACAGAGTATTCATTATTACTGCATATTTAGATCAATTCCTGAGGTCCTTAACTAGCAAAATGACTTTAAAATTCCTTGAAATAAGAATGTATCAAGTTGTTACATAAAATTTATTATAGATTCATCTTGGTGAAAAAAACTTCCCAAAACTGAACAATTTCCAATCAACAACATGCCTGTTTCATTATGCATCAATGTAATAAAACATCAAAAGAAATCATGCTTCAGTAAAACTTCTGAGAATTTCAGACACCTGCTTTATTTCCCACACCTAGTATGAACATAGAGAAAATTTATTTACTCTACTTTATTCTCCTGTCTTTACTCCCAGTTTGTTAACACAGAAAATATAACAAACCTTGAATGAGAATTTCCAAATACGCCAGTGTGGCCAGAAACTGGCACAACAAAACTTCCAATTCCACTTAGCTTTCTTATAAAATACAGTAAACACTTGTCTCCTGTCTCTGCATTATGGTAGTTATTGTGTATGTTTTTCTAAGATAATGCTTTTTTTCTCATTAACTTCAATTAACATATCTACAGCACCTCTGTAAAAAAGGCAATGATGGCCATAACAAACACAGTTTATAAAGAAAAATATTCACTAATAATCAACTTAGGTATCAAACTTACAGAGAAACTGAATTTCTGGGGTTTTTTATAAAGCCCTAATTTGGATACGATTGTCATTTTCCTGCAAATCGTTTTCTTCCTTCATTAGTGCTTTTCCTGGAATCTCAATTAGGAAATGTCAGGTTTGGGAGGGGGAAGCGGGGGGGAATGTATTTTGGTTTGTGGTTTTTTTCAATCATGCTGCATATAATCAAAATTTTTTTTTATCGTGATTTATTTAAAAATCATACTTCAATCTTGAAAATAACAAATGCCCAAATGGCAAAGGCTGTGTTCCAGAGTGACAATGACATCTGCTTGCTGTCATTAATTATTCTCAATTTGCCCAGGCATCCAGCAGCAGCAGCATTCCTTTCACAGGAAGGTAATTACCAGCCCCAGAACTCATCACCTGTCAGAAACATCGCTGGCTATGCTGCAAGTATTCTTAATTAATTCTTAAAAGATAACTTCAGGTCACCAGTGCAGTTTCTGATACAAGTGCATCTGCAGATGTCAAAAGGGCAGGTTTTAACAGCAGACTCTGTGCTGGATCTCGTCACATCCGTCTTCCTCCAGCTCCTCCTGGGCCCTGGCTAAGTTAACACAAATGCCAGCCTGCTCTCCCTCCCCATCCACAGCACAGACTGCCAGGTAACGATCACTGCACAAACTCAACTCTACTGAATACACATGTAAACATCCATCTTCCCTTCCCAAACACAAGTTTCAGGACCTAACTATGTGGGTACTGACATCATCAAAAAGATTATTAAAAAAAACAGAGAAAGAACCAGACAAACCATCATTATTTTCTATCATTTGCTCACCTTGATACATGACTTTGAGTTAAAACCTTGTATTCAACCAGAATATTATACTAATACTGTGTAACTGCATACAGGTGATCAGTCTCCAAAACAGAAAAGTTTTTAATACCAAGAAAAATAATGGAATAAAAAAGGAATAATTACAAAACCACTGAGGTTTGCAGGTAGAATTGCTAAATTTAGCCAAATGATGATACATAGATAGCTCGATATCAGACTGAAGGGCATCTTTAGGGTCAATGCATTCCTACAAGTACATTGTAGGAATACGCATATATGTGTAAAACAGTTATCAAAAGTAAAGCATTTTAATAATTAGTTAGGTCAAAAAGATCAAAGCAGCCTAAAAAACTTTAATAAAAAAAGTTACCTAGGTACAGAGTTCCTGAACTTCAATCATCGGCTAAACAGCTTATTTCTGTAAGAGATTAATAACACACACAGTCATAACGAAATCTGAGGTCAAATCCAGTCCCTTAAGTAAACTGAAATACAGAAGACTAATCTGAACCCAATGGCTACACTGATCCACTCACAAAATCTTCACGAGTCTGATTCTCCACCAAATCATAAAGACCCAGTAAGAACCAGTATGCTTCTCCTGCCAGCCTAAAGGTGCTGGATATGGTTGGCACTTCCTGAATGCAAGTTATTTTGAAAAAGTAGCTTTGAGCTACTAAGGAATTAAACAGACATGAGGCCTGAAAACTTCCTAATGAATCCAGATTACATTAATGGGTTCCAGACCAATAACAGCAGGGATAACTCAAAGATACAGTAGTGTCACGCATCTCCTGTATGTCAGGCCAAGAAGGAAAGACTTAGGGAAAAAAAAAAGAAAAAAAAAAACACCAAACCCTCAACACAGTTTCACTGGTTTTGTATTCTCACTAGATATCTTCGTTGCCACTACTGACACCACCTTTTTAATTTCTATCTAGCCAAAATAAATATCCACTACATTCAGAGTTCAACTTTAATGTATTGGGAGGGGCAGGGATTAAGAAGTGTGAACTATTTTCCTAACCTCAGTGAAATGCAAACCAGAAGCATAAGGTGTAAAAGCTTACAGCCATATGCATTGTTGCTAACGTAATACAAGTTAGCCCAGTTATCTATATAAAAATAAACATGAGATACCACATCCTATTTATCCACTATGAAGCAGAATAAATACTAGACTCAGAAAGAATAACCACTCCAATCTAAACAAACCCTTAAGTTTTAACATTTAAAAAAGAGGATTTCCTAGATGAAGAAAAACAACCTTCAACAAGCATTGACAAAGATGAGTAACAGGCACCAATAGGAATGTGAATGTGTTCTGTGGAGTTTGATGTGCTGTCACTGCAAGTAAAAACTCACAGTTCTCTTCCACAATAGCTCCTTTGTTACACAACAGAAATAAAGCCAGGTTTAGTGGCATTACACTTCAGGGTTCTCCTGCAAGTTTAATATTTCTGCCAAGTGGCAATTTTTTTCCCACAGAACATTCTTCTCTAGGAATATATTTAGCAACCCATAGAGGCTATGATTTTCAGCAAGACGAACGTGGCTTCTCCGAGCCCGGCCGCGCCAGCGCCGGACGTTCCCTGCTCAGCACCCACCACGGCTCTCGCACAGGTGCTCCCGCAGCACCCAAACCGGAGCGCGGCGCCAGCGCGGTTAAAGCGGCAGTGCCGGTGTTTATAAAACACAGCACCTTGCATCAGCCGCGGCGGCAGCGGCTCATGAGGAGAGCAAAGCAAGCTGGCGACCGCCAGCGCCTAGGGCCGGGTCCGGCACGGCCGTGACCCCCGCGCAGTGACCCCTGCCCGGCCCCGGAGAGCAGCGCAGCCGCACGGCCCCGCTCACCCGCTCCCCGCGCCACCAGCGACTGCCCCGGCCCCGGGCTGTGCCCCGCTCCGGGCAGCCCCTGCCCACGGCAGCCCCCCGGAGCTCCCCGCGGGCCGGACCCGCAGCCTACCTGAGCGCGGCCCCCGCGGGACGCGGCGCCGGTGCCGGATCGAAGGGGGGGGTCCGGGAAACACCGCCCGAACGCGGAGCCGCGGGAGAGGGTCCACTGGAGGGCCACGAGGATGATGAGGGGACTGGAGCGTCTCTCCTGCGGGGAGAGGCTGCCGGAGCTGGGCCTGTTTAGTCCAGAGAAAAGAAGACTCAGAGGGGATCTCATCAGTGCGCATAAATATGTTAAAGGCGGGTGCCACGGGGATGGTGCCAGAGTCTTTTCAGTTGTGCCCAGCGACAGGACAAGGAGCAATGGACATAAACTAAAACACAAGAAGTGTCACCTGAACATGAGGAAGAACTTATTTACACTGAGGGTGGCACAGCATTGGAACAGGCTCAGGGACGCTGTGGCGTCTCCCTCTCTGGAGACAATCAAAACCCACCTGGACGCGTTCCTGGGCTACTGTTTGCATCTAGTAACCTGCTCTAGGTGACCCTGCCTTGGAAGGGAGGTTGGACTAGGTGATCTCCAGAGGTCCCTTCCACCCCTAAGGACTCTATGATTCTGTGATTTGCCCCACAACAAGGCCTCGTAGTCACCCTGAGCACCCTGTCAGACAGGGCCCCGAGTAGGAGTGACATTCGGCTGCGGTACATCCTGAGGGAGCTGCACAGAGACCTGAGGGGAGCACGGGTAACACGCACTTGGAGGCATCAGGCTTTGCACCCCGGGTGAGCTTGTTCTGGTTTACTTTAGGGGCTGAGCACACTGCCCAGGGCAGCTGTCCTGGGGCAGCTGAGGGTCCACCACAGATACTCATAGAATCATAGAGTGATTTCAGTTGGAAGCGACCTTGAAGATCACCTATTTCCAACCCCTCTGCCGTGGACAGGGACACCTTCCACTAGACTCTGGGTTGCTCAGAGTCCCATCCAGCCTGGCCTTGAACACTTCCAGGGTGTTCTCTCTCGCAGTTTCTCTGGCACAAATAGTGCCACGTCTCATGACTTCAACTCCTGGAACCATCCTACTCCCTGAGCCACTTCAAACCTAACCTGTGGGAATGCTCAGGCAGAAGTGTGGTGAGAAGGGGTGCAGATGAAATGACAGACAGAAAACATATCTGAATTGCCCTTTACAAATATTAAATGTGGCTGTTTTACCCTGGTCAGCCATGGTTTGCTGCCTGCATTCCCCCACAAGGCAGGGCTCTGCACTCAGTACAGGGTTTAATGAAAAAGCAAAAGGAAAAGTGAAGGAAAGGCATGGACAAGATAGCTGCAGGAACCAGATTCAGAGGAGTTCACGTAACAAAAGCAGGTCCGTAAGTTTGGGAGACAAGTTACACCTGAAGCTCTTTTGTAAGTAGGGTGTTTTCCACGTTTTAAAGATTTTACAACATCACTGGAGACTTGGGTACTCCCAGATTATGGAGACCAGAGTGTGTTCAGCAAACCTGGCAGACAAGTGTGAATCACAGCCAAGGAAGCATAAAGGCCGGAGAGAGGACAGGTCAGTTCAGCCTGCTGAAGTGAAGCTAGCTGGGCTGGAGGGGACTTGTGAAGTGTAAGGCAGCATCCTTATTTCGGGGTAGGAGTGACAGGATGAGAACTGAACTGAAGCAGTAGGCAGCAGCTCCCAGCGGGAAACCTTCCCCCTCAGAGGAGCTCCAGAGGGTGAGGAATCCCATCTGCAGGTATAAATACAAAAAGAAAGTGGGAGAGAAAGCATTGAGGCATGTGTCCTGCAGGTAGACAGAGCAGGCATAGAGGCAAGAGTGGCTTCCACTACCACAAATGCTTCCAATGCCCATGAGTATGGTGCCCTTGATCCCAGCCACAGCAGCTGGTGCTATCTGAGCAATGCAGTTTTGATAACAGTAATACCAGGTATGTAGGTCTGTTATCAGGCTTATACTTCACTTCAAATGTTTACAATCTTTGGGGAATTCAGAGTGTGGTGTACTATGGAAATTAAGCCCTCCAGAAAGGTTAATTTTGGAGGATTCCAGGGAAGGAAAGCAGCTGAGCTAACAAAAAGTACTTTGACGGTCAATCTAGTGGCGCAGATGTGGGTGTATCAAAAAAATCCAGATTAATGAGCACTTAGGGCCAGTCAAGTTAGCTGAAGTTAACTGATCAAGGTAAAGGAGACCTAGGCAAAATTAACTCTTCTACTCTGATCACTAGTTATGTTCTCACAACCAGGCTATGAATCGCACCTTGCTGAATCTTCTTATCTTTCATAACATATCAGAGATCATGGCCCTTCTCATCTGTCCACCCAGCTAAACTCGTTCATCAACTTCTATTTTGCTTCCTCTTCTCTGTTTTTTTATGAAGAGGACCCATGACAGTGCCATGCAGCAGACAGGTGGACCCTGCTCACTAGTCTTGCACTACAAAGCGCTCCAGCCAATACAGTAACTAAAACAAACATTTTAAGTTGTTACTACAGGATGAACATGCTTCAACTGGTCTGTTGGCCATTTCTCGTTTTGATCTGGTAAAGTAAATGATCTTCAAATATGTTCATGTCTTCACTTGTTGAATTGCTTTTACACACAGTCTGGAAAACAAAGATCAGTCCATGAAGACTTTTGTTCTTCAGTCTTTTTGCCCTTTGCTTCACTTTCCTCTGCCAACACTAGTTTTTCTTTTGCTTTAAAAGACTGAGCAGAGGCTTCCAATTTCTTTATAACATGTTTCTTTTGTGTTCAGCTCATTGCAAGAAAGTGACATTTCTGTAGGTTTTGTTATGATGACCTTTCCGAATTCTAAAGCATCTGTGTCTAAACCATGATAAAGTTTTGTATTTCTACAATTTTGTGCTTGTTGTGACTTCCCTGCTTTTTACCAAAGTCTAATAGTAATTTTTCATCCTTTGGTTCTGTCATACTGGGTAATATGCATATCCCTGTAAGTCTGCCAGTGATTTTCCACGCTGCAGTGGTATTACTCTGTAGCTGAACAACATTAAATATAGAACTGTATTGAATTAGTTGGGTTTTGGGAGCCTGTGCTACACTTTATAGATTCTGCATCTCTTAGGGTTTTATCAGAGATCCCCAGAACATTCTCTGAAGTGTCCTGAGCTGAAACCTAAAGGTTTTCACAAGAAGCAGGAACTTCCTGTACTCATTGCCTTGACTTTGATCAATTGCTAATGTAACTGGGAACTCGAGGTCCAACAGTGCTTGATCGTCAGCACTAAAGTCACTGTATTTCCACAACTCAACATTTCTGGAAAGCTATTAGAGTAGTTCACATTTTTCAAAGGTAGACAAAGTAAGTCCTGTAGAAGTACAGATCCATATCAGTGTAGTATTTCTTTCTTCTTTAAATGACCACAGAAATCCTTTCTAGCATCACAGTTTGGGCACACAGTCTGGATTCATCATTTGCAAAGCCTCTTCTTCAGTTTTCTTCAAAACACTGTCAAGTCTTTCCTGTGGCCCCCAGATTCCATGGAAAGTCTGATGCAGCTTGAAACATCATTCGTATTCTCTTGGACCCGATGGTGGTTGGGGTCCCAAGAGCGCACTCTTTGTGGAATCCAGTCTCTAGTGGCTCCTGTGACTTTGTCTTTACGTTTCCCCTCCTGTCCCTCCAATCATTACTTCTTCAGAAGAGACTTCACGCACAGCCAAGCTTTGCCACAAAACTTTGGCACGTTGCCCTGCTCTATATAGACCTCCTCTCTGTGTTGCTGAATGTATGTAAACATACATTTTTCTGTTATTTCTATGTGGACAACTCACAAATCAACTTTTCTGATTCAAATCCCATTTTGTTCCAAACAACTCTTTCCCTTAGAACTTTCTGAGGAAGACTAGCCTTGCTCATCCTCTCCTTACCTTGGATGTAGCAGAATGATTAATATTGTCTAAATCTTATTCTCCTCCTTCCTTTTTCAATCAGTGTAGAGAACACAATCTTCTGTTTCAGAACCATAACCCATGCTTCAGCTCTGAATTTCCTGTACACACTCATATCCACACTCTGAATCACACCTTGTTGAATTTTTTCTATGTAACATATCAAAGATATGGACTTTCTGATCCATCAGCTCAGCCAAACTATTCCACTTAGGCATTGTCTTACTTCCTTGTCTCTGGTTCTCACAAAGGCAGTATTGCACTTTTCATGTCCATTCCAAGTGCTTCCAGAAAGAGATTTTTTTTGTGAGTGATTGCCCTTGCTGTGTCACTTCAAGTTTTGCATCTTCCCAATCTTTCCTGACATGCCTTCCCCCTCTCCTAGCATTTCTGATTCATCACTAAGACACCAGCTCCTCCTACACCCAGTTGGCCTATAATATCAGCCTCCAGCCCCTATTTATTAGTGTTTCAAGTACTTCCATGCTTTCTTCTGTGCTTCCTTAAGGCATGAAGGGACTTGCACATCAAAAAGAAATTCGGGAACCATGAAAGAGTATTAGACTACACCAGAAAATTTGCAGCTGTGAAAACTGAACTTACTTATGTCAACTTCTCTACAGAAACACAGAACAGTCATAAATATCAGACTGTAAAAGGAAATGTGATGTCTATGAGTGTATACTGGGATCAGCAGCAGCACTGCCGGGATGGAAGACCATCTCTGAGTTACTGCAGCTTGTTAAATGCATGGAAGAGATCGTGTAACAGGTTAAATATATCATCCACATAGTGGTCTGCATTTACATATGGTGGGACTTGATGACTGAGGTTGTCCCTGGAAATAAAAACCAACCTGATCATTCACGTGGACACAAATCTCACATATTTGATGTTTTATATCCTAGCACAATCTGCTTTAAAAGAAAAACAGGATTTATGTCCTATTTGTGCAATCCTAAAAATAGAATTGCTAAGACATCTTTACGATAATAGAGATGAGAAATTTCTAAGTAAATAAATTATAGCTTCCCATTGCCAGAAGTTTATTACAGAAATGAGTCAAGATAAAGATTTTCAACATTATAAAAAACAAGTCAGCATCCTCTTCAAAACATAATTAAAAAAACCTGTCACCCATTGCCACAGGCATACTGAGATGGACAACATTTAACAGTGGCAGATCCATCAATGTTTGAACGGGTATGTTTTTCTTAAAATTCCAGCCCTACTCTGGTGAGCACTATGGGGAACATGAAAATCAAGTTCATATTTCATGGTGAAGCATTCTTCCATTCTGGAGAGGGCAGATTAAAATTTGGCTGAAAAAGAGAGAGATTTGCTCCCTTACAGCTGTGTTTTGAAATATCTGCATGTCCCTGTTCCTCTACACAGATCTTCATGCCTGTCTCAGTGAGCCTCCCTGCAGGCATATGGGCCCAACTGCACTGATTACTTTGCAGAACTGGGGGTTAGAAATTACAAAGCCACATGCTTTATAATTGAAAAGTCACTAACTTATCCTAGTCTCGTTCAACGATCTTCTCCTTCCCAGCAGGGCCCATCTGTCACCATTTCACTAACTCCATGTTTTAATGAGATCTAATTTCATTCTTTACTTTCAAGTGATTTTATTCCGTATCTGTACATTGGAAGAAAAAAATATGTTTTCTATTAAAAGAAAGTCAGTCATAAATATGTAGAAAACTGAAGGGCCCCTGCATATATTGCCATTTAACATTTTATCATTGTGTTGTTCATAGTTTTGCATTATCTTCATTCAATGCTAAAAGAGCAATTAAAAGACGTTTCGCTTTAGAAAGAGAAAAAACTTGAAGGAAAGATGGACAATGGACATTCAAGTATAAACTGCCTTAGAACCACAACGAGCTGATAAGAAAGTCCTTTGGAAGTCTAATCTTTGGGTAAAATATTCTCATTCAGCTCATGGTACTGAATTATACTTGGACCATGAAAACAGTCAGTGAAGAATTCTGCTGTTAAAGGAGAATATACCACTTGATGTAAAAATAACAGTGTCAGCTCTCACATTATTAGTTCTCTTCATTAGCCCAGCCATAGGTTGAGAGGGAAGAAAGGCTCTACACGAACTAACTGGGATCTCCTAGGCTAGCTCGAGCCTAGGCTCTACACGAACTAACTGGGATCTCCTAGGCTAGCTCGAGCCTGAGGATGGAGTTGAAGACATCAAGACAAATTGACCATACACAGTAGCTATCATTTCTCAGGATATACGAGGTTCATGCAACAATGCTCCTTTGTTCCAAATGAACCAAAAAACCCCTATGGGGAGCACCATCATCAGCTACCGTGGGCAAATGCATGACTGTGTTGCATGGATGCAATGCTCAGCCAACAAATTCCTGTCAGACTCTTGTCTCTCCTGCACATATCTAGGTAGCTGCAGAGTGACGTGCAGCAGGGAAGGCTGCACTGCTGTGTCCCAAGCATTGTACTCATCCTTGCTACCTTGTGAAGCCATCAGGGTGCCTATCAGGATTGGCAATAGTAAGACAGGGATTTTCTATCTGCTTCTATGCAGGTTGAAAGTCAAGCCAGTGGAACTGCTTTTTGTGAGAGATTATATTCATCACCCAAACACAAGGCTTCCTTTTGGTTTGTTAGTCCACCATTTACACTTTTCAGTAATCCTCCTCCTTCTCACTTATCTAATACTAATCATAGTCATACATACACAGTGAACCCAGCATTTGCTCAAAATGCTGGTCAGACTCCACTGGCTGAGTAGCAGACAGATGATAATTGAGTCCAGTGCATCCTCATGGCTTTAGCTCTATTTGACGGGTATGCAGCAGCTGTGTGAGGTGTGTGTTTGAAACCACAGTGACTTCCAGATACACAGCCCCCCCAGCTGGAACAACTATGCAGGAGACTTGAGCAATTGGATCTACTAGATACACTGCAAAATCCTCCAGTTCCAGCAAGTTTGAAATTCTGGATACCGAAACAGAGCTTCTCTGGTGAAATCTAGGTGTGGGACAACAGGTGAGGAAAAAAGATGTTTCTGCTTCTACTGGTTGAGATGACCACTGTTGCCACTGCTGGTGGAGATGCCCAGAGATGAGACTTAAAACTTCTCTACTGTGTCTGTGATTATATACCTTCATCATCATTATATATTCTCTTCTTTTCCCTTCCACAAACACACATGCGTGAGCATACACTGAAAGAAAAGAACACAGAGCTGTCTCCCCCAACGAAGAATGAAGCCAGCTTCATCCCTTCTTTCTCAAGCATGAATAAAAATCTGCTGATCTTACCTGAACATCTTCAGAGCTTTACAGCTAGTCCTTTCATGCCTCAGAGAGCCAATCCAGCGTTCCTATAAATGCTGCAATGGAAGTTTATGTTCCATCCAATAGCTAAATAACTGCTGACAGGTTATTGTGTTGTACCATTGTTAGATTTTCAGATACTTCTTCATGGGCAGAAGCAGAGACTAAAGACAGGATGAAAGACAGCAGCATGAATGCTGTGCTTACTGTTTGTGTTTTCGTTACCTGAAATTTGTATATAATAGGACTTCAATGCATTGGAGTCCTTAAAATGAAAATCACAATTTTCAGTAAGTACAGAAAAAAGAACAAGACAGTGGAAGGTCCTGCCCTTGGGTCATAACAAACTGATGCAACACTGCAGGCTTGGGGCAGAGTGGCTGGAAAGCTGCCTGGCAGAGAGGGAACTGGAGGTGCTGGTCAACAGTGGCTAAACAGGAGCCAGCAGTGTGCCCAGGTGGCCAAGGAGGCCAATGGCATCCTGGCCTGTATCAAAAATAGTTTGGCCAGCAGAACGAGGGTAATGATCATCCCCCAGGACTGGGCATTGGTGAGGCTGCACCTCAAATCCTGTGTTTAGTTTTGGACCCCTCAGTTCAAGAAAGACATTGAGGTGCTGGAGCAAGTTCAGAGAAGGGCAACGAAGCTGATGAAGAATCTGCAGTACAAGTCCTGTGGGGAGCGGCTGAGGGAGCTGAGGGTGTTTAGCTTGGAGAAAAGGAGGCTCAGGGGAGACCTTATTGCTCTCTACGACTAGCTGAAAGGAGGTTGTAGCCAGGTGGGAGTTGACCTCTTCTCCCAAATAACAAGCAACAGGACGAGAAAATGGCCTGAAGTCACTGGGGAGGTTTTGACTGGATATTAGGGAAGATTTCTTCATGGAAAGGGTGGCCAGGCTCTGGAAGAGTCTGCCCAGGTAAGTGGTTGAGTAACTATCCATGGAGATATTTAAAAGACATGTAGATATGGTACTTAGGGACATGGTTTATACAGTGTCAGGTTTACGGTTGGACTTGATTATCTTAAGGGTCTTTCCCAACCTAAATGATTTTATGATTCTAAGATGTTGGATGAAAATCACTCACCTCAGAACAGTAAAATCACAATAAAAACAGAGTTCCAAAGTCTCTGGGGTGGGCGCTGTGTAAGTAAGATAGCAGCTCTAAAAGTTACGAGAGATGATGATATCTTGTAAAAACTCACATTCAAGCAGCACTTTTTGTTGTACGTGAAAATCATTTAGTCTAGTAAATGAGATGACAATTAAATAAATGGTACTGGTTTGGGCAGTACTGATTGCATTTTGTACAGGAAGATAAAGGGGAACACTGTTTTGAAACAGTAATGCAAAGGTAGGACAAACATTGTATCCATAGGAATCTTGCTCATTTTCTCACAAAGAGTTCAGAATAAAAAGAGGAAGTAGGATTTTCCCCACCCCCAAAGAGTTTTGTTGTAAGGTGTTTGGAGGGGTTTTTTTTTATTTGTTTCCTTGGCTTGGTTTGGTTTAATCATAACTATTCATTGATGGTCAGAAACTTTCGATTTATTGAAAGGAAGATCTGAGTGACCACTGAATCAAAATCCCAAAGGCCTTTAAAAAGCATAGATTACATGATGCTAAGCAACCCATTTTGAACTATTTCAGTAAAAACTAGAGAAATAAAAAAGCAAAATAAATAAACATGTCAAACAATTTCAGCAAAAAAGCAGCTGGCAAGTGTAATAGAAAATGTCCAAATACCAGCAGTTGTAGTGATGAGCCCAGTTGGTTCACAAAGATATACACACAAGGCAGGAAAATATTTGGGTTAAAGATGGAATGACTGGGAATAAAAGGGGAATAATAATAATAAAGGGGAAATGTGCAATTTCTGAGAATGCCCAACAAAACCAGGCACAAATGGTTCATATTCTAACATACAGAACAGTCAGAATGCCAGCAAGGAAAGTGAAAGCAGAAATAGAAATAACTGAAGCAAATTTTTTTACACATGGAACAAGCTTGAAATGTCAAAGAGTAAAATGCCACGCTGGGGGAGAAATTCCAAAACTGAGTATCTGGGCAGCATTGATTCAGAGAAAAGGCAAAATGGTGAGATAAGGGCACAGGGGTATACCCAGGCAACCAGCAAGTTTCCATCAAAATCTCAGGGGGAGCACATGTGTTTGGCCTTAACAAGGTGTCGGCCACTACAGAAAATCAGCTTTCTTAACAAACCTGACCCAGATCTGAGCGAGCCAGTTTCGCCACACAGAACTGTACTTGCAGGAAAGAGACAGAGACAAAAGAATATTTATAGGAGGCCTTAGAGATCACTGTAACTTGCGCATTTTTTACAGTACTAAAGAGTTGGTCTTCTGATGGGTTTGACAGATATTGCCTCACGAAACTCTTTCAGAGTGTGCTCTGCAGCTGTGATATTTCTGTGCAGACACAAGGACCTGACTAGATATCTGTAGTCCTGTTTTCTACCTGATGCTTGCTCCTACTCAGTCTGCTCTTGTGTAGAGAAGCAATTCTAGCAAAAAGCCTGTGGCTAAACTGACACCCTCCCCAGCCCATCATTCTCCCATCATTAGGTCTATCAGCTTCTCACTTCATCAGCTACATTTTTATGAGTTTATGACATCCCATAGCCACATTTTCTGCCTCCTTGGTGCTATATTTGACCAAACCTGGGTTGTATCTACATCTCAGAGTGCAAGGATGCTCCAGAAATTCATTCTTCAGTGTTTAAAATCTTCTAGCATGTTTTAAATTTGGTCAGACTAATTTATAGCCATTCATTGTTGCTCAGATGCTACTGTTAAAGTACCAGCATTAGGGTTTTATGATTTCTTTTTATGAAGACTTTGAAATTTAGTTTTGGGTGAATTTTTCTCACAGCAGAGATTCAGAGATTGTCTGTGGATATCCCATAATAAATAGTGCAAATGTCTATACCATTTAGTGTAGATCTAATGCCTGGAATGTTCTGTTTATGCTATTTCACATTTTTTCATGTCTATCTACCTAATTACCAACAGGTAGAAGAATGTACTGTTTACATTAGACAGAAGACTTTTAAGTCCAGCTTACAGCACTAAACTTCATGTACAGCTAATAACAGCACATAAATCTTAGACCTTATCTGTCATCACCTACACTTCATATCCGTCACAGACCTTATTTAACAATTGAAATGTATTAAGAAAGTAATTAGATGCACTTTTAAAATAATTTTAAGATACTCAAATACGTAATAGTCTTGGCATGGACCCTGGGAAGCAAAGGAGTAAAAAGTTAGGGCAGGCAACCTACTTCCACCCACTTCCACCTTCCACACCTCTCCCAAAGGCATCTGCATTTTATAAGTTACTTTTTTAATTAGCAGCTCAGCCTCCCATCTTCATTTGCCGGGGGACTCCCATTACCTGTCACACCAGCACACTCCACCCCCACGACACAGCACCAAATAACCACACAGCCAGTCACAGACAATCCTTTAGTCCCGTTCCCCTTTTTGTCAGCTCATTCTTTTCTTAGAAATGTGCTGGCACTGCTGCACTCTTCACTCCCTGACACACGGTATGATTAATGACAGTTCTTAAAAACTACAAATGCCTTTTTTGTCAGCATGGCCAACAACTAGCATTTCATATGCTAGCAGCTTCATCAGTCTTCAGGCAGTAAACAAATCATGACACATTCCCCACAGGTCAGAATAAATGTTCCACTGTCGTACTTCTTTATCATTACTGAAAGAGAAATGCACCTAAGAAAAAAGCACCCAAGATTCATTCTGAAAAATCCTTCAAAAATTCCCTTTAGTCTGCCTCTGCTCAGTGCTCCAGGACAGAGTTTGTGGGAAGCAGAGAAATATGTGCCTACACTGACCACATTTTTTGGAAAAAAAAAAAAAAAGGTAAAAAATTGAGATTAAACAAAATCATCTATAATGTAGTTTTATTGAATCAGTAATGCTCATTTTGGTTAGGATGCAGAAGGGTTTAAATTCTAATCTCTTGTTTGCCATTACCCAGAGTTGTCTTCTGACAGAAATTTCCCATGCCTAGTTTATCCAGCTGCTGAATTTTCTGCTGTTAAGTTTAGGCACAACCAGTTTTAGCTGCTTTCCTCAGGAAAGCAGGGCAAATTCCTGTTGTGTTACAAGCTTATCTCCAAACCATCTCAAACTTGAACTCAAAGTTGAAAAGTTTTGACTTAAATAAGTGACAAGACTGTGAAAACATCTCGCTGGGGCATTTCTGCCAGAGCCAGGGAGGACTCAAGATGGCTTTCCCATCCAAGAAAAGACAGCCCATGGTTATCAGACCCTCTGTCCTGATTTGCACCAAGTTCTTCTGAGCTACTTGTCCACAGGCATGGACTATCAGCCAGAGTATTCCATTGTTTTGCTGAGAAAGTGGACATTTTCTCTCAAAATCATCTGGGGGAAGAAGCTGTGATCTGTTTTACCTGTGATGTTGTGCTAGAGTTATCACAGTAAGAGTTGCTGGGCTTTTCACAGTTGCTCACATCACACATGGAGCTGCACCACAACACGGTCCTGTTGAGCACAAGCCCACCTACGAGTGTGTGCTTAGTCACAGAATGGCTGCCCAAAAGAAATTTCTAAGGAATCTGCATCACACAGCACCTGACAAGTCCACTGACAGCTGATACTCACTTCCAAGTAATGACACAAGATTGCTCAGCCACAGCTTCTGCTTTGCAAGCAGATACTGGGAGCCAGTTATTAATCCAGTTAATGTAGTCTCTCTTCTCATCGCACTGTGCAAAGTTTTTGATGAGTGTAATGAGGTACTAAATCAACTACCTTATAAACATCTGTATATACTGTACCAATGTTGTCTTAATCTGTGTATCTTGCTGTCTTCCCAGCACAACTGTTTGATCTGAGTCATTTCCCTAAAAATATGCTAACTGACATTAATTATAATCTTACCCTTCAGGTTTTTCTCAGATAATCCCTTAACCACTTTTCCCTTATTTCACCATGACTGAATCAGGCTAACTAATTTATAATTAGCAGTACCATCCTTATTCTCTGAATATTGACACAATATTATCACTAAGACATGGTTTTGGGTTTTTTTTCTGTCATTCCTGTATTTGTTAAAAAGTAACAGAGGAGCAGAAGTCAAGTTGGCCAATACTTTCATGACTCATAGGAGCAAATAATTTGGGCCTGCAGGTTTATCAGTGTTAGCCTCTGTTACTTAACTTGCTAATAATCAGTGGGTCAGAAAATAGTTCATTTGACATACATGTATCACACCACTTTCTTCCAAATATAGTAAAATTATTGTTCTGTCTTTTCTGCACCATTAGAAGCAGTTTTATCATCTGCATCTAGCTAGGGCCAAACATTTCTGGGGGTGGAGGGGGTTTTTTTTGTTGTTAGGTTTTTTTTATACTGATGCTCTTAGCTTTTTGTTGTCTTTTGACTTTCCAGCAAGGGACCTTCTTCTTTGTCAACCTTACATTCCCATATCAATTTCCCAAGATTTGTGGCTCCTCATTCAACATTCTTAGAGCCTGTTTCCATTTTTTTTCATTAGTTATGAATTACTTCTTTATTTCTAATCATGACTTTCCCTTAACAACTGAAAACAGTATGGCCAATGTTCTTTTCTTTGATGGTGACTTTTGGACAGCTAATAAACCCTCCTCAAGAGCCATCATCTTCTGTGTACATTGTTCTGCCCAGATATATTACCCCAACAGATTCTGCTTATAACTTTCTTGAGATTTCATAAATTAAAGCTTTTGAAGCTGTCTATGTTTGAGACTCTCCTGTGATTTGCCACACTAAATATAATCAGGCCTTGAACACTGGTCTCTTGGTAACCACCAGCTTTCGATTTCAGAAACTTTCATCTTTATTCCTTGTAGTGAAGTCCAAAATATTTATCTTATGCTGGTAAGGCTTTTAAGTTATATAAGTGACATTCTACCAACTTTTTGGAAAAAGTGGTTAGTTCACCATCCCTTTGAATGCAGAAGACAAGATTAGATCTCTTTTTAAAAGATATTCTTTGATCTAGTTCTGAAAAAACATTATCCAGACTCTGCACAGGGAGGGTCAGCCTAGGAGAACAGGGAGATCCCTTCTGTCGAGAGAATCTGAAAGTCTTTGAACAAAAAATGAAACTCTATTGATGTTTAATTGGTAACTGCAAGTCTCCTAGTTTTTAATTTCCCCATAACAGAGCAGATTTGAATTCTACCCATTGTAGAAACTTTATTAGGTGTAATTAGAAGTTTTCTAACCCTTTTAAGGGGTTGGCCCTTTTTATATTCATCTTATTGTCTCCTTCCACCCTGCTCCTTCTGTTGTATTTTGCGGTGTTAGTCGGCATACTGGTCTATAGGCATTCAGGAATCTTCATTTCTGATTTGTCTCTTCTTGCAAGTGTGAAGCGATAACATGAGAGGCAAAAGGCACAAGTTAGGACATGGGATATTTCAATTATAGATCATATTTTTTGGTTTAGTTTGGTTTTGGTGTTTTTTACCTTGAGAGTGGTCAGATGCTGGAAAAGGTAGCTCAGAAAGGTTACAGGATCTCCTTCCCAAGATGTGTTCAAGACTCATCTAGACATGGCCCTGAGCAACCTGATCTAATTAGACCTGCTTTGAGCAGGGAGATTCCCCTAGATGACCCCCAGAGGTCCCTTCCAACCTAAATAATTCATGGTTCTATGAGCTACAGACCTAAACCAAGGTAATTGTATCTTCCCTGTATAGTCCTACCTCTTAAACTCTTTTTTTCCTCTCAATCTGTCTTAATCACATCATAACCAGAGGTGTTAACATTCACATCATTAACATCTGAGCAGGTCAATGTAATTGATAATGTCAGTGAAATTATAATGTCTTTTTATTAAGGCTGTTCCATTTTTTCAGCTCTTTTCCTCACCAGACTGAAACCCAGTCTTTATGCTATATAAAAACAAAGTATAAAGTGCCTCATTTACATAACAGACAAAATGCATTGAAAGAGGTGCTTGACTGGTACTACACATAACCAGATACATCTGTCTCAGTTAAGGAGGTTTTGACTATACCATTCTGGCCCAGTACTAGTTTTGGTACATTGCTTCCTTCAGGCCTACATAAATGAATGCACTGGGCAAGGGAGGTGAAGCATTATAGTATATGCAGGGATTTCTGAGTTACGAAGACCTTGTCTTTACCATAGAAATGTAAATCTAGGATGTATAAAAAAAATGGTTGTTGATTATATAATCCTTTTTTGGAATATTCTGATGGACTAAATATTTCAGAGCATTGCTAATAAACTCCACAGCTTTTCACTTGTATTTGCCAGAACTGTGATGAGATAACAGAAGCACATTAAATAACCTTGAAGAATATTTCAAGATCCATTGGCTGTTATACATGATGCAAATTCGAGGTGAAGTACTTTGAGTTCTAGAAGTTACAGTTGTTCAGAAAGTACAGCCTAATGATGAAGGATGACAAAATACAGTGGGAGCTGCAGCATGGACCAAACAGTCTTTTTGGAGACCATAACTACACAAACAGTCCATTAAACATTCTGAAGTTATGTATAATTTGAAATAGCTAGATTTTTTTTTTTCCAGGTTCATACCCTGTTAATATAATACCCACTGACACTCAGGTATATGTAGGCATCTAATGTAATAGTCTTAAAAGCTAAGGTAAGCAAGTGTCTCACGGAGATGTGTAAGTGTATAATGTACTGTGAAGAACCCAGGTACACATCAAGAGATAGAGAGAGATATTTACCAGCAGAATGACTACAGCTTTTATAACCATACTACATTTTTGAAAGGGAAAAACCCTATGCCCGAGAGCTTTTACAAGAATGATTACCTATTAATAAACAAAGAAGCTTAAAGTTCATTCATATCTTAATAAAACAGTATTGCCCACTAAGCCAAATGAAATCAAACAAGACAGTGCTCAAATTAAATTACACCTGCAATAAAATGAATTAATATACTTTTAAGATACAGTGTGAAGTAAACAACTGCACTTTAGATGAACACAAATGGGATTCAGGTTGTGAAATTACCTATCTGAGACTTAAAAATGTGTGATAATGGTAATATAACAAACACAACCTTCTTTCAGTCTCTTTGAGGCAGCTACTCAACTTATCAAAATTGCTCTTTATTGAGGATCTTAATGCAATTTTCCATTATTCAATATGATAGCTCTTGTTTCCTTCAAAATGGCCTAAAACCCTCTCTTTTTCATTTTGGCAAGCTAATACCCTACAAACACAGTTTCCAACCCTCACAATGCAGTATGATTTAAGATAGCAATTTCTACATATTTGGATGTGTACAAGCTATCATACAGACACACTTAATCACAGTTTCTAAAGGTTACAAATATTACTCACCAGTAGGGAAGCTATCTATAGGCTACTTTGCAGAGTCTTGAGCTGTCATCTGCTTTGGACTAGCCTCAAGACAGCAGGAGCTGCATCTTGTTGGTCCAAGAGGAAACTACCAGTGCTGCTTACCCTTATGAATGGGATCCTTCCTTCTCTGCAACAACCCAAATGTATTGAAGGATGTCACATATTTTATCTCTGAAATATGCTGTTTCCTTTTTCTGACCCCTTTAACTTCAGGGGATTATCTTCAATTTAGCCCCATGTCAAATCCTGAAAGTTGAACTCTCTTGCTATCAGTTTGCACGTTGTCAGCCTCTATTAAAGCAATGATAGAAAGATCTCAAAACAGGAAGCTTTCAGGATAAGGAGGAGATTACTGCATAGTTCTTTTATCAAATCCCATATAGGATAAGAGATGAGTTGATGATGCTGTCAGTTTCTCTCACTTCCTCTGGCTGTTTAGTTTCATTGACCAAATTCACCAATATTTTCTCTCACTTTCTCTATTGATACTCCCAGTGCTCCTGTCAATATTTTGTACTCTCTTAACAATTTTTTCAACCATTCTTGGTCCTATTAGCAGCAAAGCATCAGGGAAATAAAGTAATTTTATTCACCCTAGCTGAAGGAAGCTCACCCCTGCAAAAGAATTTTTTGTAGGTACAGTAATAAGTAATTTAGTTTAGTAAAGGAAAACAGCATCAGCAGAGCATTAGACAGGAGAGTATGTAAAGAGAGGTTTAAATACTCAAGCTTTGTCCAAAGGGGTTTATTATTTTAGTGATGCCTTCAAATGATGGCTTCAAAGACAAGCTAGTTGTTCTCAATACTTATAAAAAAAAATCAAAACCCACACAAAAATATTCTTAAGTTGTCAACTTATGTGATTATTTCCGTTTTTCAGCAATGACTTTTAATTTTTGTAAGGTACATATAAAAAACCCTCCAAAACATTAAAGAGTGAAATCTTACAGTTCTCTTTTGGTAATATTTCCACACAATGGACTTGAATTGCAGAAGAGGCTACAGTAATTTTCTTCCATTTTCAGCCAGATTTTATTTTTTATTAGGAGGATTGCCAGATTCTCTTATGCTCTGGGAAGATTTGAGTTGAAAAGGGTATGCTCTCTGCTCTGATCTCAAATGTCGTAATTCTTCCAGTTGGCATAATGTAGAAAAATAGTGAATAAGTTTATACAATGCATGGACAAGAGTACTTCAGTACATCAGCATATATACAAGGCTGTTTGTAAACCCATTCCCTGTATTTAAATTTTATATATTTTATTCCCTTGCATGTTACCATCACTTCCACATCAAAGAATCACATTTTGTTTAAACAAGTTGTTAAACCAGATGCCATGAAAATGAAATCCTCTCCAAATGCACTGGATACTTTAATCTTCATCTCTCAAAATGCAAGCATTTTGTATTAAATAAACTTTGCTCCCAGTTTGACTGGAACATCCTGTAAGACACAGCCAATTAAATAAAGTTAAGGACTGAAATTTAAATGTAGTTTCCCTCTCCCATAATAGCAACTACTTCTTTCTCTGAATCCGAACTAAGCAGGGTGTTACTGAGAGATCTCATTCCTGGACAACTGTTAGGACTTGCCAAAATGGGCCCTGGGACCAGTAGAGTTTTAAGTCTCAGTCTTTCCTGAGGGGTAGAGTGTTTTCCCAGGCACTGCTGGCCGTGGCTTCTAGGAACTACAGTATTTCCTTTAATCTCCAGAAGTTTTTGCCATGCTATGAGTTGAGAAGATGTGAGATGTCATTTTCAACAGACAGTGGTAATCACCAGTCACCAAAGACATAACAAAAACCAAAGGTAGGAGCTGCCTCTGGCCACAAAAGGAGAGAAAAAGTCTGTCCGGGTAGGACAAGTACACTAAAGATTCTCAGCACCTAGTATGGTAAATTCTATAGGCCTCCAGGGTTTCAGGTTTTCAGGTGACAAAATCTGAGATACTTAGAGAGCGTTTACTAATTCAGGACCTAGTAAGAGCCACTTTCAGCCAAGTCCCAGCCTTTCCTCTCTTTGTCTTTTTTGATGGACTTGACATAGTTGGTTGTCTCAAACCATATTTATTGAATCAGTCTCTGCACAAAATTGGATCGCAGGTGCTTATTCCTTTCAAAATTTGGTTAGAAGGACAATGTCTCTCTCTGCCTATTAGATTGGGACTATTTTTACAGTTGCTTGGTGGGTAGAGCCCTCATTCAGAGATGGGGAGGGTGCAGGCCATTTCCCAGTCCTGCTGTCAGATGTTTGTACGCTTCCATCGCTTTTGTTATGGAATAGCACTGTAGACAGCTATTCTCTGGTAGATGGCAATTCTCAACCACTCTTGAACCTGCGAATTAGAAAGAGGGAATACTGCTTTATCTGTATGATGCAAGCAGTCTCACAGAAGAGGTCATTCCTGGTCTTCTTTTCTCAGCCCCAAACCACCACCAGTGCATTTGGCATAATAACATTCAACACAAAACTCTTACCACAGTCCTGAGAGCAGCAATATTAATCCAGAGCTCCCATATCCCACATGAAGCACTGGTAAGTGGAAGTCAGTCTGCTCCTTCTCCGTCTCTGACCAAGAGACTTTGTAATTCTTCTGTGCAAAGTAGAACTGATTCAAAAGTGATTTAGTCCTGCTACAGGACTACCTTTAGCCTGGTACATGGGAGTAGTCCTGTAGTGTGAAAAATTGAGTCAGGTACTCCTCATGAGGACTGTGAACCTGAGCCACCTAAAGAAGAGAAAGAGGATTTGCTTGTGCCCTTCTGATAGAGAGGTGCATCCTTCTTTTTAAAGGAAGTGATGAAGATGCCTATTAGCAGAAGAAGCTTTTAGGCTGATAACCCTGAGGGAAATCAGCTACCTATTAGTGCAGAATATGAAAGCCACATCCTAGAAGGCGGTCAGACTGAAAACTTATTTTTGGAGGCCTCTCCCATAGATTCATGTGGGTGTCTCCCTCCTCACTGTGCTAATTGTCAAAATTTCCATTTGGAAGCATTGCATTCTCGCCATGCAAACTCTGTGTTTAGCATCTCTTGTTTTCTGGATGTGGAAGTTCAAAGCCTTAGTTATAATAACAGTCTTGCTGTAGCCAGGGTAGTCTAAGTAAAGCAGGATTTTTAGAGAGGTCATGTTTCATATTGGAGCAACTCATACAACAGGAAAAAGAAAGCAGGTTGTCAGGCATTGTTCGAGCCTTTTCAAGCTCTTGCTGTTTTTTCCACCAATATTTGTACCTAATAAAAAATATTTCTCTGTCTACAAAACTTGTCTCATGAATTTATGGTAATATTTGTATCACCACCTTCCCTAGATTTTAAGATTTGTCCTGTACAAGCCATTGGGAGAATACCCCATGCCATGATTCTTTTCATTTCTCAGGGTGAGCTGTGACTGTGGCAGCAGAAATAAGGCAATCTGTTTTTTCAGTCTTTTTGTGCTTTGTACCCTCAGGCCACTTAGCAGAGGTTTTGGCCTTGGTGGTACCCACAGACTCTAGGGGGACCTTGCCAAAACAATTTCATAATTATACCTCCAGAGTCTCGAGATACCTCATAACAATACCTTGGATACTTCCCTGTTGTTTGCTGTACCACACTTCTGTCTGGAGCTCATCTTGCTTTTTAATCAGTCAAGCATCATTTAATACTTTAATACTCTAGGGCTAATGAAGAATATTTTGCTATCCCATATGCCTTTAATATATCCCATATACCTAAAACTGAGATCCCACATATGGCTAAGGGGGTTCCCTCACCATAAACTGGGTTGTTCTCTTTGCCACAGATGCTATCACCCCAGTTTTGGACTCCTTATGATTTCTCACCTGCCTTCCTGGTGGCTACTGTAGCCTTAGGCAGTGGATCACACTATTCCTTGAAATGTTTTCTGGGGTTCCCAAAGAAGGCAGCACTTACTTGCAGGCCCAACCATTTCCTGGGGCACTAAAATTCCTTCCTTTAGGATGCCCTTTACCTCCTTCCCAAACCTTTCTAAAAAAACCTCTCCACATCCTCACATGATTCAGTACCCCAGATTTGCTTGCCTTTGATCATTTTATCCCAGCCTTTTTCCACTCTGATCAATATCTACAAAACATCTGCCTACCGTAAGTAGAATGTATTTAATGCTACGTGTGTGCACAAAAATTAAGACTTCAGCCATCCACGCTTTGGCCCTTCATCAGGTTGGGACATCTGCTGAGCATATTTGGGCTGCTCAAAGCATTTGCATCCATGCTATGGGTGGCAGGTGTATGTCGCCATACATCCACATGCACTTCAGTCAATCTCTTTCACATTGTCTTATCATAATGTGTTTCGCAATATCACAGACAGCTTCCTTAACTTGGCAAATCTTAACCTGCAGCCCTGCTGCACAGTTGTGAATTTCAGTGAGGTTCTGCGGATGTGGTCTGTCTGGACTTCAGCAAAGCCTTTGACACCGTCTCCCACAGCATACTCCTGGAAAAGCTGCAGCCCATGGCTTGGACAGGGCACTCTGTGCTGGGTTAGGAACTGGCTGGAGGGCCGGGCCCACAGAGTGCTGGTGAACGGGGCTACATTTAGCTGGCGGCCGGTCACTATTGGTGTTCCTCAGGGATCAGTGTTGGGCCCAGTTCTATTTAATGTCTTTACTGATAATTTAGGTGAGGGGATTGAGTCCATCATTAGTAAACTTGCAGATGACACCAAGCTGGGGGGGAGCGTTGATCTGCTGGAAGGCAGGAGGGCTCTGTAGAGGGGCCTGGACAGATTGGAGAGTTGGGCTGATTCCAACGGGATGAAGTTCAACAAGGTCTAGTGCCGGGTCCTGCACTTTGGCCACAACAACCCCCTGCAGCGCTACAGGCTGGGCACAGAGTGGCTGGAGAGCAGC
>JAYRBT010000001.1:26862057-26925787 GCA_036023395.1 Myiotriccus ornatus
ACTCAGCGCTGGTGAGGCCACACCTGGAGTGCTGTGTCCAGTTCTGGGCCCCTCAGTTCAGGAAGGATATTGAGGTGGTGGAGAAGAGAAGGCTCAGGGGAGACCTCATCACTCTCTACAGCTACCTGAAAGGAGGTTGTAGCCAGGTGGGGGTTGTTCTCTTCTCCCAGGCAACTATCAGTAAGACAAGAGGGCATGGTCTTAAGCTCTGCCAGGGGAGGTTTGGGTTAGGTTGGCTATGAGGAAGAAATTCTTTACAGAGAGAGTAATCAGGAATTGGAATGGGCTGCCCAGGGAAGTGGTGGATTCTCCATCCCTGGAGGTTTTTAAGATGAGACTGGACACAGTGGTAGTGGATCAAGAATTGGACTTGATGATCTCAGAGGTCCTTTCCAACCTGGTTGATTCTATGATTCTGTGCAGACCATAGCATCTTGTCCTTGCTACTATGTATCTTCAGGGGAAACCTGCAAGGAAACATTTTTCCAGGTATCTGTCAGCTTTTAGGGTGTGATGTATTTGAAATATATACAATTACTAGTGTGACCTGTTTCAACAAAGAACATGTTTGCTCTTTCTATATATACCAACTTGGAGATGTGTTTTCAATCCTTACTTTGTATCTTCATGTTTCTTCTGTTTCAGCTTCAAGGTTTTTCTTTTAGCAACAAAGAAGTGGCCGCACTTCTGATGAAAGTTCACTCTTAAGCGTGGGCTTTCAAGTTCAGTCTGTCTTTCTGAATAATTACTTACCTTTTCTTCATGATCTATTATCAAGTATGTTTTTTCCCCTAACACTATTAGAGAGTGTTCTCACTAACCTCTCCTTAAAAACCTTCTTATCTCCTACTGACTCCTAAGTCTATTCTACAAAATCCCTGCCTCTCTGGTCTTCTTATGTAGTTTTTATGTGTTTCAGTTAAAGCCTGATCTGGTTTCTCTTTCCTTGCCTATGCACTGTCTTTGTCTTGCTCCAAACCTTTTCAATTCTCTTCTGATTTAGACTCATTTGTTTCCTATTTCAGATGCCACCCAAGCTTTTAAGAGATAATCACAGGCAGTACATTACAAACAGAGCTATCAGCATCAAATACCTATTATTATCATAAAAGTATAGGCAAAACTAACCTATAAATGCATAGCAAAACTTCCACCATGAACTAGGAACCAAATCACATCTCTCCAAAAGTTATCCAGACCCCTACAAAGAGCACTACCTTCTAATCCAAGTGCAGCCAGTCTGGCTGGTTGGTGATTTGACTCAGATGAGAAGTGAACTCAATGAATTTGTACGACATTCAGTATAAATGGTGAGACTCTGTAGGCAGAAAGGCAAAGAATATTTAGCATTTCCAATCTGATTACTTCCAGTGAAAAGTTTGGGTCTCATCCATCATTACTTGTGGTGACATCTTAGAGTGGGAGGAGGATACTCCATCATCTCTGGAAATCCTATGTACCTCTCCTGTTTTTCTTGTTAACTGCACAACTAAAGTTGCAAGCAAGTAAAAAAACTAAAGCCTGTAAATGCTTCTAGGTTTTAGATTTTTGCTGAACATGTTTGGGAAACACTTAAATTAGATCAATTAGTCTTTAATCAATCTAGTTGAAGAAATAATTCTTTTGGCTGCATTCACAGGAAACTGTTAAAAGTAAATTATAGTTCTCTGATTGCTAGAGACTGGAGAAAATACTTCCCCTTCTTCACTCCTAACAGCCTACTTCTCTGTTTTTAATTAGAGCTTTTGAGTAGTTTGTCCTGAGCAAAGAAAAACGTGTGTATAGAAACTGATTTGGATTTCATTTCTAATAATAGGCAATAGATACAAGATGTTTAATAGGCAATAGGTACAGGATGGATTTTTTTTTTCCTCCCCAGACAGTATATTTCCTTTTTGAAAGCCATGTATAAACTGTGATTCAGACAAAAAACTCAGGTGTGCATATTGTTTGATCTACGTCTGCCAAGCATAACTGCAGTCATTAAGCTGGGTTTTTATGAGGCTCACTGCATGCTCATAAGTCAACCTGAAACAAATCTTAATGAATGATAAAATTGCAAGTTTTACTTAGCTGGCAGAATTAATAATGAGGTTACAGGAGAAATAAAATTCCATGTAAATAGATTGGCAGTACAAGAAAATGAAGTTATTAATTTATCAAAGAATTATACATACAAATAGTCAAACACATAAGCACAACTTCTTTACTCAGTCATATAGAAAAGTCAATGAGAACACAGCAAGAAGGGAAGCTGTGGCATAGATATGGCCTTAAACTTCCTCAATTTCCCATAAATATTATGGAATCAGTCCTGATATCACTATTCTAACATAACAGTCCATTCAGCTGTATTTTTATTGTGTCATCAGTTCTTAAATTAACTTGGTGACTTTCAGCAGCAAAGTATTGGGGAAGGACAGATAGTTTTGTTTAATCTCATTGTAGTAACTTTGGTCTTTGCCAAAAATCTATTTCATATTCTATTATTATAAGACCTATTTAAGCAAACAAAAGTGAATGGAATTTGCCAGCCATGAAGACTTAGTCTTATTCAAAAAGGGTTATTTCCTTCAGGCAAAATCCGAGCAAAGTTTTTTCTTGAAGACTGGGGAAACAGAGCAGCTCAGGGACACTGTGATTACACTGGCACTTGTGAAAGAATTAAATGTTCTTTGAAAGGGGAACTTCGACTTAAAAAGAGGAAACTTCTTTTGGACAGAGAGCGCTTGCTATAAGTAGCACAAATGTATTTGTGATAGGAAAGTCTGATTTTATGTGATGTGGGCTTGGTGCATGGTAGAGGACACGTACTGAGGACAGACAAAGAATGAACATTTTTGTTGTCAAGATCCATACTGGACTGTTTTGCTGCCTCTGAGACAGGGACCTTGGAAAAAGAAATAAGGCATTCCCTAGTACTGTAATAATGCTTTCAATGGAGTAGTTTAGCCTTTTTTTCTTTATCTGATAATGATTTGAACACCTACAGATGCAAGCCTTTTCAATGCTCCTATAAACAAGTAGGTGCATACATAGGTAAAAATATAATTGCTATTAGTGAAGTGGCTCCACAAATGCTCTCTGTGTCATTTGAGTCACAACTACTACCATAGCAGCTTCACACACATATTCCTTATTCCCTGGAGCAAGCTGACCAAGCTATAGCAGAATGAGCCAGAGTACACTCTGTAGTGGCATCAACACAGTATTTCCTGAATTCCCAGAGCAGGAGTTTATAATCTGGAACTGGGCAAAAGGACCAAAGTGGATCTGCAGGGTATTGTCTAATTATTCATGTTGTAAGGATACCGGTCTCAATTTACAGCAGTAGATAGGAGAATCAGGTGCTTTCTTCCCAGCTACTGCAGTTCTGGTGATTGAAGGGAGGGAACCAAAACCAAAAGGCAAAATCTTTTCCTTTAGCTATGTAAATCAGTTAATGTGCCGTGAGAAGCACCGTGAGAAAACCAGTATGTATCCCTAGAGTGATTTCTGCACTAGAACTGAGAGCAGGAGCGCTTGGCTCATTTCCCTGCACTTCTGAATATCACATCTTCATTTAATAATTGAGATTAATTTATTGCAGGAAAAAGTAGCATCTGATCAGTGATCCTTCTGTTTGAAAAGCAGTATGAGGTTTGTGTCACATGCCCAGTTGAATTTGAAAGACACTAAAAATAAAGAATTTAATACCTGAGAACTAAGGATATAATACATTGTATAGCTGCTAATCCTGGTTACCTGTGTTTGGATATAGGTTAGGAATCAAGTACAGATTCATCCTTCTTACGCAGTCATACCTTGACATCAGAGGTTTCCTGCAAACTGCTACCTGAGGTTATGCCTGCTCTGCATTGTGTAGCCATGATGCCATTTCCAGGCAGTGTCCTGTGCAGAAATAGTAGGCTTGGAAGAGGGACAACCTGGGAGTGGGCATTTGAATTCCCTCTTCTGTACCATGACTCTCGAAGAGACTCCAGCAACTAACTGGTCTGTTAATCATCTAACATCTCTAAATTGTGACCTGTGCAGGAACAGGGGTGGGCTCCTTCTCTGTTTTATTGTGAAGTCAAACAGTTTAGTGTGATTTGACAAGAAATGAACCCAGCTACTTCCCAGCTGACAAGTTTGCTTGACTAGCCTTGATGCAAGTGCAAGGGCTGGGAAAGGAGAACAGGTATGGTACCTGTGAGGCAGAAGTGCTTCAACTAACTTGCCAGTTCTGTGGCCAGATGTAGCTTACAGGGTCGAGAAATATGTCGATCTGACCTGTCCTTTAGGTGGAACTCAAACACCACAGCTAATTCCAATGAATGTCTCGTTCTGGTTGATAACGTTCTTCCCCTCTGAATTTCCCCTGCAGTTTCACTTGCAGGGAGAATACTTTTGTGTCCTGTGATTTGTGCAGTAGGACTGTGTGTCATTAGGCAGCCGCTGTGCTCTCTTTCCGAGATACCTCACCCTACTTGTGGATGAAGAATTCTGCTTGCAGAAGCAGTGGAATGCTCCATGATCTTTGGATCAAAGGTATTATTTGAATAATTGGTGTTTTTTAATTGCTATCAAAAGAGGAGTTTCTAGATGTTAGGGCATAGTGATCCCAGAATCGTAGTGAAGGTCATGGTTCTCCTGGAGATCTTAGATGTAATAAAAGGATGTTTCTTAGAGAGGGAATAATGGGAAGGAATGAAAAATGCATTCAGAAATGAAAAATTAGGGAGACAGAGGGTTGTATTTTTTCATGTAATACCAATATAATTAAACAATAAGCCCAGAATTTTTAAATGTAACTTGTTGTAAAAGATTGTTCTAAAAGAATGACCAATAGGAAAAGTTTTGTAATCATTTAAAACAGTGACACTTTCTAACTAGAGAAGCACATAGGAAACACAAGTTGCTTGAGTAATGGTATGTTTTTAAAATATGACCCTTGATGGATAGTTATAGGGTTGTATGGCATAGTATTTGGGTGAAGGGCATCATAGAATTCTCTGAACTTGCCATGTTAAGGGAATTCTCTTAAATTGTGATTTCCTTTGATAACACTTGTTCAATCAACCCGTGTTTACATGGGAGAAGGCTGGTAAATGCATTTTTAGGATAATATAATTTAGTAGCTGCTAAGGGTAGCTTTCAGGTCAGGAGTGGAAAGTCTTAGTCACAGATGTCCTGCCTCCTGGAGGCTCACAGCACTGCTCATGGCGCTACTCAGTGTTGCAAGTTGGTGGAAATTTTAGAAAAATCCCCACATTAGAAAAGTCAAAAGAGTGATTTACTACTTCAGTGTTTAGTTTTGGTTTGAGTTTAGCATGAAACGTGGGGCAGGAGCCTTCCCATAGAATATGTGTACCCAGTATAAGAAAATAAGCTAATTACATGTGAGATCATGCAAGAAAGGAACATTTTGGAAGGAACTGAAGGGCAGTGAAGGAACATAGGAGTCAAAGAGCACAGATGTGACAGTGTCTTTCAAAAGTTAATGACTACATCCAAAACTGAAAAGAGCAAAAAAGAGACCAAATGAAAACCCAGACAAGCATATTGGTAAAGCTCTTGTTTACTCCAAGCCCTTTATGCTTCAATGCGCCTGTTGGGGTTTTGCATGCTGGTTTTCACATGCTGGATTGGGAGGAACAGGAGACAGAAAGTAGAAGCCGATCTCAAACTAAGTCACACCGAGCTTTCTGGCAATTGCCCTCAGAAGTAAAGGGAGTGAAGTCGTTGTTTTTCTCAAACATCAGTTTTAGAGTTCTTTGCCATCCAGAGGGACCATGACAGGCTTGAAAGGTGGGCCGATGCAAATGTCCTGAAGCTGAGCAAAGCAAAGTGCAAGGTCCTACACCTGGCTTGGGGCAATCCCAGACACACATGCAGGTTGGGCAGAGAAGTGACTGAGAGCAGCTCTGTAGAGAAGGACTTGGGGGTGGGTGATGCTTGGTGAAAAACTTGATGTGACCCAGCAACGTGCACTCTCAGCACAGAAGGGCACATGTATCTGGGGCTGCATGGAAAGGAGTGGCCAGCAGGTCGAGGCAGGTGATTTGCCCCCTCTGCTCTGTATTCTTGAGAGACCCCACCCAGAGTGCTGTGTAGAATTCTGGTGCTCATAACACAAGAAGGACATGGAACTGTTGGAGCAAGTCCAAAGCAGGGCCAAGAAGTTGATAAGAGCACCTACCTTATGAAGACAGGCTGAGAAAGTTGGGGCTGTTCAGCTTAGAGAAGAGAAGGCTGCATAGAGACCAAATAGCAATCTTCCAGTATCTGAAGGGGGCTACAGGGAAGCTGGAGAATGGATCTTCATCAGGAACTCTAGTGATAGGACAAGGAGTAGTGGATACAAGTTGAAAGAGGGAAATTTAGGTTGGATATTAGGAAGAAATTGTTTGCTGTGAGAGTGGTGAGACACTGAAACAGGTTGTCCAGGGAGGCTGTGGATTCCCCATCCCTGGCAGTGTTCAAGGCCAGGTTGGATAAACAATATAGTCTAGTGGGAGGTGTCCCTGCCCATGGCAGGGGAGCTTGGGAGTAGGTGATCTTTAAGGTCCCTTCCAAGCCTTAACATTCTATGATTCTATGAATCTATGATTCAGGACAGGAATCTCCCTGTACTGAGACAAGTGGGAACTGTTTCATGAGTTTTCTCAGACTGGTTTGGGCCAAACCAATCCAGTTATGAATCAGGCCTGTAAATTGCATGTATTCATGTGGTTTCTTCTCCTTTCAGTGATTGGAGTGAAGAGATAGTAAATAAAGGGTTTGAGTGTGACTACTGGCTGCATACTGACAGGATTTCAATTAATACACTTCTCCATTTTTCATCTCTGATGTCCACATGACTTGTAATTGTGAGTCATAAACAGGAATGGCTGACAAAGCTTCAAAAGGCAAGAAAGACACAGTACATAGCGCTAGCCTTATTTAGCAAGGGAAAATGTGTACCTCGCGTTATTCTGAATGTCAGAGATAATTTTAAAGCCACGGGTCTTCAAACCACTCCCATCTCATCAGTTATCACTGGTACCATGAAAAAGTGCCAGTTCCACAGATAGATGCACTCAGCCTGTGACTAAGAAGACCGCACATCCATATGCAGACCACAATGCTCTGAAGTGGAGCAGTGTGCTCCTCCACTGGGCCATGGCCACGAAGAGGGCAGTTTGGTCTGCACCATTTGCCAGCAGCAGGACATATCCTGAAGCTAAGTCTATCCTTCCCCTCTTACCTAGCCCCCATTGCTAATCAATTCTAGGATACAAGAAGACTTTCAATGGCCTGCAGATTTAAGAGAAAATTGACCACAGAGTTTGTATTGAATGTGCCAAAGAAATGTAAGAAGCCAACACAGATACTGTGTAATTCCCCTTCCTTCAGCCTTCCTGGACACTGGCTCCAAGGATCTGCATTTGCTTGTTTAAGACATTTTGTAAAAAAGGGGAAGAAAAGCTGCATGCAGCACTGAAGTTGTAGTGGCACAATCAATGATCCAGCTTCTCTCTATAAAGCAGCTCATGTGAGAGAAGCAGCTTGTCACACACTCAGTGACAAGCAATTCCCCTCTGCAGGGAATGTGGGTGTACACCCATCTGTAGACTCACGGGATCCTTCTTCATGCAAGCATCCCCAGCAACGTGCCTTCTCCTGGAAGATGGCAGCCAGGAAACCATGTAGGATCTTTGAGACTTCTGTCCTCACAGCTCCAAATACAACCCCTCAAGAAAGGCAAGCAAGTGTTATCTGGTATTCTTGCCTGGGTTTTGTCTCTCTCTCACTCCTATTTTCAGTTCCAGTTTTGGTCTTTGCTCCTGTGAGACAGTCATTGCAAAACATGCCCAGCTATAGCAGTACATTCTCTTTACTTCACTTATGTCTCCAGTTGCTACATTTTTAACTTCTCCTCTTATGCATCTGCATTGGATAAAAGTAATTAAAAAAATAGGACTATTCTTTATTTTTTTCTTCACTGAAAGCAAAAATTCTTATTTATTTGCTGAGAAGTAGTTTCTGTAGTTGTCAGTGGCTTGGCACATGCCTTTTTATTTAGGCAGTCAGTTGTGTGGTTCAGATCAGTGGAGTCCAGCCTGGGAAGAAAACCCCTTGATAACAGTTCACCACGTAGTAGGGCAGCCGGAGCAGAAAGAGAATGACCCCTGTCTACAACAGTGGATTCTGCACGAACCCTCCCTCCCTTTCCTCCTCTTCTGCTATGACAGCTGGATCACAGAAAAAACTATCTATATCCTCTGAGACATTCGGACTTCTTCTTCTCCTTTCCTAAGAAAAGGCAGGATGAACCTGGAAAAAATACAATTGACAGTTCTGTACATTGCAGTACACACACAAAAAATATGTCAGTGGACTGAGTGGAATGCTTTATTAAATAGAAGAAGAGACCAGAGACCCAGGGTTAAGACCCAAGTGTACCAGCCTAAAATAAAACATGAGGAAAAATGGGAATCTGTAAGGAAACTGACAGCAGACAGCAATCTCACTGTTTTTAGGTAGTAGGACAGATGGAGAGTTTTTACATCTGCTCCAGCAAAGGAGGATTCTTTGGAGCTGTTTAAAGGAGGAGAGTAAAGGATCATGGCAAGGATAGTGTGGAGGCTTCTTCCAGCTGTATGGAAAATATACACACAAACCCTACAAAGGCACTGCTAAAATGCAAACTAGCAAACGCAGACCAGTCAGATGCAGGTGCTGTTATCTCACCAGTGCATGGGAATGACATTTGACTGTTTACCAGGATTATAGGCCTTTATACCACATGAACCCAAGTACCCAGAGAAGTGTTTGCTTATGAGACAAATCACAGGGTTTTTTTTCTTTTTTTCTAAAGAAATACCCATTTTTCTTTACCACAAACTATGTGCTGTTTTGCCTCAACTTTTAAAATCATACAGGATTTCTCTCCATTACCTTTTACTGTTGTGAAGGATAGGTTCCTGTTACAAAACTGAAGGTCACACACTTCATCACTTCTGGCAGCTGACGTCATCACGCTGTCTCCCCCACCTCCTCCTTCTGTGTCACCCTCTCCTCCCCCTCTACTTTCAGTTCCCCCATCTTCTTCCCACACTATCAGGTCAAGCATGCTCCCCATTCCTCTTTCACCGCTTCAGGCATTCTGAGTACTTGTCTTGCCCATTGTACCCCGTGGACTCTGTGTTCCTCCCATGGCATACACAGTCTGCGGTAATCTTGCACCACATCAGCTTCTCTGTAAACCAGAGATCTGCCATGGCATGCTTGATGTTGTTGCTAAAGGCTGGGAAGCACACAGAAGCCCTCGCACCAGTCTATATAAAAAGGTGAGAGTAACTTTCTCAATACTCTTTCTAAAACTTTTTGTTTTACCATATCTTTGGGAGTACTGGAGTGTTTTCAACCTGTAATGTATTTCTTTCTTTCCTTCTTCTTACAGTGTCATGGAGGTCTGCATATTCTTCCTTTGTGCTATGATACCTCTCCCAGGTAAAAGGCACATTTTTAATAGTTAAAACTGTTTTGATTTTGTGTGTCCTGCTATGTGATACTTTCTCATCCGCTAAGAAGCTCATTCCTTAGTCATAATTAATCATTTACATTGCACAATCAAGGTCATACAGCCTGTGTGTCGTATTTAAATTGTGTGCAGGTACTCTATAAAATATATATAGTAAGTACTTTCTGTCTTCAACTTTATATCTTTATATTACACTTATTTTATGTTGCTCTTAAATTTTCAATTTAAATCTGCCTTTAAAATGTGTGTATATCACCTGTGTGTATTATAGAGAAGAGCAGTATTAAACTGAAACCTGACAGTTTGATATGGGACAACTGGAGTTTTAGGCAGCTGCAGAGATCATTTTGCAGTCCGGTGCTCTGAAAGAACAGTTAAAACTTTGCAGCAGGAGAGAGACTGTAAATCTTCTCCACCTTTTGAACACAGCAGAGATGTTTGCATCTTCTGGGACAGAGGACTGCATTTCTTATTCCAAGAAGAGACAGTCCTCCGAGCCCTTTGCCACCCATAAAAATGGATACGTGTGTGGATGAAAGTGGGAGAAAACTCATCCTTTCTGTAATATGGTTCATCTTTTTTTTGCATGAAGGCATAATTTTGTTTATTGACCATTTTTGTTAACAAGAGCAGCAACAGAACAGTTAAATCTGACATTTAATCTGTCATTAAACTCTAGATTCATTACAGAGCAGTTAAATCTGACATTTAATTTGTCATTAAACTTTAGATTAATTCTTCATTGAGACTGAAAGTGTTCACCTGTTTCTGACCTTCTGGTCATACATTCCCTAGACACTCACATTTACCACACAGTATATGCTTCACATTTTCTTCAAAACTTCAATGCTGTGTTGTTTTATTGGGAGAATGAACTCAACTTTTTAAACAGGAATTGTGTAGCTATCTCTTTTGGGGCAGAATTTCATTTCACTCAGGATGCTACGAACAAGAATGGTTTGGACCTTAGGTCGGCCAATAAGTCTTCTAAAATATTGATGCTCACAATCTCTGTGTGGTAAACCTTCCTGGGAAAGTAAAATATAGGAAGAAAAAGAAGAAACAGTTTTATGACCTGAACTCCATAAGACTAAGTGTGTCAGTTTGAACAACTACGTGTCTTGTCATACCTAGTGGGAGAATTTGTGTCTAAATGCTGGTGTTTTTATTGCCACTGCTATTACATGTTGCTTCTGTGTGCCCAACTTGGTGTTCTTTTTTAGCTGGTGGAAATCTTAATTTTTCTCTGTCTCTCTCTAAGGTATTGCTGCCAATGTGCGTCAGGTGAAGGCATTTCTCAATCACACTGCATACCTATCCTGCTATTTTCCAAACCCTCAGAAAATTGACATGAGCGACTTAATAGTTTTTTGGCAAAAAGACTCTCATAGCGTGGTGCACGAAGTATACTACGGTGAAGAAAAACGTGAGCACCTCAGTCCTGAGTATATAAATCGCACGAAGGTGGATGTGGACAAATGGACCTTGCAATTGCTAAATGCAGGAGTAAAGGACGAGGGATGCTATGAGTGTATTATACAGCACAAAAAAGAAGGACCGCCGAAGGTCATACACACATCTGAGTGCTCACTGCACATCATTGGTAAGTAATCTCTTCCAACTGCCATCTGTTCCGAGGGTTTTGGGGGGATTCCCTGTGACTTTATTCAGTCCAGAAATATGGGTCCTGTCTCCAAGCCACTGAAAATGTACCTGCACAGGAGCAGAATTTCTAAAGATGGATAAGAGCATTCTCAATACGAAGTCCTTATCTGTGAATGAAAAGTACTCAGGTAAGCAGAAGAAGTAGCAAATGAGGCAATAATTTGCTCAATATTACATGATCCCTGATTACCACCCTGTCATACTCTACAGTGAAAACCATTCCACCTTCTTCCTCTTGCCTCCTGCAAGTTTTATGACTTTAAGGACTCTGGAAAATAAACTTTATTTGCATCTGATGCACTACCTTCTATTAAAAGTAGCAGTAGTTATCATCATTGGTGGTACATTAGTATTGAAACATAGCAAGATCTCTGCAAACACCCAGCTATTTTATGACCATATAAATCACAGGGAAAATAAAGAAAAGAACAGCTCGCATGGAGGAGTAGAAATTCGTATGTTCAGCTAAAGGAAAACTGAAAATATCTCTGAAGAAAAAAATGCATGCATTAAAGAGATTCAGCCAGATTTTTTGCATCAGAGAATTTTTTGTAGTCAGAGGAAAAGGCATTAATCTTTTAAGAGGGAAATAGAAATGAGGCACCAATCTTTTCCTAAAATTTTCTAATATTTTTAGAAATTCCTAATGTATAATCATGGTTTTATATTTTAAACTATTTTGTTAGTAACCTTTAACAATATGCCTATATTCTGTCTTCCACTGTGATAGTGCTAGCCATTAATAATAGCAGCTTCTTACTTCCACAGGCTTCAGCATGCTGATCTAAAAGAGAACAGGAAATGTGTAACTGCAGCCAAAAATGGAGTACCAGGACATCTGAGCCTGTTTAGCTTTGTGTTACCAGCAAGTGTTCCCTTGATCCACAGATAGAAAACCTAGATTGTTCATTTTGATTCTCCCAGGATCTACTTGACAAGCATTTTCAGTGAAGTTTTAGAACTCAGAAACTCATAATGTGCACTCAGTATCAAGGCCTCTAATTTAAGAGCTGCTTAGCATCAATTGCTCGATTAGTTCAAACAGTTAATTCAGTTATCAGCTTAGCCAACATCTGAGCAACATGTTATAGATATTTAAGCACTAAGACTCTCCTACACCTTGTAAGGTTTATCTCAGGAAGACTGTTTGAACTATGTGCTGTTGGGTTCCTTCCAAATGGCTCTCTGTTCAATAAATTCCTAAACAAAGGAGTAGTATAAAACCATTTTAAAAAAATTCAAAATAATTAGAAGAAAAACACAAATGTTGAAGGGAAAATACAAATATTGAAATGTACCTGTGCTTACATGCTGTTTTTTAATTAGACTCTCATACCATACATGGAGGGCTTTTTGTAATTTGGCATGTCACACTTAAAATGGACTTAAGAAAGACTGTGTGCTGTACAAGAATGATAGAGCAATCACACAAAGCTATCTAGATGACTTGATAACGAAGCCCATTCAGAAACACTGAAGTAGCTTCTAATACAGTTTACACAGGTTATTTTAATGTATTATATTAGTACAATATACAGATAGCATGAAGCTGTGTCAGGGGAGGTTTAGGTTGGATATTAGGAGGTTTTTCATCCAAAGGGTGGTTGGGCACTGGAACAGGATCCCCAGGGAAATGGTCACAGCACCAAGCCTGCCAGAGTTCAAGAACTGTTGGGACAATGCTCCCAAGCACATGATGTGATTCTTGGGGTGCAGGACAAAGAGTTGGACTTTGATGATCCTTTTGGGTCCCTTTCAAGTCAGGAGATTCTATGACTCTATAATATGTATGTTGTTTGCATTGTGTACAGCCAGGATGACATATAATAACAATGAACTCAGATCCTTCTCCGGAAAAAAAAGGGAAGGCTTTACAATGGAAAGCTTTGGCTCTTAAAACATGGAAGGTAGAGACCATGGTGACAATCTGCTTAACTGGAAAAATCTGCTGCAACAGCACATCTGCAGTGCATCCTCTGGATGAACTAATAAGGGAAGTAGGTGAGGCTGGGGAAGCTGTTCAAAACATGCACTACTCAAAGTGCTGGAAATGAAGCCGATGTCAGAAAAGAGACTTACAGTTTGTGACCTCATTTTAAAAGAGATGTTGGAAAACTATAAAGTATGAAGAAAAGCTCTACTAGAATCATCTGAAGGCTGGAAAAAATACAGTCCAACTAGAGATATTAAAATAACAATCTGATTACCTTATAACACAGAATAATAAGAAGAGCCTTGTTTCCAGAGTGTGGGAACCTGAAATATACGTAAAATACTGGATATTAAAAAATTTAAAAAGGACTAATTAATTCGGTGACAGTCAGTGTGTGGAAGCAAGTGAGAAGTAAGGTACATTGTCACTAGAGAAAATAGAACAAAACCAAGGAGGATGATTAAGCCATTGAGAAAAATATTAGGGGCTTGATGGATCTGCTGTCTCTTAAAGTATTGAACCTAAACCCACAGTCTTTTTGGAAGATGCTATCTTTAACTATGAAAGATGTCCTGAAATGTGCTTTTCTGTTAACAACAAAAACCTCACATATATGTAGCCCACGCCCTGCATGCAACCAATATCACTTACCAGTAAATTGAGGTTCCAGGAGCTATAAGACAGAAGTGCAGGGAATATTCCACTGTTTCCACTTGCTTACTGTCAATAAGATTGAAACCCTTAAATCACTTGGATGATGTGACAAGTTTCACAGCCATGGATTACAATCCTGCCATCTCTATAAAAAACCAAGGAGAGAATAAATACTCCAGACCAGAAGTCTGACAGCAGTCAGCTAAGCAAGTCAGACCTTGAGGAGAAAGAGAAAGCTTGAGCTTTCCTGAGGAACAACTTAACTAAATTTTGGGGTATAAAAAGGGGGGGCTTTTTCAATTTTGATTTCATATCCATGGAGTCTCTTCAGGGGATTTAAGTAACTAAACTCTTCCCTGTGTGCTAGGATAGAGCAAATAAAAGCAACATCATGTTTCTTCATTCATCCATGTTAAGAATGCAGTAGGGCAAGGATGAGATCCTGGATCCAACACACTGAATGTGTCTGTTCAGAAGAGTAAGACCCTCTTAGGCATGTATTTTTCTAAGTATCCTTTCCCCTTTCTTCAATATTTCTCCATATTTTCTTTAATCCTATTGGCACTAAAAAAATGAAGCAATTTCAATGAAGACTTGAGTCTGTTTCTTGGGGTTTGTTGCTGATTTTTGGGAAGGGACTGTTGTTTAGGTTTTTTTAACTTGCTGTGTACCAACATGTAGTCAGTATTATGGCTACATTCTCTCCTTCTCCTTTTCCATCAGAGTCTACTATTTTTACAATGGCCTTTTAACCAGAAAAATCCTGGTTGAGAATATTTAAGAGATTATTTAAGAGAGAGTAGTTGTTAAAATCTTCCATTTTTTCATTCATATTTTATTTTTAAATGGTTCTTCCCAATCCTGTTCACTATTTCTTGCCGGGAAACTTGGGTTTTTCACGGACAAAGTAAAAAAACCTTATGCTATGCTCATTCCTACCTAAAAAGCTAGGCTAAGGGAAGCCTACTACCCAGCTCTGATGAGTTCATTAACTTTATATGCTGCAAAATGTTTGCTCACAATACTGACAGACACCAAGGATATTTCTTCTCACGACAGCCCTGCACCTCCAGCTTACCCAATCTGAATTCTCTCAGATGATCTCTTTCTCTACATTTCACAGTTACAAGTTTGTGGTTTTCCCCTTACCTGTTCAGGAGGTCAAAAGTAGGGAGCATTGTGTCCCTTTCCTGTTTTTTGCTTAAGCCCTTACCTGTAAGCAGACCAGATTTGGTTATTCTGAGGTGTCAATATGTCTAAAGGAGGTGGGAGAGACAGAGGCCCATTGTCTTGCTGATCAGACTTACATCCTTGAAACGCCCTGAAGACAAGAAACAACAAGTCTACATAAACACAAAAACCCCCATCACCAACAAAACCCACAAACCTCACCCACATCAAAACAAAACAAAACAAAAACACCAAACCAAACAAACAAAAACCATAGCAGAAAACCCCTTCTTGGAACACCCATTTTCTTCCTCAAGAAAACTCTTTAGCGCTGTTTCTGCTTGAAAATCCTTAATAACTAGCAGGAACTGTCTCAGATGTGGTATGTCTGGCTCATGATGTTTTCTCTTTGGTCTGTTTCAGCCAACTATAGTCAACCTGAGATAGCACAACTGTACACTGGGGAACTAAAGCCCAATGGATACTTGAATCTATCCTGTTCTTCCATTGGAGGTTATCCAGAGCCCAAGGAGATGACTTGGCTAATGTCATATGAAAACACAACACACAGGCATATGCCTCACATGGACGTCTCACAGGATGCTTCAACAAAGCTGTACAATGTTACTAGCAAGCTGAATATCCCAGTTCCTACAAATAGCCTTGCTAATATTAGCTGCTTGCTTCACCTGAAAGAGCAGCTGGGAATCCTTGTCTCAGCGCCACTATTCATAGGTGAGTCTCCATTTGCCTGTTCCAATTTTTGCGTGAGTAGGAGCAGCGCATGCTGCAGTAGAGCTCATCACAGGTAGCAGCATAGCCAGGGCAGGGAACAAACCCGAGCTCGTAGTAGCAGTTTTTTACGAGGGTTGTATGCTCTCCATCTGTTTGCCACTGAACTCCCTATCTTTTCCACATGGGAAACCTTATTAGAGCAAGGAGAGGGCACAGAGAAGGAAGGCTACTGTTACACAGTCCAGAACTCATCATCCCTATTCATCCCTTCCCTAGAAGATGCTGCAGTAGCAACAAAGCAACCTGGATATCTGAATTAGGCAGCAACTGGTCTCCAGAGGTGAGAGCTGTTTAGAGGTTGACACTTCACAGAACTGTTGAGGTTGGAAGAGGCATCTGGAAATGATCTAGTTCAGCCACTCTGCTCAGAGTAGGGTCAATAGTTAGCGCAGGGCCTTATCCAGTTCAATTTTAAATACCTCCCTGGATAAAGACTCCACAACCTCTCTCAGCAAGTGTTCCAAATTTTGACAGTAAAAAAAGGGTTTTTTAATTCAGATTTAAAGTGCTTGAGCTGCTATTCTTAATCGTTCCTTAGAGAAAGTCAGAAGGCAAAACAGAAGAGCCCCTTAGACCATATTTGGTTCACAAACTGCCAAATAGACTGTGCTGAGTTTAAGTGTAAAGGCCATGAAACTTGGACTAGTATTAGAAGCATTCCTGGTGGTTTTCATAACATTTGGCAAAATGAAGTGCACATTCCAAAATGACTATTTGGGGATTTTTCTTCTTTGAGATTGTGTCTTTTTTGAGATACCTCTTGCAAGAAGAAGCTGGGGACCTGAGTTTCAATATGACTTTGCTGTTGGATTATCTCAGGGTTCCACATGACTGATTCTTTCTTTAAATTAAAGCATTATTTTATTTATTTTCTGGAACAGGAGGACATCTTTTGGCATATTTTTCTTTGTAAGTTATGGCACAAGCATATCAAAATAAAGGCAATTTCCACTTTGTCATAAGTTTGTTTGGCTTGCATATGTATCTTTTAGACAATGCTGAAGATGAAGAGCTGTGCTTCAACTGACAGGAACGGTGAGCAACAGTGAGGGAATGGTAGCATTGCAGGAAAGCCTGCCAGGGTAGTACAGACATGCACTTTGCTTCGTCTGATGTAAAAGAACCTTGCCACTTTTTCTGAAAAATTTCTATAGTGCTCTTAGTATAAATTTAGCTAAAGGGTGAAGTTATCAATGGCAAACCGCCTCTAATGTCTTTAAATTCTAGGACTTTTAAATAATACTAAAATACAATCCAGAAGTCTTCTAAGGTTTGTTTAGCTCTACACATTCCTCGTGAATGTTGACATGGCTATATTAGCTGTATTAGCTATAATGCTGTATCCTTTACTTCTCTATTCAATTCTTCTCTCCTCTGTGGCTTTATGAAAGCAGTCACCTGATAAGCAGAGATGGTAAGAAACCAGAAACTCCCCATAAACGTAAGTTTTGTTTGGCAATAACTCAACCTCTGTCAGCTACTAAGCCTACCAACCAAAGCCTCAAAAACACAGAAACCAGAAATAGAGGGGAAAGTCCTTTGCATTCCCTGCTACTTTCACATCCCTTCCAGCATTTTGTCAGGCTTTGACCATCATTTGCAACAGATACCAAGTAGTAACATATCCAAGGTTCTTTGAACTTGTACAGTAGCATTAGCACAGTAGCTGCCTCATAGGCTCTTGTATTAATTAAGTTGCTGATCCCTCACATGTTACCCAAACCTCAGAAAGAGTATTTTGCCTTACTGTTGCTGAAGTGATGATTAAGACCTGGTAGTTTCTCTAGGTTTTGGAAATGGAAATAAAACAATATGGATAGGGATTTATTGACACTATTAAAGCACTGTAAAAGCAAAGGATGCTGAGGGCCTTTACGTAAACTTCTAGTTCACTTTACTTTGGAATAGAGTGTTTAAGCTAACTGTCACCAAATTAAATCTTTCCTGTGTGTATCTTCTCTGTTTTCTTATTCAGAGATACAGGAAAAAGGAGTGGAACAAGTAAATATAAATTTCTCTGGCCCACTTATAGCTGTGGTTGTACTTGTGACACTTCTTCTGGGTTTTGTGATATTGAAGAACAGAAATATCTTGTCTACCAACCAGAGTAAGTCATTACTTGTCATTCTCCTCTACCATCCCTCAAGTCATAGGTTTGTAATCATACCTTTAATCATACCTTTGTAATTATACCTTTACCTACTTTCCAGGTAAAGAGAGAAAGTTAGGTTTCATGTTGGACTTAAGCTAAACTTCCTAGGACAAATTAATTCCTGTAGGACAATTTAATTCCTACAACAACTTAGTCCATCCTGCAGCAAGTCAAAACATCTTTCTCCTGTCTTGTCCTGGGGTCTACTTCTCCCTCTTGTTTGTGCTCTGTGAGGCTGCCATGGCACAAGCTTACCACCTTTTCCTGTAGTTTCAACCTTTTTTTACTGGATTGTGAGTAGATTTGGCTCCTAAAATCGTTGAACTATATAAATCATTCTTGTCCATCACTGCTTATACGAAAGGTGGAACTGAGGAAGGAATGAGATGAACTTACATGAAGTGCAAGGGTCTCCATCACAGAGCTGAATGCTCACCACAAGCTGCCCACACACTGGACTGGAAGAATCATCTTGTACTAGGAACAGTATTTGATCTTTGCACTGCATATCTCTGTTTTCTTCCAAGAATAGTTCTCTTCAGTCCAGGGTTTGTTTGGCACTGAAAGGATCCTCATGCTGACATCAGAGTCTATTCTTCCTTGTAGCAAAAGGGAAATGCATTCCTCAGTCAGTCCTGTTTCCTATACAGCCAAAGGCCCTGAGCACCACCTCATTCTTTTATCCAAATTCTAAGATAACTGGACATTTACTATCAACTGTTTTTCAGCTCCTATTTATCACATTTCTGTAAATCACGTATTCATCTATTTTAGGTGTCAATCTAGCAGTATAGAAGCTATCCAGCTTGAAACTGAGGCCATCAGCCAGACTACTGACAGAGAACTGCCTCTGCACATAGCAAGGCCTGAGGTCCTGTGTTTTAGAGGCTCTGCCAGAACAAGAATTCTCCACAGATGCCCTACAGAACAACATGCAACACTTTTGTCTGATGGCTGAAACCTAATGCCCAGTGTATTCTGGTTTTATTTTTGCTCTAGGATGGTAGTAAATATGATGTAAATAGTAAATCATGGTAGTAAATACGATGCTCTGCTTCATAATGACTACATTTTTGATGTATCTTTTATTGCACACTTTGAAAATGTAAAATCCTGACAGTCAATGAAGAAAACAGAGCTGCAAGGGTTATGGAATGTCTCAGAAATAGTTAGGCCACAATCCGTGAATCATAACCATTGCTGCAAACAGGTAGGCTATTAGGCACAGAATCACAGAATGGCTTGGGTTGGAAGGGACCTTAAAGATCACCTAGTCCCACCTCCCCTGCGTAATCATGAGGCACAAATGCTTTTGGCAGAGTCAGTGTGGCTTTGCACCAGTAACTTTCTTGTAAAGCTTCAAGCCAGAGAGAGGAACTTTAGGGCACTTCCCCACCTTCTGAGAAAAGTCGCACAATTCCTATAAGGCATTTGAAATGAGAAATAATCTGCAGGAAATACCTGCTTTAAACATAATTTCTGATTATCTTAATCTTTTTTAATATCATCCAAGCTTAATGTGCCTGGACAGTTAGTACCTCCACACTTAGTTCTTCTGTATTCTGACTGAATGCTGTAGTAGTTGTTCAGGTGGATGCAGGGATAGAAAATGAAAGCATGAGGTATCATTCATACATGTGTACATCTGAACATACAAAATTAAGCTGACCAGATAATGAAAGAATAGTACATGAGTAGGTCATGTTCCAGTTTGGTTGACTATGTTCTCCCCTTGTTAATTTTGCTTCAAAATTGAAGATAGAGCAATCCATACACTGTGGTATGTTCAGCTACAGGAGGTAGTTTTACCTTTCAGAAAAGATTCTTTTTCACTCAAACTGTGCCAGCTCTCCAATCTTGAATGACCTCTGCACCTTATATTCTTCAACAGCACTGACATCTTTTAAGAGCAAGAACACAGCAGAACTGAGACAAAACTCGTTCCGAGGTCTTGATTGTGTTTGTAGGTCTGGCATTTTCAGAAAAAGCAGGGACATCATATTCTCAAGACAAATTTCAGCTCAGAGTTGCAGTTTGGGGACATAAATTCTCTAAGTTTCTCCTGCATAAAAATATTCTTTTCTGTTAAATGATATTGTGAGTTGCTTGATTCCACCTCAATTTTTACTCTTTTTTCAAGTGTGTGAGAGAAATGCATGTTCTTTTGAGTTAGCTAAACTATTTGGGAGTCAGTTTATTAAGCTATTACACTAACATTCCAAATATTTTCATTCAGATTCATATCATTCAAATGTTATTAAAAGTTTAAGGGTTTATTTTTATGTAAAAGTTTATACTCGCTAGCAAACTTATTTAATGATTTATTAAAACATATGTCTTTTTCTGTGTTGCTGTTTTTATTCTCCCGCCATTAAAGCAGTATATTGGGGAATATTGACATTTAGTGTTCTTGGGGAGGAAACATTTCCAGAATTACTTCTTGGAAACAAATGAATAAAATAAGTATTGATGCAATGACCAAGAATGGTACAACAGAAGGTTTTCATATGTTCATCCGTGGAGCCGCCTCTATGTGCACAGCTCTGTGTGTTTTGATTTATTGACCTATACACCTCAAAGGTTAGATACAAAATTGCAGTCTGAAAATTTTGGATTCTATGTTGGAGGTTGTCAAATATATCTCCAGTGGGTTGCATAATCTTCTCTAACTCTTGATGCCATTTGGTTCCTTAATTAGCACATGCGTTCAACTGTCAGGTATGCTAAATCAGATAGACACTCACCAGACCTGTGTTGCCTCTCCTGCTTTTTTTGACACATGCTGTAATTCAGTTCATTTTTTTTTTCAACATTTTCCTTTCCCACTCAACTCATCCACCTCAAATGCCCACTAACACTGAGACTGTCAGAACAATAGTCAAACCCTACTTTGCTCCTACCCAAACAACGAGCCCGGTGGGTCTTTCATCTCCCATATGACTGGATTCACATATGTACACATATGCTATTGTACTCACAGTCTTGGAATTCTACTGGTCCCCGAATCCTGATATGCTGCTTGTCTGCTCAGCTTTATGCACTGAGGGAAAAAACATCACTAACCTTTCATGTTTTTCTATAGGAGAAAAACAGTAATCAGTTCCTCTACAATGGATAAGGGATCTGGAATTCCATGTTAGGACTCAAGAGTCCTACAGCACATTCGCTTAGCAGAAAAAAATAATTCTGAGCACTTGGAAATTCAACAGTTTTTGCAACTGCCTTAGTACCTCTGAGGGAGCTTTTCATCCTAACAGTATTTGCTGTCACTATCTGTAGCTGCAACTAGTTGAAAAGTGACATGGTGAGTTAGGTTTATCCTTTGACAATTCCCTTCCATCCTTAATTTGTTCATAATTGGTGAAGTTGTTTGTTTTCCTCCTTGCCATCCATCTACTTTAGGCTGCCAACCTTCTTCTGTTATATGCTTAATTTCTCTACCTCCTCTTATTCTTGTTCTTAAAATCAACTCTAATTCCCTCCTGCAGTTACAGACATTTAAGGGGAAAAAAACAGATGGGCTTCAGGGAAAAATCTTAGTTTGTCTCTTTCTGTTCAAATACATTAATCCTCTGCACTAGCAGGTGTAATGAACACAGTAGCAAGGCACAGGAAAAGCATGGCTGAAGTGCTGGCATTTTTGTCCTCTATACAGATACATTCAGATTTCCAGGCTCTCTCCTCACACACGTCACTTTTTGTTTTGGCAGCTTGCTTTCAGTCATTCAGTGACTCCATAAACATGGCAAGCACATGAATAAGCATACGCCCCTATGTACCACAGCATGTAACAGCTTCACTTAAAAACACCATTCTTTTATTTTCAGGTGGAACATTATGAATTCCAGAAAATACTATCAAAGAAATGGCAAAGGTGTGTTAAACTAGTATCCAATGCCCTAAAGTAAAATCCTGGCATCAGACTTAAAGTTTTGATAGATTGCTTCAGGATCACTGATTAACCAGCAACGAATCACCAAATAACTGAGACTGGAATGGACCTAGGCAGATTGTCCAACTCGACCCTCTTGCTCAAGCAGGGTCATCTGGAGCAAATTGCCCTGGTCCATGTCCAGACAGCTTCTGAATATCTCCAAGGAGGGAGACTCCACAACATATCCAGGGCAGCTTGATGCAGAGCTCAGTCACTCTTCACAGTAAAAGAGGGTTTCCTGGTGTTCAGAGGGAAACTCCTGGGTTTCAGTTTGTGTTTATTGCCTTTGGGCCTGTTACTGGGCACCACTGAGAGCCTGGCTCAGTCTCTTTTGCACCCTCCCTTCAGGCACTTACACACACTGATGAGATCTCTCCAAGGCTTCTCTTCTCCAGGCTGAACAGTCCCAGGGTACTCAGCCTTTGCTCAGAGGAGAGATGCTCCAGTCCTTTAATCATCTTTGTGGTCCTTCACCGAACTCTCTCCAGTATGTCCATGTCTCTTGCTTACTGGGAAGCCCAAAACTAGGCACAGGACTCGAAGTGGTGCCTCACCAGTGATCACCTCCCTCAGTCTGCTGGCAGTGCTCTCCCTGATGCAGCCCAGATACTGCTGGCTGCCTTTGCCACGAGGGCGCACTGCTGCCTCATCTTCAACTTGTCCACTAGGCCACTCCTGTCCTTTTCTGCAGAGCTCTTTTCCAGATGGTTGGCCCCAGTCTCTACCTGTGAATGGCGTTATTAATCCTAAGGTACAGGACTTTGAATTTCCTTTTTTTTTGAGGTCCCTCCCTGCTCATTTCTCCAGCCTCTTGAGTTCCCTCTGGATGGCCATACGACTGTCTGGTGTGCCACTCCTCCAGGTTTTCATCATCTTCAAAGTTGCTGAGTGTACACTTGCTCCCAGCATCCAGGTCATTAGTGAAGAGGAAAATCAGTTAGTTTTACTGTAAATTCCTTAATGTCACCAGTACTACTGCTGTGGTTAACAGCTGATGGAACAGTGGAGTGTTACATTTCCAGAATATTCCACAGTCACTTCTGAGAAGATTGTCATTAACAAAGCATTTCATGGCAAATGTTCCTTAGTGGATTTTTTTACCCTTTCACGTGAATTATTTGCTACTGGAAGTTTCATTTAGCCACAGAAATAAGGTAATTCTATAAATGAAATCTAGTTCTTGTGTGTATTACCTCTGTGTTTTGGTTTCAAATTCTTTTTCTTCCTCCTTTCCAAACTCAGAAGGCAACAAGAAAAAAATGCATTAAGTACTTCTCTACACTGGAATGCTGGGCTGTCATAATTCATGACTGATCTCTCTTTGGTTTTCCATCTTCTGCACTAGGAGGGCTATAATGCTGCGACGGGGAAGTTTAAGCAAGGCATGTTTCCTGTCTCAGGACTGACTACCAGAAGGTTTTCAAGAGAAAAATTACAATTAGACAAAAAAGTTGGTGAAAGTTGAGAAAGACTTGGAAATGGATGAGATCTGAGGAAGTGTTAGGAGAAGAGTGATATGCAGGGCTGCCTTGCACGTGCATCAAGTGCAGAGCTGCTTCACGGACTCCAGGAAAGCTGGGCAAGGCTACTCTGCAGACAGCAGACATGCCACTAGCAAGGAGAGGTTCTGCATAGAAGTCCAGAAATCCAGAATACTCTTAGAGATGTTGACATGTCATACCTCCTCACATACTTCTGACATTTATGGCAGATATGAAAGATCAAATTTTCCTGCACTTCCTGGTTTCTTGATACTGAGACATGCATATTTTTTGTCCATTACTTTTGTTAATACAACAGAGAAACTAGCAAAAATCATAAAAATTATCCCTCTCCACCCATTTCTAATAAGCAGTGTTTATTTCAGAAGAACATAGACCTAGGAAAAAACAGAAAGATGAGTTGAGAATAGCTCAGACTGCAGTTATATACCTACATGCACAGCTGAGGCACTGTGTATATTGCCTGCCCTCTTCTGAAACGTGCTTTTGATTTAATTTGTGCAAGTGTGAGAATGAGACTATTACACAGAAGCAAAGGAGAGATCTTACTTCTTTACCTTGTGCTGTTAAATACACTACTGTACCCAGAACCATAAGTCATATCTCAAAAATACATTAAAATATTAGAATTAGAAAAGAAGTGATAAAAAGTTACTCTAGAAAGTATGTTTACAACATGAACATGAAATTTACGGAGTTCAACCTGTACAGACAATGAAGAAAATGGAGAAAGGACCTGATGAATCTGTCTAGTATTCCAACATTTGAATTGACTGGAGATCCTTCCTGCTGAGTGACTCATACTGGGGAACCCAGAACTGGACACAATACTAGAGGTGTGGTCTCATCAATGCTGAGTAGCAGGGAAGAATCATGTCCCCTGACCTGATGGCAACACTCCTGATGCAGGCCAGGATACCATTAGCATTCTTTGTCACTTACATTCAGCACGGTGTCCACCAGGTGTATTTCTGCAAAGCTGCTTTCCAGCTTGTCACCTCCCAGCATATGCTGATGCATGGAAAGGAGACAGAGAAGTTGAGTTAAAAGAGTCAGAGTAATCAGGTTTCTTGAATGTATATTAAAGATCCAGTATATACATACATGTATGCATCATGTTTGTACTGTGCAATAGAAAGGGACTGATTTAACAAAATATTAGAGGGAAAACAAATTATGACACCTAACAAGAGACTCTACATGGAAAGAAAAGTCAAGACGAACCCAAGGAGAGAAGATGCTCAGTATCATATTCCTTTATCACTAGATAGCTTCTTAAAAGAATTATCAGTGGCCATGGTTTTTATTACTCAAGTTGCCAGTGGCAACAGAGCATATTGTGAATGAGGTAGAAATCAGGCTTTTCCTAACAGATCAGGCATCCAGATGCAGAGGACTTTAAAACTCTGAGATCTTTCTTCAGAGATTTTTCTTTCTATGCCTTGGATACTGTGCAAGATCCACTGTCCAACCACTGTTTGGAGAGTGTTTCAGCTGAGGTTTGATCAGATTGGATGGGCTGAAACTAGCAGAATTGTGCTGATGGATAAGAACAGATCATATGGCCAGTCATCTTTGTCGAGCTGTATTAGAAAAGATAATTCAGAGAACCCTCAATAACAACTAATTCCTTCTTCAGCTTTAGATCAACTACAGTTAGAGTTTACACTCAAAAGGCAAAGCTATTGCTTAACATCTTTAAAATCATGGGTAAGCAGGCTAGAACTGTGCAGGAATGAAAGCTGTTTTGCAGACCTAAGCCTTTACAGAAATTCAATTAGACTACTAGGAATTTTCTTAATTAGGTCAGTGGTTAAGTCCTGCAATATTATGTATGCACCCAGAGCAGAAAATGTATAAAAACAACTCAATACAGGAATAGAGTAGATTTTATGAAGCAAAATACCAAAATGCTCCATCAGCATAACACACTGAAACATCAAACCCCAGCTTCCCCTAAAGTAATGCAAAGCAGGCATTTGATCCCAGAACACAGAGTTAGGAACCATGGCACATACTTATCCTCTCATATCAGCCTTACTACTCCTAAGCTTCCTCTCATGGGCAGAAAGTGCACAGAAGTCTGGATTCAAGGGTATCACATCCCAGACACTCATCCGCGGGGTAATTTTGGGGTGCTGACTGCAGCTGGCCGCTCTAAGCCCCAACACAAGGAGCTGCAGCGGCCGTACACCGCTTGAGGGAAAATGTAGTTATGCATTATAATGACGGTCCTCAGTCAGATCACCGGGCTTGGCTCTTTTTTTCCTCTTTCTTCTCCTTTGCCCTCCTGGAACGCTTGGCCAGCAGCGCCCACAGACCCCGAGCAGCCCCGGCCGCCTTCCCCCTGCCCCTCAGGCTCCCCGAGGCAGGGGAGCAGCCCCGGGCAGCCACCGCTGAGGGACGGGCCGCCCGTGCGCTCCGCTTGAGCGGACACTCCGGCACCCTTTGGATTCCACATCGCTTTTGTTTGAATTCCGCATCAATTTCATCCCTCAAGAGCGGGAGCGGCGGCGGCGGCGCGGCCGGCTGAGGCGCGGGGTCCCCCTGGCGGCTCCGGCTGCCCCGGCACGGGGGCTGTGAGGGGGCTGCTCCCAGGGGCGCCTGCAGAGGAGTGGGGTCACAGCGTCAGGGGCTGGAAGCGGCTCAGGAGGGCTCCGGTCCCCCCTCTGGCTCCAAACGGGGTCGGCGCTGAGGCCGGACTGAGCCGCTCAGGGCCTTGTCCTGCCAGGTCCCGTAAACGCAATCACAGAAACACGGGATCAATTTGGGTGGAAAAGACCTCCGAGATCATGGAGTCTTACGAAACACCACCTTGTCACAACTCTTTCTGTGAAGAAATTACTCCCGATGTCCCACCTAAACCTCCCCTGGCACAGCTTAAGACAAGCTCTCGTTCTGTCACTCGTTTCCTGGGAGAAGAAACTGGCCCCCACCTGGCTACAACCTCCTTCCAGGTAATTGTAGAGAGTGATAAGGTCCCCCCTGACCTTTTCTCCAGGCTAAACAATCCCAACTCCCTCATCCACTCCTCGTAGGAGTGGATATTACTCTGCTGACACTTCCACAGCTTCATTACCCTTCTCTGAACTTGAGGATGGAAATGGCACAGACTTCCAGGGCTTACTTGGTTGCTCTGCCTCTTGACTGTCCTCCCAGAGAAAAGGTTTTACCTTATGCCCAGCCTGAGCTGCTCTTCTTTCAGTCTGTGGCTGCCATCTCTGATCCTCCCACCATGCACCACTGCAAACAGACTGGCTCCATCATCTCAATAACCTCCCTGTGGGTATTGGAAAGATGCTGGTATCTCTTCTGCAGGCCAGACAAAGGGAGCTCCCTTGGCCTCTCCTCAGAGTGCAAGTGCTCCAGTCCCATCACACCTGGATGGTCTCACACCAAACTTGTCCAAATATCTTCCCTGTGCTGGAGAACCCAGCACTGGACATGGTATTCTAGAGGTGGTCTAAGCAGTGCTGAGTAAAAACCGGGAGTGCCATTCCCCTCACTCTATCTACTGGTAGCCAATGCAGCCCCAGATAGCATCAGCCCTGTTTGCTGTCAGGGCACTTTTCTGTCATGAGCTATATGGACAAAAGTCATCTCACCAGCATCTTCCTCTTTCCACCTTTTCCCCAGCATCAGCTAGAACTTTTGGAGATGAGCTATTGAGAAGCTAGCTGATTGATCCACATTGTCATTTTCTTGTCACTTCTCTCCCTCTTCTCAGGCCTCACTCATGATCAATCCCACAAGACTAGCCCACTCCCAACAAATTCTTTGCAATTTGTTCCACTCACTAGTTGGGAACTTTTAATGTAAAACTAGAAGGTACTCAGAAAACACAGAGAAAAGGAGAATTATTCATGTGAACAGAATTCTAAGGCAGTTGGGGCAAAAAACAAAGACATGGGACAAGACTGAGGTTTAGAAAAGAGGGAAAATGAATTATAAGGTATGTTGGAAAGTGTAAAATTTCTCAGACAACTGAATGCAACAGGGAGAATTGAATTCATCCAGAAAATTGAGAATATAGATGATAACACATCAGAGGTGGGAACAGAGAGTCTCTAAGAGGAGAAGTTCCTATTTTACAAACCATGCAGGTGAAAATTGAAGTTGATAGAAAGCAGTTTTCCTCTCAGAGAAATTGCTAAGAATTTAAAGTATACTCTTACTCTTAAAAGGGAAATTATGAAAAAAAAAAAAAAAAAGGATTTGTAAAACCTGGAAAAAATCTAGTCAAAGCTTTTAATTTCAATAGTGTCAGTACCATACAATCCAAACAGAATTAGGAGCAAAATGAGAACATATGAAATACCAAAATAATCCTTTTCCAGTTTTAATTATTCCCTCCCTCCCAACTACTTAGTGTAGTATTAAACCTTTCAGTTTACACTAGCACTCCATACTTCTCAGAAATGAAAATCCATTCTTTTACATCCCTCTAACAATTCCCAAGCATTTAAGTAAGTTGAATAGGCATCTGTAGGGGGAAGCTCCAACGTCACTATTATTACACACCCGTAATGACTCTCCCCGTGCAATGTGGAATGGTACTCACAAAAGTATTAAGCTGGGTAGGGATGACATTTTATAAAGCATTTTTTTGCCACGTTCCCTGGTGAGGTCAGCATCTTAAGGAAAGATGGTGTTATCATGTCCTTACATGATAACACAATGTTACAGTACACAAGCAAAAATATGAAGGAAGAAGTCCTGTGATTGTGGACTTTTAGCAGCCAGTTTTTGCTTTCCCTGGGCATTTTACGAGGTAAACTGAAAAGCACATGGGACTTGAAGTCTTGGAGACATGACCATAATTATTTATTGGATTCATATAAAAATGCTACTAATCTATTACCAGTCTTCTCTGAGATAATTTGTGTACATTCCTACTATGGCTATACAAGCAGTATTAACTGAAGTTCTTGCCTTGACAAGATTTGAAAAGTACTTTAAAACCCTATTCCTTTTTCTTCTCTTCCTCCTTCTCACTTGTGCAGGAAAGGGAGAAAAAAAAAAAAAGGAATGTCCCACCCTTCTAGTCGTGGCAGCAGCTCTCCATGTTCCTAGAATACACAATACTCTGGAAAAAAGCCATCATTATCACTTGGGCCGCTGCAGATGATACCTTGATTGTATTAGGAGCATCTTTTTTTTCTACCTTTCACTGTAAATGTCTGAACAATTTGGAGTAAAATAACAATCTCTGTGCTGATGTTGCCAACTCTTGGGTCTCTTTGCCTCAGAAACAAGTCATTTGACCTTCCATGACCTTACCTAAAATTTACCTAAAAGTCAAATTGCACAAGAAGCTTCAAAAATATATGAAGGAAAAGCATGCAGAGAATTACTTTTCCTGATTCAAGTGCACTACTTAAATAACCTCTAATAAGTATGTTAGCAAATACAATATATTGGATGGCAGGCAACTGCAATGGGTTTTTGCCTTCCTAGCTCTTGCAGGTGATATAAGTACAACCAAAATGCTGTATATGTGAAAAGATGAAGACAGCAGATCACCACAGGCTTCTGAGCATTAATTAATTCGATCTAAATCTTAGTGCATTTAGGACCTTCAGAGTAAGTCAATGAGAGAAAATCAGAAAAAAACCCAACCATTCTTTAGTGTATTATAGTAATACTGCTACTTAGCATTCAGTGGGAAGATGCACTGCTTTTATATTAAGCAAGTAGTCCCATATAGCTGGTAGAAATGAAGTTTCAGAAAGGAGTGAGCTAGGTTTTACACACAGTAGAGAATGCAGATTCTTCTGACCTATTTGCTCAGTAGTCTTCTCCCACTGATTAACAAAAATGCCTGTTACTGAAGAGGAACAGACCTACTCTTCCTCAGTCTGGGCGCTGGAAGCAGCTGATGTGATTAAGCAGCTTAGTGATAAAGCCACTCTTAAATGATCTGAAGAAAATCTGTGAGAAGTGGCAAAATTCTACGACTTTTTACCAGAAAATATAACAGACCCTCAAACCAATCCTGTGTGAACCATGCTGGCTGGGAACTAGTATAAACATCACAACTTCATCCCTCATCTATCTGATAGATAGCATAGACCTGTATAAGGAGAACTTACCTGTGTATGTTTGGATATTTGTATCCAAATACAAAGTTGGTGTTTTGTGCTTCTTTACATGGGAAATAGTAAAGACATTTTTTGCTTGAAGCTCCAGTGTGTTCAGCAACTTCTACTGTAGAGTGCTAGGTACAACTGATTTTCAGCAAAAGAAGCACGATTGCCCAGTAAGTCATCCAGCCTAATGTCAAATTTCTAAAGGGGAAATTTTTTATTATTAAACTAAGTAAAATTTCTTGATTCATATAAAAGAGGAATCCGCTGCCTTTAAGTCAGAGAAAAAAGAATTACAGGATCATCTGCAAAGTCGCTGATGAGAATAAAAAGCAACTTCACTGGTGTTGTGTACCTCTGCTACAGTAACACATCTAAAGAATGAGCTCAGTAGGTCTCAGACACAAGGAAATGCACTTGTGAGATTGTTACCCTCAGTGAGAGAGCCGTGTGAAGGCTTGCCTAAATTCTATATGTGTCTCATTCATTCTGTGTAGGACCAGATCACTACTAAAACATCTGACAAGGACCATAACAACTGTTTAACATTGCCTACAGAGAAATGGTTCAAATGAAATTAGAAGGGTGTCTGACTAGTTGAAAATTCCAAGGAGCTTATTTCCTGCATTTGGAAATAGATAGGAACAAAAGAAGAATACTGTTTCTATTTGTTACAATCTGATTTATAATCTGGCATAAATGAAAGATTTCAGCAATAGCAAAAGCCTGGAACTGAAACAATGGAGCTAAACAGTTCCCAAAAGAAAACACTAACTCTGAAACACTGAGAAAACAATAGCTTTGAGAGAAGGCATCTGTGAAGGTCCTGGTATCTTTGTAGCACTGAAGTTTGTGTCAGGGCAGATACAGAAATTGGCATTGGAGTTATCTAAACATTTAGGTGATTTATTTGTCAGCATCACTATAATATACAAGCATTTCCCAAGGGAAGTAGACAAGTACTGTCATGCTGCAACAGCAATGGGACAACTAAAGTTGACTGAAATCATACAGGAAGAATTTGAAAGAGCAAGGCACGATATCTGATCTCCTGAGAGCCACTCCACTGTCTGATCCACAAGGCTATTATTCCTTGATGAGCCAACTGGTCAACAACTGATCTCAGTCACTGCAGACCACTTTTCCAACAGGAAATCCACATTCTGGGCTTTGCTTGAAATAGGATAAAAAAGGATGTAGATGTTTCTGAATGGCAATTAAATAACAAGCATGTTTAGAGTGTGGGCAGACTTTGATCTGCAAGGAAAAAGAGCACAGTGAAGGAAGTAAGTCAAGTCAGAGGCTTGAAAGTAGCAGTTTGACAAACATGGACTAAAGGAAGTATTGGTTTATTGGTTTGATTACCCTATATCCTTGATGCTTTTGAACTATCTAGAGCAAATATCCCTGCTTGCCATTCATCCAAGTGAAGACACTTAATCGTTTATTAATAGCAGCATTTCTTAAACTAGCCATTGGCATTTCCATGGCTCCTGGATCCTAAACTATTGTACATGTGCAGTCAGTACACAGCAGTGTTAATAGATTTTCCATAGTAATCCTTTTGTAGTTGATCACTTCCCAGACACCTAAGGAAATGCATCTCTTCAGCCATACAGTGCAGATATAGCTGGTGGGAAATGCCAGGAAGCTGTCAGTAGTCAGTAGGGACCAGCTTCCTAACCTGATCAGGAATTTTTGAGCTTCACCATGATGGGGATAATATAGCAACAGACACATTGCCTTGCAAATAGTTTCTTGTTTCATTTGCAACCAGAGAGAACACACTTTCTTGTGTGTATATCCATGTGATTAATTGATGCCTCCAGTAACTGTAGCCTCTTAAAAAAAAAAAAAAAAAAGCCTTTATGTTATCATCTCCTTATCTTACAGGCCTCCAATTCAGGATACCTGCATCAACACCTTTTTTTCCTGTGCTGCTCTTGCTGACCTGCACCTTTTGACAGCTGTTGATAAAATGCTCGTTACCCCCAGGTGATGATGTGTTTGTTACTGACAAGCAGTAAGTGCTCCCAGGCCCCCCCATGTGAGGAGTTTTGCATCGTTTTTAAACACAGTGCTTCTTAAAACTGGTTATGGATTTTCTGAAGTAACACTGTTAGTTAGGAAAAGCTAATTCTTTGGAACCAGCCCTGCTACTGAGAAAGGGCAGCTTTTCATCAAATGACTCAGTCTGGGGAAAAAATTATATGGTTATATCTGAATTTAATGTTTTTAAAATTAACCCTTCTTTTTCAACTGAAATATCTTTTGTTTTCCAATATTTATGTTTTAAAAGAATTAAAATGTTTAGAAGATCAAATGGAAAAAGGTGATTTTCAAAATCAGCATAACTATTTTAAATCTCCCCTATTTTCTTTTCCCACAGAACTTCCATTCACTATGTTTGACAAGCTTTAGGGTCTTTGTGAAATTTCAGGAAAAAAGATACTTCTAAATAAGACCTTCACAGAATCAAAACTTGCTTCAGACTTCTCTGTAAACTTTCTCTATTTTTTCCACATCACTAATGCCTATCCAGATACTGCAAATCAGGCACTCTTGTAAAGTAGTTCTTTCTAGGGCCTTTGCCAATAACTTTGCCTATATTCCGACCATCTGCTTGTGTTTAACATGGTTCATTTAAAAGCACAGACATTTGGCAACATGATTACATTCCATCATACCCTTTCCTGTAGATCACTTTGGTACTCTAGGTGTTATTCAGACTCTCTAGATCAAAGAAGCAACCACTTCATATTTCAATTCCAGGGTCTGAAATACTGAAAGAACAGTCTGATCTATCTGTTCAGTACTGTGCTATTTCTAGGTTCATTCCTGGCTGATGAGGGTAAGTGAAGAGATATGCAAGCACTTAAAAGCATAAATTGAATTTAAACTTAGAGCACTGATGTTTAGTACAAACATGGACAAAAACATGAACAAAATATGCCTAGCGTGTTTTACCAAGTTCTGTATCCAGAAAATAACTTCTTCGATACTGACATCATCAGTACTACAATGTACAGTGTCCCAGGTGGAGATTTGACACTTAGGGCTCAGGAAGACATTCAGAGCCTGCAGTAAGGCTGAGATTTCAGCAGCAGTGCTACTGCATTGTCTAACTGCATGTGTTTCAGTACTTGCACTCTTACAAAGGTAGGCAGAGTAGAGGTAGACACACATGAAAATTTTTGCAAATGTCATTCATTCATTAGAACACAGGACTGAGGGATGAGTATCTGATCTTTAAAATAGGCATAATAATATTTCCTTGTCTGGGTAGGCATTAGTTTCCCCTTTGGTAAATCACAATTTTGGTAGTCTTTTGGCTATAGGAAGGATTAGCCTGTTCATAATCACACTGCTAAAAATTATTTGGCCCTTTTAAAGACTAAATCCTTGACATTATAAACACAAGGTCCGCAGAGAAAGGCACAGCATCTGCTTTTGCCAGCCCTTACTTTCTGATTGGGGGACTTGACTCTGCACCTCAACTCTCTCTGCACATTAGTAGTGTCTCTGATTGTTAGATAAGGTAATGGTCCCCAGAGTTACAAAAACTGTTTAGCATCCCTAGACAAAAGGAAAGGCACTGTGGAAGCACAAAGAACTGTTTACATGAGTTAAAAAATAACTTGTAACCTTTGATCTTGAAGATCTATTTCATGTGTGCACCATATGCTCAAAGGCCTGACAGCTTCAGCTTCACCTTTTTTCTGTGGATGCACTCTTTGACTTCACGGCCCTTATGCTTTTAGCTTGATGGCATCCAAGATGTTTCTTAGCAGTCATATCCTGCCAGCAACACACATTCTTTGCTGCTGGGGATCTGGGAAATTTGCTGCATTCCTCTCTTTTCCACACTGCTCTTTAGAGAAGTTAACCTCTGAAGAAACCCAAGCAAACAAACAGAAATCCCACAAGCATAAGGGATTTGCAGCATGTTGGAAATGTATAGGGGTGGAAAAACAACTCTGTAGTTGTCAGCTGAACCTGATCCAAACAATCTGATCAAAGATGATAACTCGACTTTGTTTTGTGCAAAAAGACCTTTGTTTATACATCAGGTGCACAACAAGGGGAAACCACCAGCAACATTGAAGTAGCTGGCCTGGAATAAGAAATATGATGGCTAGAAGAGAGGAACAGCATCCTGCAGAAGAAATTCAATTTTTATAGGGCTTCTGGTGATAAAGGATATGGTATGGAAGGTGTAAGGTTTATATCAGGGAAGGTGTTTTTTAATTGACACCTTTCCTCCAATACTTGATTTAGGAAATGTTGTAGGTCTATGAAAGGGGCAAGAATAGAAACAGGCATGGCCACATACACCTTACCAATATGACGACCATGTCGAAAGATTTTTTTAAAAAAGAGATTACTTGCCAAAGCCAAAGAGTCCCAAAGAGAATGTAAACATAAGAAAGGTAGGAAATAAGACAGCAGTCTCACAGTGAAAACTGTGAACTAAGCCACTTGAAATTATAGGACTAGGAGAGGAAGAGGCATATGCTTGCCCTTCTCTCCTCATATCTGCCTTTCCTGTCTAGCAGTAAACTAGCAATCCCATCACTAGCACTGTCTCACTCATGACTTGATCTCATAGCCTGATGCATTCACGTCTCTTCTTCAACAGTCTCCCTCCCTGGTCCCAGCCTGCCAAAGCAGGTGAGAGCAGCCATCCCTAGTGGTACTAAAGGTCCACTTCAGAGGGCAGCATACTGGCTATGTACACCAGTGGCACATGCCGAAGGAAGGAGTAGATGAACAGTCTAAATGCTGTTCAGTTTTCTCCCAGGTTCTAGAAATCCACCGGTTCAAGTCCTCTCTGAAGGACAAAACAGTCCTGGGTGAGACACTGAAATGACAAATTTTTTTGCTTTTTCCAAGTAATTCTTGATTTTTCAGACCTCTACCATAGCATACCTCAGCTCCCTCAATTCCAAGCTGAACAGCGCATTTAGTGTCTGCCTGTACATAAGCTGTTCCAGTTCACTGATTATCCTCACTCTTTTGTGTCTCTTTAGTTCCAGTATATCCTGTTTTCAGTGGCAAAGACCAGAGCTGAGGATAGCATTCAAGATGTGGACATGTCAGGCTTTTAATCTTCATATGGTATCTCCTAGTCTACTGTATTCAACAAGAAGCTGAAAAGTAAACAACTGGTAGCTGACAGAGAGTCTGTTCACAGAGTTACTCGTTCTTTTAACTATCTGAAACTTATCACTGCAATACTGAATATGGATATCAATTCAAGTGAGTTGATTCCTATTTGCAAAGGAGAGGCAATACTTAACCAAGTGTGTCTTTGGAGCAAAGAGCTCTCCAAGAAGCAAAATACTTCCTCAATTGAGACTTCTTGTCATGGAAACTATTAAGACTGATGTAGAAAAAGAATGTAGTAGGACATATAGCTAAACATGATTACCTCTTCTTCCTTTGCTCTTCAAACATGATGTCAATATTGACCAATAACTGAGTATTTAAAAGCTACCCAGAAAATTCTCATTGCATATAAAAGGCTGAAGACTACTCCACCCAAGAAGCATGTTCTAAGACCTCATAAGGGTGGGAAAGTGTATGACAAAAAGTAGGTGCAATACAGTAACAACATTTAAAATTATTTTTTATGCTTTTAAAAGAAAACAGAATGTACTTTCTGAGCTACATTTTAGATATCGTATCATCCCATTAACAGCTGTGACACGGAACACAAGAGGAGATTAATCATTTCCTTTCTTTAATGATTAGATTTATTCAGCAATGACTGAATGGTACATATGACCATTTGGGAGAAAAGCAGAGGTGGTTAATGAGAGCTTTATTAAGACTGATGATCAAACAATACTGTAATGAAGGCGTAAATTCGGAGGCTGGGATGTTATAAAGAAAGGGGAAAGTATCATGAACATGTAGTTCAACCTCCTCTGTAAGAGACTGTTGAATTTGATATTAATGTTCTATTAAAAAAACTCCAGTTTTGAATTGAAAATATTTTGCATGAGTAATTGTTGGTAATTCTTTTGACAACTACTTGTTAGCAATATTACCAAATTTACTTGATTTCAAATCTGAATTTGCTTAAATTGGGATTTGTATAAGTGTCTCTTACCAGCCTAGGTGTCTGCGTGTAAATGCAGGCAAATGGGTGTCTCTCTGTATTTGAGGAGTTGAGAGCTTACCCATCTCTTTCTGCCTAGCTTAAAACACCAAACAGATAAGTTATCTACTTTTTTTCTTTTTCTACCAGAAAACCATCCTTGGCTTTGGAACTGAACTCTATTACCACTTTCCCCACCACAATGTTGGCACTGAATGGCTGTGGTAAACTCACACCTTCATCTTCCTTTTCATAAACTAAACAAATCTGTCTCTTTCAAATTTTCACTGAAGCTTTTTTTTCCAAATCTTTAGACATTCTTATGTCGTTTTTCTTGTTCATCTCCAGTTTTAAGGCCATCTGTCTTAAAGCAAGAACACTTGCACTTGATACAACATTCCATCTGTTGCCACAGCAGTGCAAATCAGAGACAGAAGACTCCCAGCTTATAAATAAACACCTTTCTGTACAGCAATGTTTGGGTGAACCTGATGTTCATCTACATGTCCATTGAGATGTCCAACTGCTCAACTGATATGAAAGCCATAGTGAATGCATGCACAAATTTCAGTGTGTGTGAATTTCTCATTATTTCATTTCTCACTCTACATTATCTGAAGTGATGAGATTGTTGTGAATGGGTAAAAGTGCAGAGAAAAGACTCATGGCACTTTCTGTGAATCTAAAAAGATAGGAAGAACTGCATTCATCTTGGCATTAAGATTTTTTTTTTCATCCAAATTTTAAGGTCCTGATTGAAGTATTTTGTTTAGGAGCAAAAATTGCCACATGCTGACTTGTTACTTCATAGAGACAGGCAACCTTCATGGGGCTGTTCAGATCTTTTGATGGGGCCTTATACTTTCAGTCACTTTCTTATGTGTTATACAGTAAGTATTCTAAAGGATCTATATTACATCATTGCTCATTCCACCAGTTCTTCACTGTCTATTGTTATTAGATCTAACAGAACACAGCAACTAAGTTGTAGAAAGGCAGAGCCTTGTGATTTATATGGAACGGTGCATTAGCATTCAGTCTTTACTAGAGTAAAAACTTTCCCTTAAAAAGATTGTAGGGAAAAATAGCTACTAACCTTCATCATCATGAATAATTAACCACAACAGCAGCTGAACTTAAGATTCATCTCAGTTAATGTTTGTCGAGGCAGATAACACCTTAACTGACCAAAACCAAACACAAAACCCACACCCAGTCCATCTGTCAAAATCTGCTCACACCTGCAATCACACGAAACAGAACTGACCCTTTAAATAAAACGTATTTTAAAATTATATTTGGTGTGTGAGCTAATTAAGATTCTTCTGTTCTTAGAAGGCTGTTTATTATTCAAAGTATAAATTCTCTGGGAATGCTACAGTTTTGGGACAGATCATATGTGCAACTCAAAAGTGAAATAGAAATTACAGGAGAAAGGAGCTGGCAGAAGAACCCAAAAAAGCAAGCTTATGTACATATGGCTAGAAATCTGGCTGAAATATAGCACTTCTGTGACATGCTGTCTTAATAGAAGGGGAGGAGATCAGGAAGAATGGGAGCTAAGGAGCCGTAGGAAACATGACAGAAGATGAAGAGCCTTCTCAAGAGTAAATGAACACTTACGGTTCAGTTTTCATCTTGGAATTTTGTAATACATACATAAAGGAGCTTCAAAAGCCCTGATAAATACAGGAGGGGAAACATTCCTGTAACTTCAAAGTCTTCTGATTTCACTGCATTTCTGAATTCTGTGTTTGTTTTTAATCCTATGGTATAACTTTTTCTTGGGTTGTCGGTGCTAAAGGGATGTTTGGAAGCCTCTTTTGAGGTCAGATTTTATGGTTTTCCATCCCAACACTTCACTTGCACTAACCTCAGACTAATACAAAGGGAATGCCATTCACAAACCTGCAGACTTAACAATCACTATTGGCTCAGACAGATGTGCTGCTTTTGTGCTTCAGGCTGAGAAAAAAAAACCCAGGGCAATGTGTGCAAGGTTTGTCTGTGGGCCACCTGAACCAAACTTTGGAAATATAGAGAAGAAATATAAATGTGAAAATAAGGGCAGACAGCAAGAGAACTAATAGCAGAAGGAAAAAACCAAAAAAAAAACAAAAAAACAACCAAAAAAAAAAACAAACGAACAAAAAAAAAAACAAAACAAAACAAAAAAAACCCCTGAACAACCAAAACAAAACTGACTGAGGAAGGATCAGAGAATACAGGAGAAGCCTTCTGTTCAGTTATTGTGCTAATGCTGGATAGCTTCATCCTCAGTGGACTGTTTTTTCATATTAGTCTCTTTTCATTTATGAGCCAATAGAGGTATTGTTCACCACACTGCCTTTAAATAGTTGTTAACGGACTCTAGGGCTGAAATGAGGAAAGCAAGTCCTACCTCTTTCTGGTTGAGATATCCCTACATCCATTTTGACTGGCTCACATCTGGAAAGTTTTCTTTGCAATCATAAAATGTGAACATAAAACTGTTATTTTGTCCATGGCTAGCTCCTGAAGCACAAGACGACTCTGTCATGAGGGAAAACAGCCAGCTCACTAAGCTACCTCAAGTAGGGCAAATGTGACCTATAGATCAAACTAATACAGGGACTGAATAATAAACAAAGGAACTACAATAGTTATAAATAAATCTTTAACAGAAAATTCCTTGCTGAAAAATTATAGCAGAATAGGATTTTAAGAAGAGTGCTCTTGGCTGCGTTTAATAGACGGACAATGTTCTCTGTGTGCTTCTGCTTTGATATTCAGCAAATACCTTGGAGATTTTGTTTTGGTTTTTCATGCTCCCCAGGACAGGATATTCCAGGATTGCTCAACAAATAACTGCTCAAATGATATTGCTTAGGCTGCTTGTATCTGCCAGAGTAATCCTGCCCAACTGTGCAGATCCTTTTCAAAAATCTAAGGAGGCAGAAGAAACATTTAAGGATAACCAAATAAGAAATACCTATGCCTCAAAGGGGAATACAAGAACAAAGAAGATGAAGAAGGAAAGGAGTAAGGAAAATGTGAGGATAGAGAAGATGAAGAGGAAAAGGAGTAAAGAAAATGTAGGAATGGACATCACCAGCTACTTCCAGATCTGTACACGAGGAGCACAGACCCTCGCCAAGAAAGTAGAACATTTCAAAATGAGTTTGGAGGTGGTCCTGGAAAATGTACATGCAGAACAATCCTGCAATGGCAGCAGGGGGGATGGACTGGATGTGAACTTACTGGGTCTCTTCCATCTCCAGTTTCTATGAAAACAGTCACCATTCTTTAGCAATATGATAAATATTTAAAAAAATCATAGATACAAACTAAATAAAACATATTAAATAACAAGTTCAGCCAATTTAATCATGACTTTTAAACTTCTTAAACCAAGACAGCAGGGAGGAAGAAGGAACAGGCTCGAGATTTTTAGTCCTCTTTGTTTAAGGCTAATTCACGTAGGACACACCTTCATGAGACTTGTTCAATAACATTTGTGGAGCTGGGCTGGAGTTGTTGTTGGATTGTCCTCAGTCCACAGGGCTGCTGGTTTTATCCAGTGCACTCTGAGTGCTGTCTCTCTCTAGAAGCTTTTAATTCAGATTTTGCCTTGTTTATGTTTTGCTCCTAGCTGGACTAGTTGATTTGGTTTTGGGTAGTGTAATACCAGTCTAATCCTTAAGCATTTAGTTACCAAAAGCTGATTCCATTCTTCATTCCTGCACTGACCAAAACAACATGAACTGCCCTTCAAGAACAAATGTGCTCCTCTGTAAGGGATCCATGCGTTGCAGATACACAAACTTCATGGTCCTCAGTAGGGGCAGAAGAATTTTTGGCTCAATAAACATAGAACTCATTATTTGAGCACGTGGTGTATCCATAAAGTCTAGCTGCAGAGAGGGGACTTGTGTTCCATGGGACAGCCACTAGACAGTGATATAGCCACATCTACACAGCAGAAGTACATCAGCTTCACACCCCTCTAATAGCCCCAGTCTCTTTCTAGCATTTCCTGCACAGCCTAACAGTTCAAATTTTCTCTGATTCCCTGTAAAAACTCAGCTTGCACGTGTTCCTTTTGAGTACTCATCATTCCATCTCAGCAGAGAGGAAGGCTTTAATAAAGCCTTTTCTCCTGAAGATATGGAACATTGTAGGGTAGAGGGATCCAGGGATATGCCTTGCCTGTGGTGCTCAGTTTGTATAACGGAAAGAAGAGCTCGGCCTTCTGGGTTGTCAGTCTTCAAACTATCAGTCTAGCTTCTTTTGTTAGCAATAAAAGTAGTTTAAGAAGTTGAGGCAGACATAGTCATTCTCCCTGTCACATACTTCTCTGAACTTATGTACCAGAACAAAAGCCTGCTTTGGGCCTTGTTGGTATAATTCTCTTCAGCATACCAGGCCTTGGGAAAAAGATTCAGTCACCAGTAATCTGGCTCAAATTTGAACTTCAGCTTCTCAGGGCACTTATGTCCACACTCATGGTATTAATCATACCTCTGGCTAACTCTGCATTCTCAGAAAGCTTTGTCAGAATGAACATCAAACTTTCTAGTTGTCCTATCTGACTTTGCATCTTGATGTCTAACCTATATAGCTTCTTCCATGACCCTTTCTTCTTCCTGAACTACATGCACGCCCTGGGTAAGGGACACAGAGAAACTGGAAAAGGCTAGCTTACAAGAACATCAAATCTGTCCTAGTACTAGGTCATCCTCCTGACCAGGAACAGGTGAATCAAGAGGCTTTCCAAGCCCTTTTGCAGAGCAGCCCGACTTGAGAGACCTGACTTGAGAGCTGCAAGAGTTCTGTTTGGGAGCTGACGTATCTTTGTCCAGATGAAGGGAAGAGCTGTCCCTCTGCAAAGTTTCTGCAGGAAAATGCCTCTGTGGGATTCATTTGTCCTTCACGCCTAGACGGGACCACAGTCGGTGAACAAAATGTTTGTATGCAATGAGCAGCCTTCGATACTCTGCCTTACAAGCTGTCACCTGCCTTGCTCACATCAACATATGACCTCACCCTACTTTTGTGAAACTCCGTCACCTCATGACACCTGCACATTTCCTGCCCTGGCTACTCACTAGGAAATTAACTTGGAATAGAGAAAGTCATCGACAGAGACAGTGTGACGTGGGTGTGCAATGCCATCCACCAGAGCCATTATTCCTGACCAGGAATCACCAGAGACATAATCAAAAGAATCAGCAGCCAACATAACTTGTCCAATTGTGCCCTAAAAGACAGTCCATGAGACCCTACTTGCCTTAATTCTGCACAATAAGGCATGTTATATACATAATTTCTCAGTAGGTCCAACTGATTACAGACACCAATCAATGGTCTCCTCCAGGAGTTGTTCCCAGAAGTTGCCCACCTCTCTCCCAACCTGTTTTTGACTGAGTTGCTAACATGTCTGGGCATCTGACGGTATTCAGTTGAAAACCAAATCAGCCTGCAATCAAACAAAATCCTTGCAAGAGGAAAGTGGCTGTTTCTGAGCATCCTTCTGTTTTTCTGAAATCTCTCCTTGTTTTGTGAGACTTTGTTTTGGCTTACACACTGAATAGAGCAAAGACAAAGCCTCAAGAGGAGAATAAATACAGATGAGCAAGAGGTTATTTCATTGATAGCTCACATTCATGAGAGCTGCCCACACTTACAAGAAGTGCAAACATTGAACCTGCAGTCTCCCCACTGACACCACAGGTGTCCTTCCATCACAAGGGACCTGCTACAACTTAACAGACTGGCTTGACAATACAGCCTTTGATCCTTTGAGATCAAACCCTGGAGGCCATAGTGCAGTCAAGGTTACAATGCTATCATGGAAACTGGAGAGGTCTTTTGCCACCTCAGCTTTTCTCTCCTTCATCCTTAGGCCTGGTATTTCATCTCAGCCCTTCCAGCTTTCCCTTCTTTAACTGCTCGACTTGAGAGCTGGTTTAGGCCTTATTGGTCCAGGCTGTCCTGGTATTTACATGAAATATTCAAAAGTGGTTTTGACTTGTAGTTTTAAAGGAACTAAGGGCTTCACTTGCTCTGTAGTTCTGTGTATTCCTTTTCTTTTTGCTCTCACATGTGTCTTTGAAGTAGAAGTGATCCTCAGAATTTGTTGGTTTCCTTCTTTCCCAGGCATTGTATCACTAGTTACCAATGCCATTTAGTATTGCAATAAAGAGGGAATTAAGTAACAAAAATAAGATATTTGGATTTTACTTGTTATTTTTATGCTGTATTTTAAGTGTTTATTGTATATGGCAAAGGCAGAGAGAAGCTGGGATGTAAGGACCAGCTTCCAAATCAAGTCACTACTGAAACTGGCTTGGATCCAGAGCCTCTACTAAAATTGTCAGCTTCATCTGCAAAGAGTGATAGAGTCAAAACTGCAATCATCTGTCATTAGCACAGGACTCATAATGTTAGTATTTCCATGGAGTAAGTAGGTTACTCTTTCCTTCCACCTAATTTGAAGTAAAATGAGGCCATTTGAAACAAAATGAAGGATAACATGGGTTTCAAAAGGACAGCATAGGTAATTCTTCCTATGGATTGCTCTGTGGCCAGCTGTTTAGGCTATTTCCTTGCTAAGTGAGAGATGTGGGTTCAAATCTGCTTAGACACAGGAGGAACTGAGCCTTCAGCATCCTGGCTGGACTCCCCAAAACACTTGAATCTGATGACGTGCATTATGGTATGGTCTGCTTGAACTCTGTAGGTGAGAAAGAGGAAGAAAACCTGTCACGTTGTTCAAGCTTAAATAGAAGGGCCTTGAATGCCTGTGATTTTACTACCTTGGCTTGTGTCACTAAGCTCTAGAAAGCAGAGCTGCCCAATAAGGTTACAGACTGTCCCTATGAGCTTGCCCTGCTGCTTCTCCATTGTCCTATTTTTATTGGTGGAAACAATTTTTGCTCTGTTGCTCCTATCATGGAGAAAGAAGCCATCATAATGTGATGGAATCACAGATAATGGGGAGCTACAATTAATACTGAGAGAAATTAAAAAATAAAACCTTCTGTCACATTGTTTCCTATTTGATACAACCATGCCTCAAGTACTGGGCCACAAAAAACCCTATGGCATAAATTGTGTGGTTGGCTATGTGGGGGTAGTGCAGCAAGGAATACAGCAGTATCTGACTTACAGATTTGTGGACAAAGTTTCGGATGGTACCACAATCTGACATCTGACCTGGATCATCTGCCATTTTAAAGGTTTTGTTTTCTTTCATCTCTTCTGTCTTTGCCCCACAGTTATATGATTATTTAAAATAATCAACTTCCTGTTCTTCTCAAGTTTCAGCACAACCAGAGAACAGCCTTAAAAAAAAAAAAACACTGTAGATTTGTTGCTATGCTACAGCACAGTCCTGAAGAACCTGACTCCAAATACTTGATATACAAAGAAATCTCTACTGCTTCTTCAAATAAAATTTTATTTTGATTTGGGATTTGAAACATTAAAGCTTTTGACTGCTGCAAGGAAGTGTTAGCTTTCCTTAGGTCTGTAAATCAAACTTTAATTTAACCTTAGTAGGGAATTCTCTGAATTTGTAGACCTTATGTTTGGAACCATCTCCAATGAAGCATGATTAAGAATTAAGGAAGCTATTCTTTCACCTTTGCAATCAGTAATTATTTTTTTTTTTAAATCTGAAAAGTATTTGTGGTCATTTCATTATGATTGTGCAATTATAGTGTAATAAGTAATGTAAGGATGATTATTGGTTTCTTAAATAGCTAGTGTACTGCAGTAGAAGCAGGAAAATAAAAACAATTAGTTATCAAAAACAGCTGCACCCTAATAGGTGAAATGCTATTTGAGGACCTAGGTGACTTCAAGTCTGTGGGTAGTTCTGCAATAATACATGGACTAGACATTTACTAAAGTTAAGTCTCGTGGATGTCCTTCAGAAACAAAGGTCTCTGACATGCCTTCAAGGTGAAAATACAGTACACTTTGAATATATTTTAAGCATCACTCTCACCAGTACATCACAATTCTAACAACTTTTTTGTTGTCATTATTTGGCAAATGAAAACTGTATGCTCAGGACAGATCCAGACCTCTTTGACTGGGCTGTACAATGGCACCAGAGTCTGAGTATAGGGCTACATGCTACTTTTCCTTAGAAAAGCATTTTATGAGGTTAAGAGTTTTCAGATATAAACTGTATAATGATCCCAAAAGACAGTGTTGCTCTCAACCAACGTTGACAGACCTTCGTTTTTGGAAAGCAGTGAGGTAATGTAAGTGCTAGCAAATAATAATAAAAACATTTCATCCTCTGCATTTCAGTTCTTACGATCCAGATAAACTGGTGGGTACAGCAGATCTGGAGCTGTATGTATCCACACAGCCACGCAACTGTACAGAGCAGGATGAGGATTTTCATCTTCAAGAGATACAGGTCTCTGGTGTCTTTACTGCATGGACTTTAGGTACCAGGGAACAGCACGTTACAGGTGGTCAGAGTTTCTTGCTGCGAGCTGGAAGAAGACTCCAGTCTTGAAAAGAAAACTGAGCGATCAATACTTTTTTGTTTTGGTTTGTTTGTTTGTTTTTTCCCCCAGTAGCGTCCTGCTGCAGGGTTATGTACCGGCGGTGCCCACCTGTCGAGTGCCGCTGCATGGGGACCAACAGGACCAGGCACCAACGCCCGCAGGGAACTCGCTCGCGGGTCAGCGCCCGAAGCCTGGCTGCGGGAAGGCTCACGGAGAGGTATCCGACTTCCCTGCGCCTCCTGGGTGGTACGCGCTGTGCCCTGCCCGGGGCCGCCGCTACCTGCGGGCGCGGCGCGGGGCGGCGCGGAGCGAGGAGCGCCCGGGCAGGTCGCCGCGGTCGCCGCCGCCGCCCGCCCCGCCTTGCGTGGCCCGTGGGAGCGGGCCCGGGTGCCGGAGGCGGCGGGGAGGGCTGGGACGGGGCCGCGGCCAGGGGTTTCTCTCTCCCCCACCCCCTCCTCCCCTCGCCGCCGGTTGCCGTGAGGTGCAAGTGCCGCCGCGGCAGCTGGGGGGCCGGCGGGGGATGCTGCTGCCGCCGCCCTGCCCAGCGCCGGAGTAAGGGCAGGAGCTGGTGGCGGCAGGAGCAGCCCCGGCGGCGGGACGAGGTGAGCGGGGCGCGGGGCAGGTGGGTGCGCTCGCCCAGGAGTGGGAGCGGGGCCGAGGCGGGCAATGCTCCCGCAGGGACCAGCCCGCCCGCTGGGGGCTGGGGGCGCACGGGGCAGGGACGGGGCGCAGCCTGCGGGGTTCGGACGGGCGGCGAGGCGGGAAGCGCTGCGGAGCGCCGGGGTCTGGCTTTGGGGGTCCCAAAACCTGGAGAAGCAGAGCCCCCGGCGGGGCGCGGTGGGGAGCGAGCCGAGGGCGACGGGGAGCCGGGGGCATATCAGGCTGAGCCCGGCCGGCCATGCCAGACGCAGACGTAATTCCACGGAGGGACCCCTCCGCCTCCCCTCCCCAAATCTGGGGCAGGGTGGTTTCTGATACATGGAGGATTAGGCAAAAGGAGAAATTTCCGTAGAGGTCTGAGGTGTTTTCTCTGGCTGAAGTTACCTAGAAATAATATTGAGGGAAAGAACAGTAATTCATTACAAAACTTTAAAGAGCAACAGGTTGTTTTACTGAAATCACACGCGCTGGGAAAAAAATCACCTCAGTGATCCTGATAAAAAACGACTAGTAGCACTATCTTGCAAACTGATTTATAATACAATTAGGAGGTTTGGAAACTCCCAGCACTACTCGAAACAAATCTCACCATATGTCTGAAGATAGTTTCTAAAAACTAATGAAGCTGTCCTTAAAATCTTCATTTTTACGTACGTGGATACAGGATATGATACTTAGAATTATTTTTATATGTTTGTTTGAAGTGTTTCCTTTTTACTGATGTTTTTTTCCTACTTGAAACAGGTGTTCCATTTTGCAAAGCCCTCCTGCTCCCTGTCAGGCTCTGTCCAAATGTCATCTCTGTGTGCCTTTCTGTGCAGCCTGGTGCAAACTAGAATTAAGGTTGTTGGACACCTTGGGCTGGATTCAGAGGAGCAGGGGAGGAAGCTAGTAAAGGCTAGTAGTCCTCCGTTTCCCAGCCGTGATTAGTGCATCGCTTCTGTTTGATCACGTATCGTAGGGAAGAGAGCTTTGCAGGCTTTTCCTGATTTCACCTTTTGAGTAGCGTCTCTATCACTGCAGGGACTTTTTTGCCTCGTACTCGAGTTTCACCATTTGGTGTAAATGCAGATGGGATGTGCTGGGAGGGGCAAGGTCAGGGTAGTATTAGTGAGGCGTTGCTTAGGCTATTTCCCAGGCAGTGTAGTGCCCCTGAAAGTATTTATGCTAATTGTGGAAATTAGAGCCCTTAACTCCTCATCTGGATTCAGTCCGGGGCTGGGCAACTGTGAACTCTTTTCACTTACTGTCCTATGCTTCTCACTTCACCACGCTGCAGGACTAAGCTCTCCTGTGCAAGTTCCAGCCCTAGGAACATAATCCATTTCTGTTCCATGTGCATTATCTGGGGTCTGGCCATTGATCCCTGTGTTGTGAACTCCAAATCTACACATCTCTTCTAGTTGTGAGAGGGGAAAAATTAGTGGGATTTTTATTAGGAATAAGTTTACTGAGCAGTGATGAAGGGATCTGATGGCTGTTCAGATGAAATACTATTTGAAAATCTAGTTTACATTTAATTGATGTAAACGAAGCTGTTGAAAAGTGTTTAGTTTTAAAGTAGATTGATTATGGCAGTTTGGTGATGAAAAAGCTTACACAGCACCCGAAAGCAATTTCTTTCATTCTAGGACAGGGTAAGGATGATGTTTGGAGTCAGCTGTAAAATTAACAGAGTTATCCCAACTCTGTATCCAAGTGTGTGTCAAATCTCATCACAGTATTTGACCCCAGACTGTCCTACCTGTAAACTCTCAGAAAGAGACTGGGTTGCATACAGGTAAAACTCTGACATAATTCTCAAAGTAGCAATAGAGCGATATGGACAGTTGTACAGTTACCTCCTCTGTGCTAAATTTAATGGCTCAGTGAAAGATTTCCGATCCCAGATTTGTCAGTCTGACACCCTTACCACCGTTCTCAAACCTCGATGCTTTCTTGATATTTGATAATCATGTTAGAATTATCTTCCAAAATATGAGCAAAAATGTCAAGTGAGACAGAGGGACCTTTTAAGTTCGCTCCCATTCCATATGCATGTTGGTTGCAAATTGTTGCATCTATTGTTGGTTGCAAACAACCTCTTCTGCATAAGCTGATAGGCTTTCTCAGTCACTTATTAACTGCAAGAGTGCAGAATGCTTTACCTGCACTAATTTGTGCCAATGATTTTGAGAACGTTGACACACAAGTAGATTGTGGGAGGGCATTGACAGAATGGTGGTAGCTTTAGTATCAAAATCTCTCCTGATGTTTCAAGGCTAATTCTCTATCAGGATATTTTTGTTTCATCTGAGAAAGGACAGATAAGATGCTCAGATCACAACATATGAGAGATTGTAATCTCTTCAAGCATACACAAAATGATAGTGAAGGCAACAGGATCTAGTGACTTTAACTGTAAAGATGATTCCAGAACTTGTTCTGGGCTTGGAAACTGACCTCAAGCAAACTATTTTCTTACATTTTTCCAGTTTCAAAAGTGAGGAAAATAACCATATCTCATGGGGTCTTGTTAGAAATATCTTGGTTATAAACAGGGGGTTCTAAAGCACACTGTAATTTCCACACAAAAAGCTTTGTATAGTTTTATGGTATGTTTGCCATATGGAAACAGGTGAAGCAGGGGTTCAAAAGTTTCTGATCCTTTTTCCCACCACATTCAGAAAGGTTCAACGGATTGTTGTGCACAGGGTCAGTCAGCCACTATTCTGTTCTGCAGCCTTCAGATGGTCCTTATAACTAGATCCTGTGCTCTACTGATCTAAATCCATTTTGGAGATGGAGAGAAAACTTCATGCTACTGTACTTGATAATTTTTATTTATTAATAGTTAGTTTGGGGCACTTGAGTCTGGCATATTAACCTGCCTTTGCCTGCAGTGCCTCGCACTGGGACAGAGACTGTTTGGAGCTGAATACTTTGGCAGACAAGACACTGAACACCTGGCTGAGTGTTTGATAGGGGTAAGGCAGTTAGTAAGTGCCTGGGTTCTGATTTTTGCATCTTGAAAAACACAGGTGAGGAAGGGGGGACCATATTAAACAGAGCTGTGACATTGCAGATATAGATAACACAATATTTTCTTGAGCAGAAGGTGAGGGCTGTTGTGCTGTGTCCTCCGTTTGGAGATACATTTGATCGTGTGCTCCTCTGGACTTGTCAGAGTGCGAGTACTCGTGGTTAATGGTGGCACTGTGCATGCTAACAGTTCCAACACAATGCACAGGGAGCTGGAATCTGCAATGACATATACAAAGAGAAGAAAAAGAAGACAGAGGAAAGAAACAAGAATGGGGAAGAAAAAAAGAGAGGGGAGTCAAGGGTGGAAATAATGCTAACAAAGGGAACGTTTTTCAGTAAGCACTTCTGAATGTGATGTAAAAAATAACAACTCAAAGTTTTATCTTACTACACAGAGCCCAGATTCTTCCTTTGATCTCTGTACAAGCTTCCTTTTGGCATCTGTGGGAGATCACTGGAGAGAGAGGAGTGTGTAGTCTTGAATTTATGATGCAGCATGTAGACAGTCATGAAATGGAATTCAGTCCTCTCAAAAAAAGATTACATAGCGTGAGCCAAGAAGTACACTTATGGTCCTGAAATAAATTATAAATGCTGTCAACATAAAGACATCTCACAACCAAACCGGTGGGTAAGTTATCTGAATACTCTGCTCATAGTTAAACTGTTGGCATCTATTTTAAAAAAATTAACTGGGTGATCATGCTACTGTCTACAGGAATTCCTTGATGGACTTTTTCCTTTCTGTAATAGTTTGTACAAATACACTATTTCTGAGACTTTTAACAGTATACAGGATCTAAAACAAGTTATTTCAGCTTAATAAATTAGGAACATTATAATGAGTAACAATAAATTCTCAACAACCTAAATTATGGGATCAGTTCAGTAAATTTTCCTAATTAAATTTGTTACTTGAAATTAGCAATATGGGAGCTTTAAAAGATAGATAACAGATTCACCAACCTGTCTGAGCAAACCAAATACACAAGAAGTCATTGAACTTAAGACAATTGATTTCAGGATTTTTTTCCAGATGTTTAACACAAATAATCAACATGTAGATCTATTCATCTACAGAAAGCTCACTTTTATTTGAAAGAGTTTGACCTTTGATACTTCTTTTTGTCTATTGTGCTGCTGCTATACATGGACTCTTGATATCTTGATTCTAAAAAAATTGGGAAACTAGGGGTTTGGAGTTTCTTTACATACATCTTATGAGAAGAAGCACATTTAAGAGCAACCCAAAGTAAAATTTAATATTGAAGTGTCACTATAAATCATCCCTGCTGTAAGCAGCTTTGCCTTCAGTCAGCAAGTCCTTCTAGCACCCCAACACATCTCAGAGCAGTCTGCTGGGTTCTGCAAAAAGTGGGGCTACTGACTTGTTACTTGTCTCCACTTAGGAGGCCATGTCAGAGACCAGTATAGTGGTCTACAGTATGCTCTGCAAACAGAAAAGAGAGCTGGTTCCTGCCAGAGTGCTGAAGTTGTCTCGGGCTGATTAGGTTAAGGAGATGAAAGACTGTTTGTCTTTCAATTTCGTGTCATCATCTCAAGGCAGAATTTAACAGATGAAGTCCTTTCCTCAAAGAAATACTATCTAACCTGTATTTTCTGCTTTCTGTCCTCTGTGCTTTCTTTTTACCTTGTAACCTTAATCTTCTTGAAAAGGGGAACACAGCTCCCATTCCTGTTTTTCTACCCTCTGGCTCACTCATTGCCAGGCACCAGTAATTAAGCATTTTCTTATGAGGTTTATTTGTTTGAGAACTGCCTGTGTAAAGCAACATCACTGAAGACAAACTGTCGAATGAATGTAATGCCATGAGGGGATTTCCTCTAGCCCCATTACTCCTGTCTCCTCTAGTACCAGCTGGATGCATCAGGGATGGGAGCAGACTGTTTCAGTGAAGGTGTAACAGATCTGTGTCTCTTATGCTGGCTGTTAGTGTCAAAGCGTTCACCAAACTCAGGAGCTCCATAGAAGCGTCCACTCATGGCTGTGTTCACACGTTCCATTGCACAAAACTCCACAGAGGCAAGGAAAAAGGAAGGTTGAGGTCTGATGTTGATAGGGTTTCATCAGTGAATTTACAGATTAGGGAGTGAGGAATCAGACAGTTTTGTTTGCACCCTTGCATCTTCCCAGGAAGATTCAGGTACCTTTAAAGTTCTCAGTGAGTACCATCTCAGGTAAGCAGTGTACAACACCTAACCTTGCAGCTGCTTCACCCCAGACAGCAAGGATCTTTTCCAGGTCCTGTGTCACGTCTGCCAGACTGATGCAGTTACCTCTGATATTCTAGAGAGTCACTGTGTAGGCAGTTTAAATGTCTAGACTAGTGCCTCAGTAGTTGCTGCTTGTGGCAGGGATTGCCTCTTTATTCCCATCTTCTTCCCCCTTTCACCTCATTGCTGTCTTTGCTGCACACAACGAGCATTTCTGCTCAGTTCTTTGGTACTGCTTGAAACCCTGTTGTGGAAAGCCCTATGGTAGCTGTTTTCAAGATGACAAATTTAGTTGTATGTGTTTTTAAATGCTTTGAACATATCTTAATTGGTACTCATTAGGGCCTTCTGACTAACCCTGAGCAAGCCAGGAGTACAAGCCTCACAAGAGCAATGCAGTTTTCATCTCTCTCTCTTTATTTATATTTTAGAACATGTTTTACATTTAGCCTTTGAGGAGAAATTTAACTAAGCTGTACCCACTGTACACCAGTGCTGCAGCTGTTCAGGTGCCATTCTTCCTATAAGAGGGGTTTGTGTTTTGAATTGTGGAGGTAGTTCTTTACAGGAACTTTGTGTTGGAAAGACAACAATCTGCTCAAAGGACAATTAATCTGTGCCATATATAAGACCCACTGATATTTTATGCCTTCTGCATAACCATATATTTTACAAGACTGTCATATTCTTGCACAAATTATAAAATGTCATACCCTGCTGATGAATTTCCTCCATTCAGTGGCCTCCAGTCCAGGGAAAATGCACAGATTTATAAACCAAGCTGTAATACTAAATCTTCTGCTGCCTGTTTTTATTATTTCACAGAACCTGCCTACAGTTCTTATCTTACCTTAGGGAAGCAACTGTAATTCTCCTGCTTTATGTATTAGAGACTGAAGGGGCTGGATCCAGTTAGTGAATGACAAACTCAGTATAAAAGTCTGGTTTCTAAACAACAGAAATAGGTTCTACTTGTTGTGCCACAATATCTTTTAAATCATTACTCCATATGATACCCTAGTCTAAAGCCTTGTAATGAGGTTACAAACATTAATATAATCAGTGGTGTGTGAATGTATATATGAATGTGCAAGCCTGAATTCTTCATGTGATTTAGACTTCTGTCTTTAAGAAACATATTGGTAACATATTTTGCTTCTTTTACTTCCTGAGATAATCTTAGGTTGAGTAATTTCAGCAACTAGCTAGAGCACAATTACTGCTGCTTCCGTTTCTCAGGAAGCAGGGTTTGCATAGTTAATGGTCTCTGATGTGTTATGTCCATTTGCATGGATATTTTCATACCTAAGCCTTTTAAAGCATCCGTCAATCAGAAAGCTCTGCTTAAGCTTAAAAAGAGGCCTTTACCCTCCCTCCTCTACATCTCGATCAGATCACGTACTTTCAGTGCTCTGCCTGGGAGCTTTCAATAGAGAGATTTGAGCAGTGTGTCTCTATGAAGCGGTGCAGGAGGCAACGTCAGTGTGCTGACTTGCAGAGATGAGATCTCAACCCTCCAGGCTTAAGTAGCAGCTGGATGACACTTCTAGGGGTGGAAAAACCTCTGTGCCTACAGAGCATGATGAATATCTCAAGAACTTTTGAGGACCTGAGCTTTAGTTCCTCAGTGTTAATAACTACAGTCCCTTCCTCTCCTGGAACTTCTGCAACATTTGCTGTATTTGTTTTACTCTACTTAAGCACTGATGTTTTGGTTCACAGCCATGAAAGTCGGAAGTGTTTAGTTTAAATTGAAAACTGAGGTTCAAATGAAGCTACATTGTACCCAATCACCAAGGTCATAGGTACATTCTTGCTCTGACCATGGATGGATCAGTAACTCTGTGGCTGGAATCTGACGGAGGCAGGATCTGTCACCAAGTATTGGAAATAGAATGAAGCAGATTAAGTTTTTGGTAGTTGTTTTGCTGTAGTTATTTTCACTTCTTTCATAGAGTCTATTTCAGTTTTCAGTTGGGGCACTGAAGTATTTTGTGAAGGACAGCAAAAATTGAACACAAGGCACTCTTAATGGGAAGAAGCTCAGTGCAACCAGAAATATCTGTATTCTGGTTGTTGTCATAGGTGAACAATATGGAGAGAAGTGCAGTGTTTCTCCATGTTGTTGGACTTCTTGTGTGCAGTGAAAGAGTTGAAGGTATTCAGGTGGGGGCCTGATCTAGCCAGTTTTCTTTGCTTGTCAAACTGGATTTACTCTAGCTGAGGTAGGACATGCATGATGTTGTATCATCAGCACCTTAGTTGGCAGCACAGCATGATGAGAGATGCTGCAGTGTTAGCACTGAAACCAGCAGTAGTGAGAGGGCCTGGAGCAGATGTGGAGAACTGACAAGAAGCAGTGGTGGGGTGGGAGTTGAGACAGGCACAGAGCTGGCACTGTCTGAGTTCTCGCAGACCCACCTAACAGAAATGGGGGAAGAACATCCTTCCTTCCACTGCTGGAGTGAAGGGGTTCAATGAGGTGAAACAAGGGACTGTGAAGCTGAGTGCTCCCCATTTGTTGTTTGTGTGAGGATGAAACACTTTTCCTATATAATATCTGGTTTCTTTCTCCCCTAATAACTTATTCCCTGCATTGTACATCAACATGTTATTTATAGAAACATACTTATTGTCTGATAATGACATTGCAACATAGCACATAATGTCCACGACTCTGTGTAGGGGACTATTGTTAGTTATAACCACATATGATATTCTTAAGAACCTTTAGGGTGGTAACAGTGCCTGGCAAATTACACTGAAGATCCCAATGAAATCCTGCAAGAAGATACTATTGACAAAGGTTGTTACTCAGGAACAGATTATTTTAATGCCACTATATTGAAATAATGTAAAAGACTTACTCTGAAATTACTTATTTTTCCTAAAAGTTTTATAGTTTTGCGAAAATATCTTTCCTATAAGCAATGCCATGATATTGTTAGTGTTTACAATTTTTAAAGTGAAATCTTGCTCTGGGAGGGGATTTGTAGTAGTCTCATTTCCTTATTCAATATGTCTGTTATGATATTTATCAAGGTGATAGTTGCAGTTACTAAAGCAAGTCTTGGTGCCGTCGTTTCTATTAACACTGCGAAGCTAGCAGAGCTGACACAACAATTTGTATCCTTCCTCTACACATACCTTGCCCAAAGAATTACTGACATGTAACAGAATTGTTGACAGTCGTGCCAACAACCTGGCTGACACAGAAGAGCATAGGTGACACTGAGAGAGCGCGCAGTTTGTTCTAACAATCTGCTGTTGCTGTTAGCAATTTGCAAACTGGCAGGTAAGTTTGGAGGGATACCCATTAAAAACAATAACATCTTGTCTATTATAAAGAATATACTTGCACGCAACACATGTGGAGTATTAAGATTTTGGTTTTGTAGGCAGTGTTTGAAACAGCCCTACATTATATGGCTTTGTTTGAAAGCTCTGCTTGCAGTAAATCAGAACATATTGAAATAGCTGTCTCAAAAATAAGAAAGGTTGGCTTGATAGGGCCAGGATTTGAACATACAATTCCAGACAGTAAAAAAAGTTGACAATACCTTGGCATCCAGATACTGTCTTTCATCCAAAAATCTGAAAGAGCTTTTAAAAATGTCTAATTACAGAGTAACAGGTTCCCATTTTGTATCGAGGATTGTCAAAGTAGGAAAAATACACAACTATAATTTTCAGGTTTAGATTTCTGTTGTTGGGTACTTACATTCATATTCATGTCATTGATCTAAATATAGGTTTAGATGGCAACTTGCATTCCAGTTTGAAAAATGATCTGATTACCAGGCCCAGAGATTAAAACAAGGAGTTTTTGATGAGCATATGAAACATGTAAAAGCCTAAATATTTTGTTTCTCACTGGGATTTGTTAATTTAAGTTTCTTCATTTCTTTTGCTAATTTGTCTCTGGCTTTAGCCAGTAATTGCCAGTTAACGTCTCTCTGTGATGGTTACACTAATATTAGGCCACCATCTTCAGAATCAAAGCAACAATAAAAATTATTCAAGTATAAAATAACCTTATAACTAGGAAGGAAAGAGAGGTCATATTTCTTAGTTAAGCATGTAACACGGCAGTGCTGGTGTTTACCTAACAATGCACATTTCCTCCTAAGTGAAGTATTTTAGGTGAGCAAGAGTTCACATCCTGTTGGGGAAAGGGATTATGAGATCTATACCTCTTAATTAAGAGAACATTATTTCACTAAAGCAGCTGACAGTGGGCTTAGATAACTTGTGGCTCTCATCTTTTCATTTTGATGCTGTGGGCTGATAAAAATTGGAGATGAACACAGTGGGATCACAGAATGGTTTGGGGTGGAAGGGACCTTAGACATAATCCGATTCCAATCTCCCTGCCATGGACAGAGACACCTTCCACTAGTCCAGGTTGCTCAAAGGCCATCCAGCCTGGTCTTGAACACTTCCAAGGGTGGGACATCCACAGCTTCTTTGGGAAACCTGTTCCAGGATTCTTACCACCCTCACAGTAAAGAATGTCTTCCCAATATTCAACCTAAACCTCTTTCTGTTTCAGGCCATTTTCCCTTGTCTTGTCACTACATCCCCTTGTAAAAGGTCCCTCTCGAGCTTTCTTGTAGCCCTTTTTTTACTGGAAGGCTGCTGTATGGTCTCGCCTCAGACTTCTCAAGGCTTCCTATGTTGGAGGCCCCAGGGCTGGATGTGATACTCCAGGTAGGTTCTCATGAAAGTGGAGTAAAGGGGGAGGATCACCTCCCTTGATCTGCCAGCCAGTCAGGATGTGATCAGCTTTCCAGGCTGGAGGTGCACATTGCTGGATCATGTCAGTCTTCTCATCCACCAACACCCCCAAGTCCTGCTTGAGCTGCTCTCAATTGCCTTGCCTGTACACTCTGCCTGTCTTGCCTGTATAGCCTTTCTGCTTTGCCTGTATACCTTGTCCAGTTTAAATCTAAGCACTTTAAGTTAATGTTATGCCACTGTTCCATCCAAAAAGTTCAGGGAGAACAGTTTTTAAGTTGAGATGTTTCTAAAATCCAGAGTCCTATTTCCTCAGTACCAGTCAGCTTCCTTAATGTGTCCTGTACCTGGGAAGAATATCTCTGAGAATTAAAATTCACCTTCTCCCAATGGTCCCCAGCTATCAAATATCCTGTTGGAACCACAGGCCGGTGCGTGATACACAGAACAGTCCTGTAGCTACATTGTGTCACGCAGGGCTGGGGCTGACCTCTGTTTGCTACTGGATTTGGGCAACTGCAAAGATGACATAAAGTTATTTTCATTTCACCTCTGCTGGTCTTATGCCAAGAACAGCTTGGAGAACCTGGGCATGACTTGTACAGCAACATTTACTAATGTGTAATTATTCATTCCAGCACATAGTCTCTTCTCAGTCAACTGTTTAATCTATGGGTGGTAACAGATGCTTTAGATTCATTGCTTTCTGCTGTCTTTAATTCTTATTAATAAAACAATAAAATCCTTATCTGCATGGATTATGTAAATCTTAAAGAAGTAAAAAATAAACTCCTCTTCCACAGTTTATTTAGTTTGTAAAGTTCACTGTAGTCCTGACATCTGTTTAACACAGTGCACCATTACAGTGCAACTTAAATGGTTATGAGTAATAATTATATATAAAAATATACACATACCCTTACTCTGAACAAAATTCATAACTATATAAAGTTGCAAACCTTACTCACTATACCTCTGTTTTTCCTAAATGCCTGAAGAAACAGAAAGTATCTTATGGTTCCTCTGTAGATTGCTGACTGAACTGTCCTTCTCACACTATTTTCTGGGACCATTTCTTCAGAAGTATTCTGCATGTTCCAAGACTCTACACTGATACATATAAGACTACAATAACAGCTGCCTGGCATGATATTATTCTAGGAATACTCTATGACTGTGTTGAAAAATCAAAAGGTCATTCTCGTTCATTCTATACTCAGATGAAAAATTAAGAAATGGATGAATAGAGCAGCACAGATTTGAGCTTGTGTTGTGGAGCTCAGTTAATTATTTCTTCAGCTCAGTCCCAGTTCCTGTGCTGCCATGACTGAAGTTATTTTAGCTCATTTTAACAAAATAGCAAAATAATCATTCAGATTCAGCTGTGACTGAGGAAAAGCTTCTGCTCCCTGGCTACAGGGTGATTTAATAATGCATAAGTAATCAGATAATTACAAATTGAATACAGGTAATATTCAAGGCAAGTTCTGAAATTTTAATTAGCTTTACACAGATTTTAATATTTGTTTAGACATTTGTATCAGGAACTAATTTACTTTGCAGTTTTTCTTGTAATGTTTGCTATTCCATAGTCTTAAATTATTATTAGTTTAGAAATTAGAAAGCATGTACACAACTATTGGATCCTTTTTTGGTCACACAATATCAAGAGAAAGAAAGTTTCTCAAATATTGTGTTTATCTGGAAAACTCTTCTGTACTCACAAATCAGAACAGAGTTTGAACCTTTGTTCAAAGCTGTACCCTTTTAATCCACCTCCTAGTTTCTGGTGCTCTGCATTTTTCTCACACTGCCCCTACATTTCCTGTTGTCACATCTTTCCCACATTGGTAAATTTGATTCAACCTCTAAACTGTGTGGTTTGCAAAGAGTGTTTGGAGGTTCAAGTTCTGAGAGATGTGTTCTTCAGACCGACTTAAAAGCCCAATTTTCAAGACCTGAGCTGGGCATCTGAGCAGACTGCCAGTGTGTTCACAAAAAAACCAGCAGATTCTTGTGGTTCTGTGTGAATAGGGAAGAGGGAGACTGAGAATGTTTTGGATTATACTGCTCTGAAGGAGAAATGAGGGTGGGATTTGACAGAGAAAATGAAATTATGTAAATCAAATTGTGGAAGCATAAAAAAGTTGTATTGGGAAAGTTCTTCCTTTCAGGTAATTTCTTAATTTCCGATTAGCTGTCTTTATTCAACAATAAGTTTTGATGGAGGTGTACCAGAAACAGGTCTATGTTTATACACCTACATACTTGCAGACAGGTCTAGATAAAATACTCTCAGGGAAAGTTGTTCTAACTGCAGTGGGTGATTCATTTCAACATGTGTCAAATGCATTAACAGTAAATGATGCTTAAACAGGTGCCTGTCACAAAGCCTGAACTTTTTAAGGTGATGGACCTGTGTAACCATACTGTCTTGAAACCTGTGTCCCTGCAAATGAGACATCAGGGTTTTTTTCCTGAAAACTGTTGTTTTAAAGCTGCAATAAAGACTATTTTGCTTATTTGCTGGGCTGACATGATGCAAACTTGAATCAACATGGCTAGGTCCCAGAAAAGCTCATTGTCTTACTAGGAAGGCCAAAACCAGGAACAGCAGGCTGACAGAAGCACAGAAAAAGCCACTCTGATGATTTATGTGGTTTTAAATGCATAAATGCATTAAATACCTGAATATAAACATGTATTTATAAATTCACAAATATTAATCGCACAAATACAAAAATATGAACAATGATGGTCTCTGATTCATAGTTCTTGATAGAAGATATGATGACAAACACACATGGTAAGGATAGTTGAGTGAAAAATGGCTCACCTTTGTAAAAGGAAAGGGAAGAGCTGAACTTGGGTTTCTGGATTTCAGCAGAGCACTCCTCATTTTTTTTCTCCTAAGTACAGTTTGTGTATTGACTCTTCCTGATTGTCTTAATCTGTGCACAATAATACGTGTGGGGAACTTATCCAGCTGCATGCTACAGTCAGGATAGACAGAAAATTAGTGTGGGTTTTTAAAAACACTCTGAATATGTATGTCTTTCAGTGGAAAATTTAAACACCGGTGAAAATTTACTGGCCCAAGAATACAGCAGGCTTGCAAAAATGTTTTTTTAAAAAGTAATGATGCATAGTCATAGCAGTAAGAAGATTCACGGTTAATGATGAGACTTACCGTTAGAAATATGAAGTCCTTTTGCCTCAGTGCTTAAATAGCTTATAACTGTTGGAGATGATGATGGGACCTCAGGTGGGAAGTTAATTATCCCAGCTCCATCTATCTTGTTCTGAAATGAGCAGTGATGATTTCTTTTGGAGAGGGAACTTGGGCAAGGTACATAGAGGTGTGAATCCATTTTATTTTCTGTGTCTGTACATAAATTTTGGTGTATACTGTAATACTGGGATGCTGATAAAAATAATATGCTCTTCTAATTGTCACCTCTTAATAATCTCTCTCTAAAATAAATAATAGCATTTTTTCCCTATCTCTCCCGAAAGCTCTGTGCTGGCTTCCTCTAAACCCTAAAGACACAGTCCCTTGATACTGATGTTCCAGACAGAGCCATTAGTGCTGAGCCTCCAGACAGAGAAATTGAATTTTCAGGCTCGATGTTGTAAGGCTTCAAAGAGCTGAAGGGGTGGAGAGAGACTGGCATGAAATAGTATACTTTTCCCAGTTTCACTTTTGGGAAATTAAATAAACATTTACAAATAAAAGCATGAAAGCATTTTTTTTTTAAATTAGGTGTGTAAGAATTAGCTGTTCATTAGTTCTCCCACTTGCAAATAAATTGTAGCAAAGAATCATTTGTCTTCCAAGAGTGTGGTGGCAAGGAATAATTTAATGTTTATTAGGAAGTCTGAGATCCTTGGAGAGAAGCTATGTGAGAAGTATGCAGTATCATTATCATAATTTTATATATAATAATATTCTTTTATTTTGCTGAGGAACAGTTATTCAGTCTCAGCATCCTCCATCCTCCACAGAAGAGGTCAAAGCTAATTATTATCTGTTTACAGTCTAGGGAAGCAGACATTGCACAAGTAAATGACTGAGCAAGAAATGAAGCTGGCAAGAAATTAGGCATATACAGTGAGCACTCGAAATCTCACTGATGTAATTGTTTACTGAAGTGCCTCCATTTACTGTTTTCTTAGCGGCGTTTCTATTGCTAATGGGCTGAGCTCAGAAAGAGGTTAAAAATGCTAATGCGGTTTGGTGTTCTCCTTGATTCCTAATAGGGGTTGCTTTGTTTTGTTTGAAATTGTTTCCTTCCTCTTTGCAAATAGCAAGAGAGGTGATTATGCTGTCTTCTGAAGTTTTAGGAACTGTCTGCCTTGACATTTTATAATTTGGAAAGGTGATTTTGCTGAGTCTTTAGCAAAGCTCTTTAATAATGTTGTCCGACGTAATCGAGATCAGCAACAAAAGGGTTGAATGATTTGATGAAAATTTGCTGCTCCCAGTCACTTCGTAAATGTTTGTTGACTTGACTGTTGTGGTGCTACTTTTTTAATGCCAGTCTGATATCTTAAGAGTTTTCTAGTTTATAGAAATCCAGATTTGCTCAAGTGCATTTCTGTGGTACTCCTTTGGTCTGTCTTTTCAATACTGGGAAAGGAGATCAATTGATAGACTAATTTTAAGAATATTTCCTTTTACCTTGTATCATATTTGCTCTTTTAGATGGCTACTGATCTGGTAGATTTGGACTTAGCAAGGGTGCATTTTGAATGTTGAATCTGTACAGTCAAAGTAGGACATCACTTTAGTGAGAAGCCTTGAGGGTTCCAGGTTCCGTGTTTGCACTTCTCCTTGCAAGTGTGGGCAGCTCTCATGAAAGTGAGCTATCAATGAAATAACCTCTTGCTCATCTGTATTTATTCTCCTCTTGAGGCTTTGTCTTTGCTCTATTCAGTGTGTAAGTCAAAACAAAGCATTGCACCATTGCTAACACTGCAGGTTTAGCTGCTATCTGAACATCAAGCCAGGCTTGTTCTGCTTCACTACAGTAGCACCCACAGGAAAAGGGCTCTGAATCTGGAACTTATCAGGGTTCTTTTGTTTATGCTTGAGACAAGTATACATGTGACCTAGACTTCAACTTTTACTGTGCTGACACTATAGGAAACACTTCCCTTGTCAGTAAGTCCATATGTCAGCAACAAAAGTAGTTTTAACAGTTATAACTAGTGGCTACTTTTTAGCTTGATTTCTGGGCATTTTTTTCAGATGGACTCTAAGAGCTGAAACATCACAGCTCTGCTAAGTGAATTAATTCCTCAACAACCAAAGTTTAGATGATCTGCAGCAGAATTCAGTGCCACATTGTTCTCATATTGTGACAATGACACCTCTATAGCACCCTCTATACAACACTGGCTTTCATGAAGTCCTGAGGCTTGATTTATGTCCCGTGGAGCTTTTAGTAAAACTGTCATGAGACATATATCACATATACCCTCTCTTTATCAAAATCCTAGGCATGTCTTTTGCTCCACATAGACTCAGGAGAAACAAGCCTCTTTGAGTCATGCAGTGATTGTATCCCCTGAAGAAATATGTCCTTTTTTTTTTTTTCTTTAACATCTTGTAAATCTATTAAATCTCTGGGTTTAAATTTGTTATTTGCATCTCCCTCCGCAAGTCTAGGGAGATAAGAAGAGAAAACAGTGAGTTAGCTGCGCTTGGGATTCTCGCCAGTCTTTGTGGGATGGAAAATTCCTTCCTAATTCCATATCTGACTTTAAATTTGACCCTCAGCGTGTGAGCAAGATAGACCAACATACGCACTTAAGAAAAAATAGATCCTTTGTGTCCTAACAGGACACTGGTGCAACTTTTTCAGGGTCCCAGTTTAGCTGCTGCCAATCAGTGAAGATTTGTCTTCCTTCAAGCATCCTAGAGTGTGTGGGTAAATTGGGCATCAGAAAAAAGAACTGTCCTCTCCCTCCTGCAGGCTGTCCACAGAAGCCTTGAAACATGAGATTTAGTTATAGAGTTCATTTCAATGCAGAGCCACCAGAAAGATGAGTATATTGAGAACAGCACAGAAAACCACTGGTACCTAGGGGAGAGCTGCAATTTTGTATATTCCAAATTAGTGATCATTCATACATTAAAGCCACCTTCTCCAGTGCTAGCTTTTGTGTTTGTCTTAGCTTTTAACAAGTACAGTTTCATTTTACAGTCTGGGGGACTGATTTGAAAATATAGAATAAGTTCAGAATGAGATTGATCTGAGTGATCTTTAGAAATTACTCCTCTCATGGATACCATCCCTTTAACAAAACCTTTGAGATCTATCCATGAACTAGTTTTGAATCTATTAATTGCAATTTTTAAACTGGTCAGTAATATGCCTTGGACATGTCCATGTTGTACTCTATATAGTTGCCTTTATCTATTTATTACCACATTAAAAGAACAGTGGGGTTTTTTAAAATATGGTTCAGATTAGTCATGTTTATTTCTCATTGATTTTTAGAAAGAATACTGACTTAATTTCATTATTGCATCCAGACTGATACTGGGACACATATTTATCATATATAATACATTTATAATAATTTATATTATATTGGTGCCTGTAATTTCCTGGGCCTTCCTTTTTTAGTAGTTATTTAATAACGAGATACACTTGCAATTCTCTGACCCTTTGAAATTTTCCCATTTTTCCATGAGTTGTTCAGTATCAACACTAGTGATTCAGAGAACTCCTCATTTAGTTTATGTAAGACTCCAGGCCTGTTGATTTGAAAACATTTAATTTTAGCAGACCTCGTCTCACATCTCCTTTTATTACCTACAGTGAATTTTGTTGGGCTGACGTAATATGGGATGATACATTCTACAGCTTCATTCCAAGGACAAAACAGTGTGCGAAGGACAAAATGTTTATTGGATATTTCCGCCTTTTTTGATTGTCATTTACAGTTTTATCACCCACATCTAGCAATGGGCTCACGGCCAGTCTCAAACACATTTTATATTCATAAAAATGTCTTTTTTGCCTCTTTACCTCTGTTAACTATTTAGTACTTCCTTGATTTTATAAATTTCCCCCATAATTTCTCTCCACATTGTATCTTGGAATTTTGTTATTAACTTAAATTTCTCCTTTCTTCCATGTTACAAATCAGTGAATTTTAGTATTTTTTATTGCCATCTTTTATTCCAGATAGCTTCTAGTTTAGTTTAAATATTTTTGTGTTTAGAAGTGTATTTTTGGTCCTTGATTGGATTGGCTTAACACTTTAATTTAAATTTCCCATTTGATTTTACACTACCAGTCAATGGGAATGATGATTGTTCTAAACTTTCAGAATTTGTCCTGTTTAAAACTCTAAGTCTAACCTGTGGAACAAGCCCTCTTGTACTGGTTGATGCCACACTCTGCTTGCATATCCTAATTGTAAGCACATCACCAGTATTGGTACCTAGGCAATTGCCAGACTGAGGCAAGCACTTAAAATTTCTAGTTCATCAGAAACAATTCTGTGGCTGAGTTTTATTGAGCTCCCACAGGGAAATTTTTATGTTACCACTAGAGCCCTGGGAAACTTAACCATCATTTTCTTACTGGCCCCTTGACAGGTACAGCATAACCCCCATGACACAGTTTACTTCAAGTTAGTAAGGAAATTATAATAATAATAAGGAGGAAATGTGAGTAAAGAGTTATTAGGAAAAATTCCAGTGAGTTTCCCAAAGGAAGCATGAGGGGTTGCCTGAAAATCCCTGATTTTTTTTCCCTCCCACTGGCTGCTTGTGCTTGCTCCATGCTGTTTGCCACCCCCGCTGTTGCGCTAGTGGGAATGTTTATAGGGCTGTGATGTAAATAAGAGCACCAAAACACAATCAGATTTTTAAGATGTCACCAGTGAGAATGTGTTCTGATTTACAGAAGGGTTCCCCGGAAATTTTATCAGCCAAATATCTGTTCTTGAAAGTTTTAATACTAAAACTAACAAAACACAGGGCATATTGTACCAGTCCTCAAGGTGGAGACCTGAAATGCATATAGGTTGTCCTTTACACAGTGGCAAGTATAGAGCACTTCTGTAACTTCAATGCTGTTATGAGCAGTTTTGCCTCCAGCTTAAGGGTGCTTCATTCTGAGATAACATAGGACTCCCTCTCAGAGAGAAAAGGGAGGGGAAAAAAATCAGTTAAATAGCTGGATCCTGTTGGGAAAGGTGAAAGCACATTTAAAAAGGACCATCACACTTTGCCCTGTGAAGTACACTTTTGGTTTATCTTTATCACTTCAGGCAGAGGGGAGTCTGGTTCATCCCCTGGCATTACACTCTTGTTGTTGCTGGAGAACAGATCCCTAAATGAAGAGGTTCCTCGCCTTTTGAAACTTATAAATGGTTCATATTTCCTCCCTCCAGTTCTTTTTCTGAGATTTCCCAAGGGCAAGGGTAGCATTTCTTTCTTTGGGCAGTTTATAGGGTGCCAGGAAAAACTATGGGAGTAGCTCAAGAGAGAGCAGAATGGTTTTCTTTTGGTAGGTAGCAAGATTCCTCCCAGGAGATGGTAAACTATGACTGAGAAATGGTGAATGAACATTTGGTTAATGGCATGAGCTCCTTCCATCCCTGTTCCTGAAAGAGTCACTCCTGTCAACTGCCTATCCTCTCACACCTTTTCTCCCACTCACTTTCTCCTCCCATACAGATAACAAAAGCACCAATTATCTCAGCTCTTAGTAAGAACCATGTGGGGATGGAGTGAAGTCCTGGGGGTAAAGTGCTGTCTCTTGTGGAAAAGATTACTGGAACTGGACACGCTCATCCAAGTCTGGCACTCTCATGGTACTCCTTCATTTCACATGTGAATCCTTATAACAGCACAACCAGGCAGCATAATGCCCCATTATAAACCAGGCTACACATAAATAAATATCTAGTCAAGGTAGAAAATGTGGGTTTTCTTTTTGGTTTCTTTTTTTCCCTTTTTCCTTTCTCTTCTCTTCTCTTCTCTTCTCTTCTCTTCTCTTCTCTTCTCTTCTCTTCTCTTCTCTTCTCTTCTCTTCTCT
>JAYRBT010000001.1:26926102-26945043 GCA_036023395.1 Myiotriccus ornatus
CTTCTCTTCTCTTCTCTTCTCTTTTCTCTTCTCTTCTCTCTTCCTCTTCTCACTTAAATAAGCACAGCAGACCTGTTTCTTTATCACACTCCTGCTCCTGCATTTTTCCAACCCAATTAGGCCATTACCAGGGCTAAATGAGGCATAGAGCCTCCAAAAGTCACACTGTCGTCCCGGAGATGAAGCATGTGTAGCTGCAGAGCTGGCAGGCAGACAAGGCGGCTGGGGCTCACTGGAGTGTGACCCCAGGTGTTTTTCTGTTCCAGAAGGATCACCTTCAAAAAGGAGTGAGGGGGAAGTCAATTAAAAAATAGTATTTCAAAAAGCACTGTGTTAATAAGTTGCCACATTGTGATCAATTATTGTGGCTGTGTTTCTTTGGGTTTCACGGATGAAGTGGGTGGCCACAGTGTCTTCTGATTCATGGACAGTGTAACAAAAAGGACTGTGAAAACCATGGAAACCTTCAAGTATCTTCCAGTGGTTCTGATATTAGTTTTTAACTCACTGCTCAAGAGCTCCCTCCCTGCCCCCTATGTTTGTAGTGGGGCAGTCCTGCTCTCCTGGCAGACAGCTGCTACTCCAGCATCCAGGCACCCTTCCCAGCTGCAGGCTTAAAGTCACTAGTACCATTCCAGCCTGTGCAATAATGCAGAGCACTCTTCAACTCCTTGCATGACACAAACCCTGTATTTGCTTCTACTCCCAAGATGCTGGGAACTTCCTGTGCTGGATATAGAAATGATGCAGAGGAGGATGTCATCTGTCCTGCCCTGAAGCTCTGGTATCCCTCACCAATCATTTTTAAATTATGAACTGGAAAAAATGATGTTGTAATGTCTAACACAAGGGGAAAAGGCTCCATTTAGAAAACCAGAGAACACAAAGCTTAGCAATTAGGCTTCTCAAAGACAAGCCTAGGGACCTCCTGCTTTATTTCAGAGGAGCTTTGCCAGAAAGGATGATAATTTTCCATCTTTGTCTGTTTTAAGAACATAAGATGTTGTGTGCTGAAAGAAAATTAACACTTGCACTTTTATGAATTTTATTTTTGTACAGTGAAAAGAATGGATTAAGTCCTTTGCTCTGAACACAGAGTATTTTAGAAGCTGAATAGCTTTGCTCATCCCTACCTGCACTTCAGTTCTGCTGCATTCACTCTCACTAAGCAGTAATTACCAGCCAAATCATATGAAACTTCTTGAGGAATATATTAGTAGAATCAGGTGCAATACTGAATTCACCAACTAAATGAACCTAGAAATGAGAAAGATACAATTCCTAGCCTTTTTCTGTTTAAAAGCTTATCTATTGAGATAAATGTATTCAAAAGAAGCCCACACTGGAGCACTATTAAACATGTTCCTCTGGATCTAGTTGTGGTGGTTTGAGGTGTTATTCTTAAAAGAGCATGCTCTTTACCTTGGCAGTCTTCTCAGCAAGAGCCATGCTCCTGGTCTTCTTCAATGTCCAATCCAGCTGATTTGGTTAATTGCGTTGTCTCAGCAGTTCAAGCTAAACTGCCAAAGCTGTCAGGAAAAAGCTAAGGTGAGGGTTTGAGGTCTATTTTGATGACCTCCAACGGTGATGCAATAAAAAATCACAGGTGAGATTGTGATACCTTAGGTGATTGTATGAGCTGAGGGAGAGTGACAGGGAACTTTCTATAGGGGAATATCACTCAGGGAAATATCTATTTTGTTCAGGGGAATGTTGGAGTCTCGTTGTGAAGAGAAATGAATTTGAAAAAAAAGTTAAGAAGTTAATTATTTTGTTCTAGGGCTGACTTTTATAAAATTAAGGCTGTTTTTCACAAAACTTTTTCCTTAGGCCTTTAGCCAACTGCTAGTTAGTGTCTTGTAAGACATTAGCCCTATAATTGTCTAGCACAACATTTTTTTAAGCAGGTATCATTGGCTACTGCTAGAGGCAGGCTCTTATACCAAATGAACCACTGATAGGCATCTGGATGGCGATTTTTATCATCCTCCTACGTTACTGGGCAGAAAACATACATCTGTAGGAGTCAAGATGAATTCTATAAAGAACCTAAGCGTGATTATAGAAAAAGTATTTACACTTGACATCTCCATCTTTTACAAATTGTCATGGAAATTTTGCTTCGTACAAACCTGTTAATAATAGGATGCATCCCTGAAGAGGGCAGGTGGAGCAAAAGGGGTGAGGGACACCTGTCTGTCTGCGTGCTGCTTCTTTTGGTATTGCTACATGCCAGTTCTGGCTGTATGTCATGGGTCTGTGGTATCATCTTACTGACATCTTCAGCAGGAAAGTGCAGCCCACAGGTCCTTAGGTTTCTTAGGTGACTAATATAAATAATCATAACTGATAAACGTGTCCTTGCATATCACACTGATCTTCCAGCACATTGCATAGGCAGATAAGGGTCACTGTTCCCATTCAGGGGTCAGTGTGCAGCACACAGTATTGTATTCCTCCCTGGGCTCCAGCCCCAGTGGGACATGCTAGCACAAGCCAGCTCTGCAAGGGAAAGGCAGCAAAACCTGCCTTCTCTTACTGTAGGACCAGAGTGGGACATGTGCCTGTCTGTGCCAGTTACTCACCTCCCTTCACGTCTGCAGTTCTAGTCTTGTGTTTCTTCTCTGCTTCCACTGATTTATGTTTAATGATTTTATGTGTTCAGCAGAACTTTTATCCTTGCTGGAGTTTAACATTTATAATGAGCTCTCTTAGACCCCCTTTAGACTGAATCCATTTATTCCTTTCTTGGGGATCCTCTTCCCTCCTGTCTTCTTTAACAGAAAGAGGATGCACATAGTATACAGGCAAAAGAAACATAAAACTAGAAAAGAGTGTTTTGGTATTAGAATGAAAGGAAGAGAGAGAAGAAAACTGGAAAAGGAACAATAATTATTCTGTTCAGAAAATCATATAGAAGAGAAAATAAGCAGTAGGAAAATGGGGGGGGGGGAAAGAAGAAAAAAAAAAGTCATCCTGGGACAGCAGAGAACTAGAAACATAACAGAAAAGATAGAAAAATTCCATAGGAATTTACTAATAAATCCTGCTGGACTCAATGTAAAAAGAAACCATCCAACACAAAGTCAGTGTTTATTTGTTTTTAATAATAGTATTAACGAGAATGGAGCAGGCAGCCAAGGGCTACTTTAGTCTCTGATATGGCACACCACTAAACAACATGCTAAGCTTTTAGAATCTACTGAATTTCATTAAAGTCAAGTCTCACTAAAGTTGAGCACATACTTCAGTGTTTTTTCTGAACTGGATTTATGTTGAAACTGGCTTAGAATTACAGTTGTCCTTATTGTTAGGTTCACTGAGGATTCTGTGGGGGAAAAAAAGGGACCAAATAAAGCGTTCTGCTTCAGATGCAGAGATTTTTAAAAAGAAATCAAATAAATTAAAAGGAATTACTAAGCAAAATATGGTTTTCCCTTGTAAGCAACCTGATAAAGTTTGATTTGAAAAAGTGTGCAGCTCTCAGATCAGTATTTTATTTTTTTCCTAGAGAAAAGCCTGAATCAGCCTTGATTCAGCTGATACTCAGTTTGACATCTGTTGACATGGATGTGGGAGAATGTCACTTTCAAAAAACCATACCCAGTGGTAATCAGAAATATATTATCCTCCTTTAATTAAAAGCTGCCCTTAACAGACGGATTTAGTGGCTTGCATCTAATATTGATGCATCACAGGAGGTTCTGGAAAGAAGAATTTTGCTGATACAAACCGGAGTCTTCTTCTCATGATTATTTATATGCTCTGAACTTATTTGCTCCTGCTAATTTGTAAAGGAGTGATCAAAAGTTGGTTAAGTCAGAAAAATACAAAAAGATAATTATGCTTTTCCTTATTCTAGTGTTCTTATTCTGTTATTTCATGTCCCCTGATCTTTCAGCTTGCTAACCAGCAGATCTAATGCTGGCCAATCAAAAAGTGTGACATCTCCTTTGAATAACACTGGACTAAATTGTGTAATTTTATCTACTTACAAATGACTGACTGCTTTGGCATTTCTCCCACCACTCCTCTATTCTTTTCTGTCTCACGATGTAGCACAGAAAAAAACAGCTCAAAATCGCCTCCCCCAGTGTCCAGTCCTTCTAACCTGTTATTTTCTAAATAGAAGAATGACGGACAAAAATTAAAGGGAAGTGTGTGGTATAAAGCATCCAGGAGTTGATAACTAGGATAGTTGCTCCTTATTCTTTCCAAGACAGACTAGAGCAGTTTCATAAGTTGTGTTCCTTGATTGGCACTTATTGATATTACAGAGTTGAGCTGAAGCCTCTTCTCATTTGCTTTTAGAAAAGCTCATCTTAAAAGAAGTGGCCTGATGCAAAGAGTATAACACACTCATATTGTTTTATGGGCATGCTGAGCGAGGAAGAAGGACTTTGCTAGGGGGATTGAGTCTTCTTGTTGTTCCCAGAAATGTTTCTTATAAGAGAGGAAGAAGATATATTAGGAGCTGGGAAGGATGAAGAAACTTCCCAGTTACCTGTGCAGGGTCATTCTGTAGAGCAGTGGTGGACTTCACTTCTGTGGGTTGCTAACACAGCACCCATTAGCACTTGTATACCTCCTAAGGACAGACCCAGAAAAGATACTAATTCTGCAAATTAGGAATTAAGAGCAATTCTTAAGTGAGTGACACTTGCTGGCAAATCTTCTGCATTTAATGTAGAGGAAAGGTTGCTTGAGATGCAGGAATGTATACATAATATGCAGGAATGTAAGGCACCCTGAAAGGCACACAGGTTGAATGCATGGCTGTTTCACCTGCAGACAAAAGCCTGAACAACTCAAATTTTGCAAACCACATCCCAGTGCCATATGCACAGTACCGCAAGGATATAAAGTGTCTTCATTCTGCAGAGCATCAGAGCATCCCCCAGGCTTTCTTTCTCCATCTGTCCAGGAGGGTCTAGCCACATCCCAAAAATAAGGGTAAAATAGCTGTCAGTGGAATGTATTTTCTTGGATTATTATTAGATGGATTATTATTAGATGCAGACTTTTGCCTGCAGGGGAATTAATGTGGTGGATAAGGCTTTCTTTAGAAATAAGGGAAGTTAGAGAAACCAATTTAACAAAAAGTGATACCTTAGCTAAGTATTTTGCCTACTATTTTAAGGGTCTCCCTTAATCTTCCCCATACATGAAGACAAAAATCATTGAAACTACCAAGAAGCCTTAGACTGGTATTATATCCAAGGCATCTTTTCATCCACTTAAAACAACAGATGATACACTTTTAACAGGAGGTATAGGAAACAACCAAGTTGGTAAACCATGGTAAAACAAGAGAAGGTAAGAATTTGGAATGCAGAGAGACAAAACAGGACAGATCTAAGGCATAGACAAGATGGATTCCCTGGTACCTATAGTTTCTACATCTAAGACTGCTCAAGGGACTGAGGCAGTTCCCAGCATAAATTAGCATAGTCAAGAACTGGTGGGTTTAGGGCAGCTTCCCAAAAGGCTGCAAATTGGCTGCTGTGGCTCTGGAACTTCCTAGGACTTGGAAATCCCGCCAAGCCCTGCTGTTCTGCATGGCTCCTGTTTGGTGCTGAAGCTCCTCAGTGTTTCTGAGCAGTTCATTAAGCAATCTAATGAATTCGTCCCATGTCACTTCCTTGTGAGCGCTGGGGATGGAGCAGAATGCTTCCCTTGGTAGGGTGCCTTGATAATCTCATGCATTTCAGTGCTCCCTCTTATGTGAACATACATGCACTTTTGCTGCACTTGTACTGAAGTACACAAGAGGGAAAGATTGCAGAATTGTCTTATTCCCTTCCAGTATTTGTTTCAGAGGTTTGTGATACGTCTTGTAGCAATGAGCCTTAACTCTTATTGCAGAAAACACCCTTCAGTAGAATAAAACCAATCATGCCTGTAGCTCCAGGTCCCTTGAGCTGCTTCTCAGGCTACCTTACAGCCATACCTGTGTAGAAATTACTCCGAAGACAGAGGTCACCCTCCACATAGACTTCCACCAAGCACTCAAAAACCACTTACAGCTGGTGTTCACTGAGTGCATTCGATGAGCCTCTAAGGTATTTTCTGTTACCACTTCTGGTTTTTTCCTTCCCACCATCAGTAAACACAGAGTTAGTTCCACAAAGGGATATCACATTGCAGGACCCAAATCACACTGAACAGGGATGTTGAACATGACACTGATACAAGTTACTCGAAAAGTGTTGTATGAACCCCAAAGCCTGATGGAAAGGCAGTTGCTACAAAGCCGTGTAATCGTAGCTATATTGCTTGGCATGGGATTGTGTGCACTTTATGAGCCAGGACTGAAGTGGAAGGGAGATCAGAGGCCTTGTAACCCCACATTAAATCCATGCATGGTAAATGCTGCCTGTGGGAAGGTTTGGATTTTTACCTGGTTGTGCAAGAGCCAGGAGATGATGGTCTTTTGACTGCTGTTGCTACAGCCAGATTTGTTTGAGATGCCTTGAAACACAGTGTTCTTTTTTTTTTTTTTTAGTGCTGTTTCCATTTTCCATATTGGCAGTCCACAATATCTCAGACATCAGCCTTTAACAGGTTTCTGTGTTGAGCAGAGTATCAGCGGTGATATCGTGGGCATATTTCTGTCACTGTGGTATTTTGTAGTGCTAAACACAGATCAGGGTGTGACTCCACACTCTTTCACAGTAGGTTTTGTATTATTTGGACATCAATATATGATCTTAGGAGTGAAAAAAAGCTAAAGATGTGGATGCTGCATAAGAATAATATTAAATATACAAAAGTTCTGGAAACTTAAATGGTAACTCATGGACAAACTTAACAATGTGAGGCAATAGCAGGTGTAGCAGAATTAAATCTGTTACAATTGCCTGGTTTACGATATTGTTTTTAATATTTAGTTTTTCATGGAGAATTGAGAATGTTACCCTAGCAGAAGTGCTCAGGTTTTTCATGACCAAACTAAACATGTTCTTAGGCCTATCTTTACTTCCACAGAGCTAAGTATATGGCTTTCTTCATTCGAACTGGCCAGGTATTGTTATTTATGAGCTTCAGCAGCCTCTTTAATACTATGGCTGATATGTATGCTGTGATTTTGGCCTCCTCTTAGCTTTTGCAATGCAAGGTGTGACTGTAATACATCACTTTTTAACATATATTTTCTGTAGTCTAATGATGTATTAGCATCTTAATTCCTGCCAGAAAAATTCCATCTACAACAGATAACACAACCTCAAGCTACTAGCAGAGCATGGAAATACTGTTCTGGTGATGCTGATGGTCTTGTGTTCATGATGATATTATAAAATCTTATTCTCAGTAAAAGCTCTAGCATTCATGTTTTTTATGTAGTTCAAAACCAAGCACATGGGTAATGTTTTTAGAAGACTTTCTATTCTACATCTGAATTTTGCTCTAAACCCATCTGAACTCTCCAAACTTTTCCAAGGCTGAGATTCTATTTCCCAATCATGCTATTTGTCCAGATAAAAGATCTCCTTCTTCTGTGCAGTGTGTTGGGTAAGAATTGTGTTTTTCTGCATTGGCAAGAAGTTCATCATAGTAAATTTTCAGTTTATACTTGCCTCCTTTAAAGATTGAGCAGTTTAATTCCAAGCAAAGCTCAAGCACAGCTCTTGCACGTGAGCACACCAGCGGTTTGGTTTTCATGGCATCTTTGATGTGCTTGTCCTTCATTTTGACCAAAAAGGTGCTGAGCTAATGCCTACTCTGTTGACAACTTTGAACAATTTATGTTTTCTCGCATTGTCATGGTACCTCAGCACTAGAAGCCTGGTCTGCTCTTGGAAATATGAAGGCTTGTATCCTCTGTCCACTGTTCAGAGAAGTGCCCTTCTTTAGCCGTCTTGAGTGATGAGATGATTGACACAAAGTTAACAACATATATCCTCTCTATTTTCTGTTCTACTTGAACCTCTTCCTTGTCTGTTGAGGACAGGTATGTTGCTCATGGCTCCAACCTTACCATGATCTAACCATACACCTTGAATTAATGAAAGAATTTCAAGGTACAGCAGGATATCTGCTGAAGAGTTTCTGTCACTGTAGCAAACTACAACTCTTCATTAAAATGAGGCTTAATGATTCCCAGATTTAAAAGCCACAGAAAAGCTAATGAATTGCTCTGGCACCTGCATTACACAAGGTATAACTCTCCATCCAGTAATTATTTTATCAGATTCCACAGCTCCTGACTGAGCTTTGCTGGAAAGTTATAGAAACTTTGAAACTTCAACAAGCAAAAGCTGAAGAGAGAGTGCTTGAGCATTTTCTGTCAAAGCAGCATTTCATCAGAAGACAGTGGTTTGTCAATACAAAGAAGCTCTGTGCAAGTGTCCTGGTGGAGCAGTGCTTTGCGGACGAGCAGCTGGAGTTCTCACAAGCTTTTCCTTTGTGCCCAGCAGGCCCCAAGGGGTGGGTGAGCAGCTTGGCTCCTCCAAACCACCCAGCTCTGGGTGCAACCTCACGAGCAGACTGTTCTGGCCATGGGACATCTAGGACTCATAGAGGCGGGACAGACCTGCTCTTTTTGAATCCGGGAAAATCCTTTTGCCATGGGCATGATCAGGAATCTTCCCCAGCTTTCTGCTGTAAAAAGCTCCTGAAGGCCTGAGAGTCTCAGCTGAGCTTGTGCATGCTGGTTCCTTGTTGGTAACCAGGATGATCACACGAAGTTTAGCAGATTCTACCTTTGAACTGAGTGTGAGGGAAAAGCTTTTGGGAAATGAAACTTTCTTGTGTGGTTTCATGGCTTTGTGGATATAAACATGCTGAACTTTGCTTTGCGTTCAGCTGATGATCTACCATAAGTTAACAAGATCATGCTGTTCCAAAAAAGACAAGTGCCGTGCTGAGATGTGTAAACAGGGCCATAGCATGCAAGACACATGAAAAAATTCTACTACTTTGCTCAGCACTTGTAAGGGCCAAACAAGGACACTGTGTCCATTGCTGGGCACTGGTCTGCACTAAATGTGGAGACGTGCTGGAGAGAGGCCAGAGGAATGAAACAAGAATAATCTGAGCTGAGGAAAGAAACTTTATGGAAAAAAAATTAAATTAATTTAATTTGCTTTGTCTGAAAAAAAAAAAAAAAGAGAGAAAGAGAAAAGGGGGAGGTGAATTCAAATCCCAAATAAGGTGATTATGAGCAGGGAGGCACTGGCCTGCACAGGATAAATGGGAGAAGACAGGCTTAAGCTGTAACGAAAAAAAAAAAACTGTTCAAGTTAGACGTGAGAAAACATTTGCTTTGGTAAGAGCAGAGAAGCATTGGAATAGGCTGCCCTGGGTGTCTGACAGGTCTTCTTCCTCATAAAGTTTTAGAGAAAATATGCCAGGAATTGCACTACTATTGCTGAGCTCTTCTTGGTCTAAGGGGCAGCTGCATGATCCCTTGAGATCCTTTCCAACTCAGCTACTGTAGGTACTTGAGCAGCTGCTGTTTGTAGTTTGCAGTTAGTTACTATTTGATTAATAAGCACTTCATAAGTAATATATGCTATGAGTGTGGCATTCAGTTCTTTTTCACCCGAAGAATAAAGATTTATTGAACATTTTTGTCTTTTCTGCGTGATTTAGTCCGACAACTAAAACATTCATTTGATTAGCAAAATGGTACCAACTGCTGTAACCCTTTCAAATACCCACAGCTGTACCCTGGGTACCATCTCTCTCCACCTCAGCTGTTTCTGCCATGACAACAGTCACCTGATGTCTCAGCTGTTCCTGGAACCACTTTAAGTTCCTCCACCAAAGCTTAGGTGAGATAGCTGTTACTTCCACTTCCAAGAGAGTTCAGAATCAAGATGTCTGGTAGCTAACAAAAAAGAGTGGAAAAAATACTGAAGATTATTTTTAAAAGGGAAGGGAGATTAAAAATATGAAAATGACTACTTTTTTTTTTTTCTTGCATAGGTAATCTTATGGAATTGCATTTGCTGAATATATATACAGGGAATATAAGAACAAGGAAAAGCTCTCACTGAAGAGCTTGTAAGCAAAGAACTTATGTGCTAATACTAAATGATGCTTTACATGTAAGAACATTTGCAAAGGAAAAAATAGCAATGGATTCCAACCCTCCATCTTAATTCAGTTGCTTGTTAATTTAATCTTCTTTTATTTATTAGCTGAAAACTGCAGGACCACAGTAATTTGTTTTATTAGTAGTACAATTTCCACCTATAGTTTGCTAAGTTTTATGTCTGGAGTCACACACTAGCAGGTAATTCAATCACTGGCTGTATAATGCTTTCCTTTAGTAAGGAAGAGGCTCATAATCTTAATCTAATTAAAGAAAAGAGAACTGAAGGGAAATTTGCCACAACAAAAGTTGATACTAGAGGATATTATCTTGCAGCAAACTTGCTACTGTTCATGGGGAAATAAGTATCTTCAAATACAGTCATTCTCAGGCATGGAGAGCTCTTGAAAGCAGCTTGGAGACCTGTGTCTCCCATTAAATGAGTTCGGTTTTCCAGCTATAGCTGGTATTTAGGTATAGAGAACTGTAAATTTTGACAACTGAGATTTACAAGGAGGGGAGCATATACATAGTTTTGCTTTTTCTGGATATCATTTTGTGCCAGGGCATCTTTGGACATTTATCCCTCAGTTGGCTGCCTCAGAGATATGCTTCATATATCCACAGCCCATCCTGTTCCCAGACAGCACTTCTGATGTTATTTCATTTCTGTGTCCTGTCCCTGAGAACAACTAGTTCCAAGTTATCCAGGGGGATACCAAGTATTACCATATAACATGAATGAATAACTTTGTTTTCATTGTCTATTCCATTGTCATGCTCTTGAATGGCATCTTGGACTGCTAAGTGCTGTAAATGCTGTCTTAAAATTAACTGTATTTTACCAGTTTAGATCTTTTGACTTTGTCTACTGTGAGAAAAGAGGAGTAAGAATACAAATTTATTTTTTCTACATTTAATGCTTCAGCCACGTACTCTCTGGTGTGGAAGAGTAGTTCCTAAATATTAAGTAGCATCAGCCCAAACCCCTCCATAGCATCCCAGCAAACTAAATTACATTGTCTATCTGCTCACGATGAAAATGGTTTCCTTTTCTGTAAGCGCCTAACTCCGAAGGTAAAAAAAAAAAGGCTTATAAAAGGAAAAGCAGAAAAATAGAGTAGCAAATCAGCAGGCTGTGGTCTCGGGCTCACTGTCTTCCCACAGCAGATGGGGAAGTCACTGCCCCATCCCAACTTGGTTAAGTCCTTATGCACATTCCTTGCCCAGGCTCAGGGGACCCCATTGCTGGCTGTCTCCATCTCTGCTCCTGAAAGAGGATGCAATCCCGCAGGTATCTGCCATCTGGAAGGGAGTCAGGGGAGGGGATGAGCTGGGCTAAACAGCATTAGTCAGACCATCCCATCTCTTTGCAGTGTCTCTTCAGAAATTCTCCCTATTTCAAACATCTCACCTCCAAGTGCTGGCCCCACCTGCGCTAATCCTCACCTGAATACACGGTGTCAGCACTTTACTACTGTTTATATCTTTTCTGAAACCATAACTGGTGGGATAAAGATGATCTTTCCCTAGCTGAAACATGGAAAAGTGTTTTGTTCTTTATTCTGTTGGGCACTGAAGAAGCCAAAGCCACTGTCTATCTGCCAGGGAAAATGAGATTAGTTCAGCTGGTTAGAGCATGTAGAGCATGGTGCTAATGACACCAAGGTTGAGGGTTTGATCCCTGTGCAGGCCATTCACTTAAAAACTAGTCCAGGTGATCCTTGTGGGTCCCTTCCAACTCAGAATGTTCTGTGATTCAGTGAATCCAAATGCTTGGGGACACTCACTTGTTGCACTGCTCTGTCATCTCCTAATCCTGGTTCTGGTTAAAGTTCTGTCATCCAGCTGTCAAAGGGCCACATGCCAATACCTAGACCTATTTTGATATCGAGCCAAAGATTTGATTGCCCTTGCCAATAAAAATGCACTTGTTCAAGCCAGGGCCAAAGAATACTTTAGAGTGGGCCCGTCACAGAGAATTGCAGTGTCTGCCCAGTTGTCTCACTGTCTTGACCACAGAGGCATGAGAACCATATGAGCTTTGTCTCTCTTCTCTCATTAACTGCTGCATCTGACCTTCCTTATAAAAAGAATATATGAAATAGTTCCAAGTGCTTGGTGGTCATACAGCCTGCACCATCATTAAGACTGGCTACTAGAAGAAGGCACATCATCACAGTTTTTCCCTGCAGTAACATTTTTTTTGGCCTAGGTGAAGATCAAATCTGTCTAGGTGCACTTAGTGCATAATAAGGCATTCTTATAAAAAGGTTCCCAGCACTTGAAAAGTGATTGATGGCTTCATTCAGCAATTAACTGTCCTCAGGATTAACAATATATGCCTAGCTTCTACTTTGAATTTGACTAACTTCAGATTTTTACTACTGGCTTTTAGGTGTATTCCAAGTAGGCTGAAGAGCTGTTCATGATTTTTTAGTTCTGCCTCCTCCCCCACAGCTGTAGTCATTTTCATATGCCAAAATTAAGTTAGTTCTTCATCTGGGAGGCCTGTAGACATGCTTGAGCACAGAGAAGCTGCAATATTTCTCATCCCCAGGAAGCAGGCTTCAAAGGCTCCTATAGCTAAGCTTTCAATGATGTGATTACCGAACCTTTAAAGCCTTCATGTTTCATTATGGAGAAATATCTTGGTTTCAAATGCTTCCCTGAAAGTCATTCTCCCTTTCAATGTGAAAGAATTCTTTCTTGTGACTTTCTTTCATTTTTAGCAAGGGCAAGGTCAAACAGGAGATTTAAGAACAATGAATGGAAAGGAGGGGATGGACCAACACCAAAAGATTATCAGTTATTTGTTTCAGAGGAAGGTTTGATTCTTACTGCATTTGTTGCTTCCTTCTTTCCCACTTGCCCAGCCAGGTCTCACAGTGTGCTCTGTTCGTGGACGCCTCAGCATCTCCTATGACCAATCACACAGGAAGATTTAGCCCACCTTATGCATATGACAGAAAATCAGGCAGGTGACATGGTCTGAGGAGGTGTGGCTGGTGTCACTTGGGTGCCTGGCTTACTTTGTCAAGGTTGTAAAGTGCCCCAGGGTTATTGAGTAGGGCCAGCTTCGGGGACATACTGAGGGGGTGATTTGACAAAGCAGAACCGTCGTGGCAACGTGGAGCACTGGTGTGTAGCTGGGATCACTTTTCAAGTCTTTCTTTTGCAGTTCTCAGAGATGGGCTCTCCATAATGCTTCGGTTATGAAGAAGGAAGGACTGCTGAATAGCTGTTTTGCAATGGAGAAGATAGAGGGAGAAACACCAGCACTGTGGTTCCCACCTTGTTGCTCATCTCTCTGCAAACATGTGCCCCAAATCCTCTCGGTGCTGTGTTAAGGAAAGGAAAAGCTCAGACATTACGACATCTGCTTTCTTACATCATCTTTACCAATTTTGCATCCTATAACTCCCTGGTGAAAAGAGGAACAATGACTTTATATAGCTGCTGCTTGATTCTTTTGCTATTTACCTGGAACACTGCTGCCTATGGGCCAAACCAACGGGCACAGAAGAAGGGAGACATTATTCTCGGAGGATTGTTCCCCATTCATTTTGGAGTGGCTGCTAAAGACCAGGATCTAAAATCAAGACCAGAATCAGTGGAGTGTATAAGGTAAGCTAGTAAAAGGGAAAATAAAAAGTTTTGTTGGGGAAAGTCTTCACCTTTCTTGAACTGACATTCTATACATTGTTTAATATGGTTTGTAATCTGATGCTTTTAGAGGCAACTGGTGTAAACAATAGAAAAAACAAGTTAAACAGTAACATAAATAATATTTGCACAGTAAAAGAGGGCAATCTTTGTACTACCTGGAGCTGCCAAAACGTGAATATACTGATTCACAGTGGACATTTCATTAGTATCTGAAAACTAGCTTTCCTAGCAGAAGGACAGAAAAGAACTCATAGTAGTGTCATTTAGTTCATTTGATTAAAGTAATGCCTAGCAAAATAGATTGGAAATCAGATTTTATTGGGGGTTTTTTCCACGTCTGCCTGTCATCTTCTATGTTTTTACAAACAGTTTAGTTGCCTAAACAAGTGGATAGGTGAAAGTGAGATGGGCCACTGGTTTTGAAAAATCCTACTGAACATATAAATATGTCTCTTTAGGACCTTTACAAAGGTCAGGCTTTCCTCACCCAGAGTCCTTTTCTTTTGTGTAAACAGTGCATATAGGTTTTATCTTTAGTGTTTGGCAGTAAACCTGGAGGGGGAAATGCACTTGAAAACAATTTCTCTTACTAATGAACTGTAGCCATTTTTTTGATGAAACACGAGGAATTTTTAACCTTACAACCCTGCATGTAATATACAGAAAAAAGGGAAAGTGAGAGTGAAACTGATTGCAACTGGAACATCATATAAACAAAATATAAGAAATTCCTGTGGAATTCTCTCATGATCACTCACAGGAAAACACTTCAGTGTTATGGGGCTTCTTCTGTAATCATGTGTGAAAAATTATGTACCTGGAATTACTTGGACCTCTCATCCTACTCTGGGAATCTAGTATAGTTGTGTTGCAGATGGCAATGAAGAATGGATGACAGCACTCCTGCTGTGCTTACAGATTTCAGGTGTGGTTTCCCACTGAGACACTGAGCAAGTCATGTCCATCTACTTTATGAGATCATTCCCAGACGCTCTCATAGGGAACACACAGAAATGTAATTAATCAGACATTATTTGGGCTGCTTCTGTGCCAGCACAGGAAAGTCATGAACTAAATGTATGTGGGATTTCTACTTCATGGAGAAAGGAGCTGCCAGCATTCCAGCTTTTTTTCTTTTTCTCTCCCAAATGCAGTATTTTAAAAGTGGAATGCTGGAAAGCGAGGGATGTTTTCAGCTCCATTGTCTTCTTTATCTGCTCCAGGCAGAAGGCAGGACAATGCAGATATTTGCAAACTGAATGTAGTTTTCAATTCTTTCAATGCTGGTTCAGCCTCAGTGACTGTCTTGACATGGTCACGTTATTGAAACGGATCACTGGAAAATGTTCTGCCACAAGTACTACAAGTGCGTGGTTGCCAAAAGGCATGGTAATGAGGTAGCACTGCCAACAACAGGCAAATCCTGAAAAGCCAGACTAGGTGTTTTAAGAACACAATGGGAGATCTGGGTGGCATTTGATCTCCTAAAAGGCATCCTCCAGCTGAAATTTGCCTGAATAAAATCTGTGTTCCTCTTACCCCTACACCAAGAAGCTGCAGGTGCAAGAGAGAAAAAGGGTGACTGTAGAGGCAGGCATTTGTGGCATTTGCTGCTGTTCTTAAAGGAACTGGATAACTTGGGAGTTGACAGCATAATGCAAATGGAGAATGAATGAAGGTTGGAGATCTGGCTGCAGGGCAGTAGAAACTAGAAAAGGAACAAGGGAATGATTGGACCAGAGATGACTGGAAGTTCCTCATTGCACATGTCTTTACCAGAAAATGTCCATTTGCAGTAACTGTTTAATTCAAAAGAGGTTGGACTGAGAAAACTTTTTGAGACTGGTCATCAGATTTTAATGATGGAGACAATTAACACATGGGAACATTTATGTATATTCCTTGTTATTGGTACATGTCAAATTGAGAGCAGACATTTTTCCTGAAAGATTTTCTAACTTTTGCAGTATTGAAGACAGAAAATTCCTCTTGCTGGTGTTGTACAGAGATCTCTCAACACAGACATGGTGGTTCTTTTTGGTTTTGGACTCTGTGATTAGATACTAGGCTGTGGCAGGGTTGTGCATGCTTACTCTTGAGTCCAATACATTCTTCACGTCAAGAGTCAGAATCTTACATATCACATGTGAATTTCCTCAGTTCTGGGCAATAGACTAGCCTGGAATTATCAAACTCATATTTTTGGGAGGAGAAAAAAAAAATTATGTTCTAGTTTCCTCACAAACTAAACCTGCCCAGTCTTGTGCTATCACGAACTTCCATAGACTGGGAAATAAATGTGACTGTACCTGGTCAAACCAAAGATACTAAATCTGCCCCATACCTTTAAGTGCCCTTGTCGCCCTTCTCCGAGCCTTCTCCAGCACTGCTAATCAGTTTTATACCTGCACCCCTTTTCAGACGACTGTGTGCAGCTTTTAATCTCTTTGCTACATAGGAAAATGTGTCTCATATCACACAGGAAAATTAGACTCAGGACACTCTGGGAGTATGAGCATCCCCTCTGTCTCCTCACACTCTCCCACATCAGGCTGCAGCAGCAGCAAGTCATCAGACCATATGAAAAGCTCCTTGCTTTGAAACTAAGACAAGACCTGAGGGTCCCACTGAAATCCTGTGGGTGGTCTATCTATATAGAGTTCAGTATCAAACAACTTAAGATAATGTGGTTTTCTTTTCTTTTGAGGACTGTTCAACCTAATCTGTGCTGTTTGGACATTTTCCCCCACATTTAGCTGTGTTCAGTGCCATGTTTATGCTCTCAAACAGGGCTTCTCAAAATGGATAGGACAGTTTTCTCTCCGCTTTTTCAGTTTTCACATTCTTCATGCTCTTGTGGCACAGCATCTTTCTCTGCAGCTTAGCATACATAATGGCCTGAACATACTGTGCATACCTTGCACATGATTACTCAGAAAATTATGTAAATAACTCAGCAGTGAAAGGAAAAGGGTAGAGTAACATTCTGTCTTTCTGTGATGTTGCTACTGAAAAGGCATCTTTGTGCTTTAAGCACTGAGTTGTAGAATCCAAAGTGAAAACATACTTATGATTTTGATGTCAGATAGGAATACAAAAAGTGAGAGCAGTTTCATTTCCTGTTTATTGTTTCAGCAGTGAAGGATCCCGCATTTGATATAAATACACCCTCTGTCTTTGTGTGCCTCCGGTGCTGTTGCAGCAACTTTCCTTACAACACTTGCTGATGCGTATCTGATGTGTGCAGTGGAGGCAGAGGCTGAGCACAGCACAAGCAAGCCCTGACCCCCATTCCATTCCCTGTCAGCACCCACAGAGGCCTATTCATAACCAGATTTCTCTGCCCTTTCTTGATTTCAGGTAGATTAGCAGTAGTGGCCATGGTGGTATTGTTAGTCTTATTCTTGTCATTATTTCACAGATGGAGCATACCCATGTATTCCTCTTACTGTAATGAACTGCTTCCAGTAAGGATATATCTTTACTGAGCTGAGATACAGTGTTGTCAATATGGTGTTGCTAGGTCATAATTTTTAACAGTATTTCCTGTATTCTCATCATCAGTCTAGCCAAGGTCCCCACCCTGTGGCACATAGTATTTAGGATGTGAAACTGTGGTGAGACATTCTCCCCATGTCATAGTGTAGGATTTCACAGAGTATAGCTTCAGGACCCTTTAGCCCACTGAGTCTGTCCATCTGAGAGAACAGAATTTTTATTCTAGCCCTTGAAGATGTATTTGCTAATCCCACTACAGACCTGAACGTATAACAAGCTATTTAGGATTTTTTCCATATGACGAAATTATATCCTTTTTCACTTTTTCTTCCACTCACCTTTGAAATTGTAAGTTTTTGGTTTTTTTTTCTGCCCTGCACAATACCCTTCATCCATAGCCCTAGACTGTAAGAGGGGTAAGCAACTCATTATACCTACTGCCTGCAGGAATCCAGCGAATGACTGAAGGTCTCCCCTTTGCATAGCTTAGAAATAACGGGGTAGAAGCAGGAATAACATGTAATTAATTTACTGGAAACCTAGAGAGGACAGAGAAATTAGTATGTGCATGCAACCATTAGAGAAGGAGGGGTGCTGGTGTGAGACAAAAGGCATATGCAGGCTTTGCCACCATTTTTGAATATAAGTACCTGTCAGGTATGGGAGGGTAAGTGAAAGCTGCATTCAGAGCTTTTACATTACTTCCTCCTTCTTTTCCTTCATATTCTATTGCTTAGTGCCTTGTGAGTGTGATAAATGAAGGTTGTGAATATACAGGAGGTTGTGAATTCTTTCTTTATGGAGACTAACCAGGATCAGGACCAATTTCCCTGCTGGATGCAGACAGTAAGAGCTGTTAAAACCAAACCAGACAAACAAACAGGGGATGGAACTATGGGGAGCTTAAACCATGCAGCGAACTTGTGTCCCTTAATTTACATACCCTTGCTTTGAAACACTGACTGAGACATTTAAGCCATCCTGAGCACCATTTGACTGACACATTTAGTGTGTAGAAAACTGGTCTGCTGCACATCTGTCCTCTGCAGATGTGACAGTTACAGGGAGGACTTGTGAAGGTATTGTTTCTGATTTCTCCTCTCTGAGAATAGAAAGATCAGTGGGTTGAGTACACTGACAGGTGGAAGAATAGGCATCAGAGGGGAAACCTTGATGGAACTGGTGTAAATAAAAATTCCCATCTACACCTGTGGGCTCTGAATTATTTACACTGAACTCTCATTTAGAGCTTAATGGCCACTTTTTATAACAGCACATCTCAAAAATGTTAAAATACAAGACTATGCAAATATACCTGTAAAGTAATTTTGTCAGAAAATAAATTTTGGAGGCTGCTTGTTTTCCACCAGGAGAATACCAGTAATTATTTAAATATTCTGGAAATATAATTAAAGTTTTCTTCTGTTGGTAAATCCTGTGCAGTTTTTTAATGGAAATTACCAGTCAGATTTCTGCATGGATGACAGAGCATTCCAGTGACTAGTCATATTAATCACAGCCATAGCATAGCATGGGAGGTCAGCTGCATCAGTGTGACCTACTGCCAGGTTCAAAGGCTGCTTTTACCAATCACTCATGTACACACCAAGCCAAGAGGAGCCTATCTGCAGCCCCTTTCTGGGATCTCACAGTACAACAGGAGAGAATTTATCCACAAAATTTCTATTCATAGAAATTGAAAAAAATTTGCCTTCATTTAGATCAGTTTGGCAGC
>JAYRBT010000001.1:26945143-26984306 GCA_036023395.1 Myiotriccus ornatus
GTTGGTAAATCCTGTGCAGTTTTTTAATGGAAATTACCAGTCAGATTTCTGCATGGATGACAGAGCATTCCAGTGACCAGTCATATTAATCACAGCCGTAGCATAGCACGGGAGGTCAGCTACGTCAGTGTGACCTATTGCCAGGTTCAAAGGCTGCTCTTACCAATCACTCATGTACACACCAAGCCAAGAGGAGCCTATCTGCAGCCCCTTTCTGGGATCTCACAGTACAATAGGAGAGAATTTATCCACAAAATTTCTATTCATAGAAATTGAAAAAAATTTGCCTTCATTTAGATCAGTTTGGCAGCACTACCTTCATCTGATCATATCAGTATTACGGTACTGATATAACACTGTATCAGTTAACAAGATGAGAGCTTGTCTGAAGATCTATCAGGTGTTAGAGAAAACAGAGTGAGGAGTGGTGTCCCCATCCCATCTGATCCTCTTCTCCTGATCTGCTTATTCTGCTACTGACAGAGGTGCAACTGGGGAGAACAGCAGGTCTCCTGCCTAGGTTAGCTTGAGATAAATTACTGAAAGCATTTCAAAGATATTTTGGAGTCTAGCTCCCAGAAAACTGACCCTACTCTCCTTTCTCCTCCAAAATAAAATCATCCAAACTCAAGTACCTGAAGTAGAGACCTTATGATGTAAATATACACTAATCAGGAGCATATGTCATAAAAGCAACCATGTATCATGGGCCTTAGTCTGCACTTACTGAATTAAATCCCAGGTATTTATTTGAAGTCATGGGTAAGACAGTCCAGTTCACTTCACTGCTTTTGAAGATACCATCTGAAGATACCACCTTGTGACATTTAAAAAAAATAAAGCCAAATTCCTGTCAAGCAGGCCAAATAACTTTGTGTCCTACTTTACCTGTATAATTTAAAGTAAGCAGGCTTAAATTTACTTTTACGTATACTCAAATGTGTGAAGCTTCTCACAGTAGTGTAGTGGTACCTTTGAACTTCCCAGCTTCTCAGCAATCTTCCCTTTAAATATAGAAAATGCATTCAGCTTCTGCTCTTAGATGAGGTGCCTGAATATGGCTCCTTGCTCCAAATCCTATTGATATTTTAATTAAAAGTATCTGTAAACACCTGTAGCTTTTTAAAAAGAAGTGTCACAAAACCCCTCCTTGCTTCCATTTATCCCAGTGTGCATTAGTGACCGCGTGAGGCAGCGTGATGTGACCAGCACGTCTTTCTGTACACAGCACTCACTGACTCGATCCATCTGAGACTTGCCCTTTTATTTCAGAGCTCTCTCATTGCATCTTGCTCCTTAATTGCCTGGAACTAAACCAAAATATTCTAAATGGCCAAATTACTTCTTACAGTAATCCACACTCTCATGCTTCTAAAGAATAATGTTAAAAAAAAAAATTGTCCCTTTGGTGACAAGTTTTAACTAAGCATTTTCATTGACCTCAAAGTTTTTGACCTAAGAGATCTGTACTGAAACTGTGCTGTCTGGTCTTTGAGGTATAAACTCAGAGCTAAACTTCATTTGGAAGTCAGCCAAAGATGTCTGGAGAAGGTGAAGTCAAGTTGAATAAATGAAGTTTTTAAGACTTAAACCTTAGCTGTGATATCTTTAGAAATTCTGATCCCAGGTGAATCAGATAAAGCTCCTGAAATGGAAGTAATGTGGCTTTGTTCATTCAGCTTTGAAAAAGTCAGCCATAGCTAACATCAATTTTGAAAGCAATTAATTTAATCCAGCAATTAAAAATGTTCAGGTCATACATCTCAGAGATTGAAAGTTTTTGATTTCATGAACCTTACCTTCAGAAATCCTTCCCTTGTTAATGGAAACATTTCTCAAAGCATTTCAAAATGGAACTTAAGCGAAACATAAAACTCAGCATTTCATCTAGAATCTATTCTTGGGCAGGCTATTTTCCCATGTTTTTCCAGTTTTGGGACCTGTTACTTTTCCCAATGGATCTCAAGCATAAAAGCATTGACACTTTCCTGTTTTCAGATGTAACTCAACACAAAACTGCAGACTAACTGCTATCCTGACTCATAGTGCATTCCAAGGAAGGGTAGGTTTCAACTCATGAAATATTCTGCCATTCCAGCTGAATTACCCTAAAACGGTGCAGCCTCACAGACACAAAATCGATTGCCTGTGCAACTTTACAGGAGAAAACACAGTAAAATTTGAGAATAACATGTATTAAAGATACTTTCTTCCTGCTGCTTTCCACAAAGAAGTTTCTCTCTTTTCTTGATAAGCAGTCATCCTGCATCAGCTTCTTTCCCTGCCAGCCCATTCAGTGCCCGAAACGAGGACTCCCAAGTTCTGAAGCACATTTGCACCAATCCTCTGCTCTGGGTTAGCTCTGTGCACACGTGCAAGATAGTCAGAAAACTCAGCTTCTCCATTTTAGAGAAGAGAGGAAGCTTCAAGAAACAGTTTCAATTTCACAGGCCAACTCTGAGGGCATCTTCTGAGTTGGTGTCTAAAGCAAATATATGAAAGTACCATAATAATGAGAAGGGTTACTCCTTCAGTGAAGGCACTGAAATATCTAATTAACAAGTTAGCAGTTTACAGTAGGATTTACATTTATAGCATGTCTCTGTTCTCTGATATAAAGAGGCTGACTGTTCTCTCTCTCACAAAGTGAAGTATGTGATGTGAAGCCAAATTTCCCCGAGCAGAGCTCCCAGGCACCTGTGCATCCAGCAGTATGCCAGTGCTGTGGCTCAGCCTAAAGCCATGAGGAGCTGACACAGAGAGTATCTCTGAGCCCAAATCCCTGGCAGCATCACACTCAGCACAGGCTTAGCAGACACTGCCATCTGCATTCAGAAACATGTCAGAGGAGCGTGGAAAGAAACCTAGTAGGAGAAGCTTTGTGTCAGAGCATTTGCTCAGGCATCACAACATCCAGGTTTAGGGTTCTGAGCAGAAGGGACAGGCCAGAGTCAACACTGCAGACATGCTGTCTTTCAACTTTCAGAGATTTTAGGGGACTTTTCTAAGTTCATCTCATCCTCACGACCTCTGAAGTGAACTCTCAAACTGAAAAGTTATAAACCAGATCTAAACCCCATAGGACAAATGTGCCTCTTGCATAACCACTGAAGACAAAACCAAAATTTTCCAAATTTAGTAGGGTGTAAGAAGCAGCATAAGTCACTTTTGCCTTTTGTATCTGGAATTCTTCACTCTGCCTCAGTCCTAGACTCCTCTCTGCTGTTTCCCTCTTTCTCACTGTATTTTATTTATATTTTTATTTTTGCTCCCCCAGGTATAATTTTCGAGGCTTCCGCTGGCTCCAGGCTATGATCTTTGCCATAGAAGAAATAAACAGTAGCCCTACTCTCCTTCCCAACATGACCTTGGGATACAGGATATTTGACACTTGTAATACAGTCTCTAAAGCCCTGGAGGCCACACTGAGTTTTGTGGCCCAGAACAAGATAGACTCCTTGAACCTGGATGAATTCTGCAACTGCTCAGAACATATCCCTTCCACCATTGCAGTCGTGGGGGCAACCGGCTCTGGCATCTCTACTGCTGTGGCCAATCTGCTGGGACTCTTTTACATACCTCAGGTATGCTTCCACCTCACTTATCCAGGTTCCAGAAGTGGTCTGCCTCTCTGCTCTGCAGAGATTAAACAAAGATTGTTTAATCTTTGCCATTTCCAACAGAACTTCAAGCAGAAAAACCATACAAAATGGGGGGAGTTTCTTAATGGTAGAAATATGTCTTGCTAGCAATTATCAGTCCCCAAACACAAAGGTTACCAAGCAGGCAATAATTTGGCCAACAGCAACTCAGTCTAGGAGGACTAGACTTGTCTAGAGTGGCTTAGTCTATGAATACAGCTATTACAGATCAGTCACTGACAGTTCCCAGACCTGACAGATTAGTTGTGTTGTTACTTCACAATGGTGACTCTAGTCCTGTCCAGCTCCCACAGAGCCCACTTAAGGCAGAGCTCAGTCACTGCCAGCTACTCTTGAGATCTCTCAGCATCTCCGATCATTCAAGTAGGTGACCTGTGAAGTTGTTTCTTGTTCTGGTAAGGTCCTGTGGAGGTTTGCTCTGAGCTGACCTGCTTTTTTTTGCCCTAGGGCCTCCAAAACAGGGTTTGTGTAAGCACCTGGATATGCACTCTCTTATCCTGAGGTGTGGAGATGTAGGTTGTGCCAGCTCCTTTATTGCAGCATCTTTCTAGCTGCATTCTGACTTTACTGGGGCCAGTACCAACATCCATGTTCCCATCCTTTTATTAAACAAGCCTGTTGCTCTGCCAAGGCTGGCATATTACAGTTTAATGTTGTTGCTCTTGATTTTAGATTTCTATACTGAAGGCAACTTTGGAAAAACTGCTTAGCCTTATCCATTTATGTCTTACCTTGAATAACCTAACATTTCCAGTTCCTCTTCTAAAATGAATACAGGTGCCAGAGCTCACAAGAGTCCTTATAACAATAGTGTGTGACAGTGCACTCTCAGTCTGTCCTGAGAGATATATCTTTACTTCACCCAGGGCTCCAGTTCCCATCTCCACTACAAATGAAGAAGGAAGGATTCTTGATTGTCCAGGGCTCAGTAATATATCTTGTCTATTTAATCTTATCAGTCTGACTCCCTTGCAGGAGTCTAAAAAACTGAACACTTGGTCTCTGAGTAGAGCAGGAATGGTTTAAGCTGAGACCAATATGTGCTCTCCAGGTATTGCCCAGAGTAGCATTGAAAGTCGGCATGTAATAAACACCATGGTGACATTCTAAGGGATATTGTTGATTTACACATCGTGTTACCAGGTGAACAAGGGCAGCCAAGAAAGGTCGGTGGGTTTGACTGAACATGACAGATGTTTGCAATTCTCAGGCTTTCCGTTTGAAGAGGGAATGGCATTTGTGCTGTGATGAAGTAGCCTTACCCAGAAGCTGCAGAAATGGATAGATGTCAGGAGGTTCAGTTCTGGCATGAAATCAGCCAGATGGTTAAGTATGACAACTGCCTTTTAAACTGGGAGTTGCTGGGCAGAATTATCTCAGCCGTTTATAGCAAGGCCATTAGTAAATTCATGTTTATTAGGCCCTGTATTCCGGTACGACTCTGTTGTTTCTCAGTATCTCGCCTCAGTGTACACTTAACAGCACATGTGGGAGTGGGATACCTTGCATGTACCTCCTGGCAAGAGGTTGTAGAAAGTGACAGTAGCACTAGGCAAGAGCCTGTCCAGGGGAGAGTACAGCTCTGTGAAAGGAGAATTTGCTCCTGTCGCCCTTGAAATTGAACTAGGAGATGTTCTTTTCTTTCTTCTTGGAGAAACATTAAAAACCAGAGTTTAAGGAGGAGATAAGATTTTCGGTAAATTTCCACTTTGTACAAAATGAACTGTTTATAGAAGATTTTTACAAATGAGAATCTCTCCTAAAGAATTCAGATACCAATCTCTAAATGCAAAGATAAGTGAGTTTCAGAAGTTCCCCAGATCTTTAAACTATTATTATCTGGGGGTTTTGGTTTTTCTCCTACTTGTAGAAAATTTAAATTATATCTTAAGAGCATATGGCACTTGTTCTGATTAGGAAAATAAAATAGTTCTTGATAGCTTTAGAAAAGGAAATAAAATCCAATTTTAACATAAAACAGTGGCTTATAAAGCATGGAATGTCTACTGACTTCTTTGCTGATTCTGGCCAGCAATCAGGAAATAACTGCTAAAGCATCATTACCACAACACTCTGCAGGATCAAGGGAACTGATATACATTGCATTTTTCTTACGTCAACTGGCAGGGGTTGTATATAAAATATGGCACCTAATGGAGCCTGTTTAAGAATGGGACAGATGTCAGAGCCAAGGAGAGACAGACAGAGTAGATTCAGAATAGCACTACCACCCTGCTGTCTCCTTTCTTTTTTGAGACAGAGAAAGCCTACAGTTTGTCTTAATTATGTGCTTTGCCCTCATTTATCTAAAAGATAAATTCTTTTTATCTCTGAATTCAGCAGGAAGTGCAGCAAGATAGGGCAGCTGTGGTTCACCTCTTTGCCATTCCGCTGACCTAGTGCCAGTTTCTCTCTCCCTCAGATCCTTGACCTTGCAGGTGCTTCTGTACATGTGCCTCTGTAAGACAGGCATAGCTACAAGAACATACAGACCCTCAGGGTGGACCACGTGCAAACACAGACTATGTAGCTGCAGTGTGGTGATCAATTCTCTCTTTGCCCCACCCAAGGTTAAATAGGTTGGCAATGACCCTGGGTAAATGTAGGCAATTTATTTCTAGGCCCTTCACTTTATGGTGTGTTTTCCTTGTTTACTGCCCTCTCACAGGTCAGCTATGCCTCATCCAGTCGTCTCCTGAGCAACAAGAACCAGTTCAAGTCCTTCCTCCGCACAATCCCCAACGACGAGCATCAGGCCACAGCAATGGCAGACATCATCGAGTACTTTCGCTGGAACTGGGTGGGGACAATCGCAGCTGATGATGACTATGGCCGGCCTGGGATTGAAAAGTTTCGGGAAGAGGCAGAGGAGAGAGATATCTGCATTGATTTTAGCGAGCTCATCTCCCAGTACTCGGATGAAGAGGAGATCCAGCAGGTGGTAGAGGTCATCCAGAACTCCACAGCAAGGGTTATTGTTGTTTTCTCCAGTGGTCCAGACCTGGAGCCTCTCATCAAAGAGATTGTCAGGCGAAACATCACTGGCAAGATCTGGCTGGCGAGCGAGGCCTGGGCCAGCTCTTCCCTAATAGCCATGCCGGAGTTCTTCCGTGTCATTGGCAGCACCATCGGGTTTGCACTGAAGGCAGGACAGATCCCAGGCTTTCGTGAGTTCCTGCAGAAGGTGCATCCCAAGAAGTCCACCAACAATGGCTTTGCCAAGGAGTTTTGGGAGGAGACTTTTAACTGCTATCTCCCTGATGGGTCCAAAAATTCTCCAGCTTCAACTTCCTTCCACAAGGGCCATGAGGAGGGACTGGGAGCTGGAAATGGAACGTCTGCCTTCCGACCTCCGTGCACAGGGGATGAGAACATCACTAGTGTGGAGACACCGTACATGGACTACACACACTTGCGGATATCCTATAATGTGTATTTGGCAGTATATTCTATTGCCCACGCCTTGCAGGATATATATACCTGTACCCCTGGGAAAGGACTCTTCACTAACGGGTCCTGTGCGGACATTAAGAAGGTTGAGGCGTGGCAGGTAAGTCCCTCTTTTGTGTGCCTGTGCAGTATACCTGCAGAAAAAAAAGACAAGCTGTCCCAGATGCCTTTCAGGGTGTCTTTCATAATCCTGGATATCAAACACAGCGTAAGGCTCCTGAGTCAGTGTATATCGCTGTGTGTGAGTTAGGTGCACACTCCCACCCCACAGGAAACGTAAGGTAAGTTGTGTTAGGTTTGCCTGCAGTGAAAGGGGCTTAAACCAAGTTAAATTTTCTTGCATCCGCTGCGGGCCAGAAGTGCACACACAGACAATTACCGCAGCCTGGCTGACGCAAGGTAACTTGATCATATATTGAGCCTTACATAAACAAGGGGGCCTGGAGAGAGCACATAAACAAGGAAAACAGTTTTTAGAGTTCATTTTCTTTGGCAAGCTTTACATCTTTTGCAATCCCACAGCAATTTTCCATACAGGCTGTACTTTTTCCCCACAGTTTTAAGCTTATATAGAATCAAACAAAAGCAGGTTGAGCAATGACGGAAAATAATGTGTGGCTTTTGGGCAGAAAATAGACAGCTGCTTTGATTTGGCAATGATATTTGTGAACTGATAAAATGGTACTAGTGACTTACATTTATCCATTCATTTAGTGCATTCTGCCCTCTGGCACATGGATGGTATTCTGGCATTTTGTCTTCTGATCCTTTGTGAATACTCTGTACCTTACCATATGTTTGATCATGCTATCCAGTATGGTATTCGGCACATGGTTTTAATATCTACTGCATTCTTAAACAACACAATTAGCATGGGCTATCAAATGATAATATGGCAAATATGTAGCAAATTCTGTTTGCCCCATTCTGGTCATCATAAAAAATTTGGGCTCAAACATGCCTGAAATCAGAGCAACACAGGTGAAAGAAAGGGGGATTATATCTCCATTTGCATGGGTAATTTCCTCTCTTTGGGATTGTCTAACCAAAACAAAAGCTCTCCTTGCCACAGACTGCAGATGTTGAGCCAACATTTGCATGTGGGAACAGCAGTTTATTCCTGTCTTGTCTCAGTCAGCTCAAAAACACTAGTCAGATCAAAGGCTTTGTCTTGGCATTTATGGGAAACTATTGCTCTAGGTACCTAATCAGGTTTACCAAAACCACTTTACTCAGAGTTGATGAGTGCAGGGTTTGACCCTGGTTTAGAGGAATCCAGTGATTGATGGCTCCCTCTGAGGTTTCTGTCTTCCAAAGCTATTCTTCTCCTCAGGAAAATACTGTCAGAGGTGAGCAAGACACGGATTTAGCTTTCCCTGTGTCACTAAAAATGATCCAGAATAAATGTAGCTTTTATTCATTCCTTTACACCTTGTCAGCTTGGAAAGTAAAGCAGGATATTCATGCCATTGCTAAATAAAATAATGTGTTTCTTGAAGATTCCACAGCTGGGAAAAATGACCTCTCATTTCTGTGTTGCTTGTCTGATGCTGAAGGATATTTGTATCAAAATGTAAAGCATCCTGCTGATCTGGGCTTTTGGGTATACATGCTTGTCCAAAAGAAGGGAATCAGCATCAAGAAGGAATATGTGGGGAGTAACACAGATGGGTAGGAATAGGGAGTGCTACGAAGCAACAGGCTATACTTGAAATGACTGCCATTAAATGGTGTTGGCTATCAGGCATATTTGATATTTGTGCATTTTTTTTCACTTCATTTCAAAATCAAACACATGAATAGCAGCTTAACGCCAAATCTGTGTGCACACCTACTTCACACCAGGCATTGCAGCTCATTACCCTCAGGAAGCTTTCCTCAGCCCTGGGGGTAATGAGTTCACCTCACAAACGAGCATCCTCCAGCATCTCCACAGAGATGTTTTCTGACAGCCAGGCAGAAGAAAAACTTTCTATTAAAGTCAATCTCATTTGCAGAGGTCCTTCTGCCAGCAGTCACCACCCGCTCCCTTTCTCGCAATCAGCTCAAAGTTTTCTTGATGGGAAGTGACCTGAGAGAGCAAGGACAGTGTAGGAAGCCTCCATACCTGTGACTGGAGGCAGCAGCTGCTAATAATGTCTGCAATTACTGGCCAGGGGATGTGTGGTACAGATAAAGCAAACCTGGTGAACTTGCTGGCTCCATTAGCCTGAGCTCCTGTCCAGAGCAGCCCTTGCCAGTGGGAATGTTGGCTGGGGAGGATAAATGATGTGTTCTACAATTTAATTATGTACCATTTAATTTTGTTGCCTTTCAAAGACATTATCTTATTAACACATACGAGTTTTTATTGTTGTCTATTAATTACTAATTTTATGTGTTATGATACAAACCTTTTGGAGGATGCATTGTGTCTAATTTGTGAAGGATGTTTTTGTGGGTCTGTATATAAAACCAGCTTTTTTAGCTCAATGATCAGTTTGTTTGAATTGGACAGCAGGAAACCTAGCACAGAATTACTGTTTTTTAAATCGAGTGCAGTTCTCCTATTCAGAATTTACCATCTACAGTTTAAGAAGGCTCTCAGCATGGAGAGCAATGGATTCTTCTGTGTCTCCTGATCTTAAATATCAAAAACTACCACCTTTTATCTCTACTTATTTATAGCTACTTGTGTGAGAAGCTGCTTAGTCATTTTCCCCACACGAGTCAGTGATCTGTGACAGACCCTGTCTATAAACCCAGTCTTGCTTCCTTTTGTTTTACCAGCACCTCTGAGCTGGCTGTGAGCATCCCCACTAGAGATGGGACTGGCCAGCCTAAGCTCTCAGGCGTCCCCAGCATGTTCAGAGATGCAGGCACAAGCCAAGATGACAAGCAGGCAGGACAGCTTCCCGGCTGTGCCTGGAAGAGGCCGTGCCACTCACTTCGCATGCAGAGCTCCCCAGGGAGTTCAGAGTCCTTTTTCTGAAAATGGGAAAGCTGGCACTTTGGAACTCTATAGAAAATTGCATACCTTAATAGGATGTCTGTGCTGCCCTTACTCTGAGCGGTCTTATTTTAAGAATCTAGCCTGCTGCAAGGTAGAAGATAATCCAGGTGCACACCTTTGCAAGATGCCTGCAAAGAGCAGATAATATTTTCTCCGTGTGCCATTGTCGTGTCCCGCACAATATTGAACAAGATCAGGTCAATTACTTCTTTTTGCAGTGTTTTGTTCAGGTAACAAAAGGGTACAGGGAAATTCAGAACGAAGTATATAAATTCTGTCACTTATGGACAAGGCAAAATTTTACAAAAAGTGCTAAGAATTAAAGTTCGTGACTGCACATAGTGCAAGAGAAAGAATCCTCCTACAGATCTCCAATACCTCTGGCTGCCCATTTTCTTCTGCTGGTAGGTTGTGACTTTTTAAGAGACTGTATTGAGTCGAGCTAATTCTATTTGTTGCTTTCATTTGTGACTCATTTCCCTCAAACAGAAGCTCTTCCATAAACTGCAGAATAGTGGTGGGAAGGTATGGCAAGAGGTAGGACATGGGCTTAGAACTGCTGTACTGATAATTCCTCTTTGTCAAAATTCCCTGCATCTTTGGCCTGTTTGTCCATAACAGCTCAAACACTCTGCTTTTGAAGCCCTTTCTTCGTAATATATTCCCTGACAAGATTTTCAAAGTCCCCCAAGTTCCTTCATTTTCTTCATCTCTTCCCATGTGGCTATTTCCATGATCACTTCTAGCAGCAACTCTGTTTGGTCTTTTTTCACGTCTCCTCTGAGCATTTACAGAAGGCTGTCTGTGTCTCTGTCTCATTTCAAACACTGTGTGGTCCTGCAAAAAAAATAGGGAGAAAACTAGTAGGGAATCCTAATCTGTCTTTCAAAGAAAATATTTGCTACTTCATCTTCTTTCTGTGTGAGAAGAGGAAAGACCTGTCCTTTCTTCAGACACAGTTCACTCAGTTTCTGCACTTTCATTTGGATTCTTGATGATTGGCAACAAGCAGCTGATGGGCCTCTTTTTCTGTCTTTCAGTAAAAGCATTGCAATTAAATGGGCAAAATAGGCTCCCAGGGATTTGAGAAGGTAAAGGTGCACAGTCACAGGGTCATGGAGCAGAGCGTCCTTGGGTTGACTCATAGACAATTTGCAGGTTGTGGTTACACTGTGGCCTGTGAACTTTGGCATGAGTGAAAAATGAGAGCTCTTCTATGCACCAAGGCAAAGCATACTGCACTGGCTGAAAAATGTGTTGTGCTAATAGTTAGCAGGTTAAAGACATGTTCATGTAAATTATTCTATGCCTAAAAATCGGATTAACCTCAAACTTAGAGAAAAGCTGCCATATGCTGTTCCACAAAACAAAAACAAATACAAGTTTGCTTCACCTAGCAACATCTAAAGTCCTTTATTACACCTGTGCACCTCCCAGCCAATGGTTCCTTCCTCTGTGCTGGTGATACACATTATGAAGAGGTAAAAATGGATTGGTGCCTTCTCTGGCTTTACATTTAGGTATGTCTGGCTGCTGGAAATTGACTCTGCAAGGCTTTAAAGTAAATGATGCCTTAGATGACATACGTCTCTCCAGACCTTTGAACCTAATGGCTTATCTAATCAATTTTTGTGTCTGTTAAACTATAGAGGCCTGTCTGAACAGTTCAAAAACAGCTGCTTTGTGGTATTAGGAATTAAACAGTATCAGAACAGTTATTGGCTGTGGCTAGTGTGAAAATTAGTCATTTGGGAAGAATTGCAAGGAAGACAGAGGAAGCTGCTGAATATAAGGCAATTGCAAAACTTCACCTAGTCTTCATTACAAATGCACTGGAGATAATATTTGTTATGAACAGAAAGCAAGCAGTGTGCCTTTATTTCAGAAGACCAACTTGAGGGGCAGACAACTTGAGCCACACACAGAAACGTGAGTCAATAGAGCAAACACAGCTATTTCCCCACAAGGGCAATAACAGATGATTGGTTATTCATCAGTTTGGAGATAGCAGCTTGCCATCAGCAGAGAACATCACTTGTAAGATCTTCAACTGAGCAGACAACAAATGGAGTATTATTTAGATGTCTCTGCAACTAAAAGGAGAAAGACTTAACCAGACCTTACTAGAGCAGGGAGTCAGAATGTCACTCATAGAAAATGCGCTGGAAAACTATCGCCCTGACAAGGTTGCTAGAAGAAGGGTGAATGAATTGCATGCAGCACAGTCTCTCTGCTGTGAGGAAAGGAGTTGTGGTTATTAATTACTTGGTAGAAAACAGCTGAGATTCTTTTGAATTGGGGTACTACACACTGCCTGCTGAGAAAACCCACAGTATTCTTGTCTGCTCCCAAGGATGTTGAATTTTTCATAAAAGTTATTTTTATATAGTCATTTATATGCTGCATTGCAACAAAAGCTGTATTTGAAAAGAAGTGTTTTCTTATATTTATGAAGCTCATTTATGCAGTAACTCAGTCACTTGGGAAAAAGAAGTCAGTTTTGCAGCCTGTGGTGGGAATTATGAAGACATCAGACACCGGTATCTTCTACGAATACACAGCGTGTCTCTGTTACCAAAGGATGTAAAGTGTCTTCTAGGACTGACCTTTCCTGATGCTGCTCACAAATGGAGCTGGTGACAAAGGGCACCTTAAGAGCTTCCTGAAGGCTAAAGTGGGATGAGGAAACAAGCTGGATTATAAAAAAATTCAGTTTCATTTTATAACCACTCCTCTGACTTGGCTGATTTTCATTTATCCCAAGGTAGGGTTGAAGCTAACTTCAAAGGCATGATAATCATAGCATAGTTTACTATTTCTTTTCTTTCTGGCTAGTAAGCCATCTCCACAGATGCTTTACTAACCATCCACAAAGTTTTATTGATGAAGTGAACTTTCATGCACTACAAAGGACTGGTGTTACTCCACACAGTGGGGGAATTTTGGACGAAAGAGAACAAATTACCTTTTACAGTGACCCTTTTGCCTTGTAGAATTATGAGTGATCTTCCCATTGAACTAGGAGCAATACTTTGCTCAGAAAGGACTTCTACCTGTGTCTGTAGGAGGAATTCCATGAAGGAATTACATGAAATCAAAGCCTTGATTTATTTGTTCTATTTGTTGTCCAAGACTTACATTGATAGAGGAAATGGAAAAAAACAGAGTTAAGCTAGTAGCCAAGTGGAACTTGTGCCCAAACACAGTGAAAGTGAATCCACTGGGATATTAGTTGACCATTGATGGGATGATGACTGTGTTTACCACAGATGCCCACTCTGAATGTCCAAAACAGTTGCATGAGTTCAGGCTACTCAGTGTGACTATAGGAAACTTTGGGACTCTTTGTTTTGGTTTTTTTCATGGATAGTAGTTCTTGTCTAGATTATAAATAACCATTAAACTCCGGTTTCATGAATTACTACGGTTTTATTTGAAGAAATGACACTTTGTGTGCAGAACCAGTTGGTTCTCATTCTAACAGAGACAGCTAACCTAACCACTGAAGTAATTTATCGTATTGTTCCAAATAGGCAAGAATTTACAGTCAAAAGCTATGACTTCCTCCTGGCCTAGAGAAAGGCAGAGTTCTGCAAAGCAGTATCAGCAGTGTTTTGTACAGGATGCAGCTTCAGACCTCACTGGGACTTTAAAGAGACTGATCCATAAAGGGCTGTTAGAAGACAGAGACAGCAAATGGGTGCAAAGGGACACATATATAGCTTTGTTCTCTGCACAGCTGGGTAGATACAACATTAAACACCTCCCAGAAAAGACATTTCAATCAGACTTTGATTACACAAGACAACATTTGTGAATTGTGCTACTTGAAAACACTGAGCTTGTAGGATAAACTTTGGCTCTATTATTTATAGCTTTAATAATTGGACAAGTATTTTTGTATTATTTAGCATTAAACCTAGACTTAATAAAAAGAATCCTATCTTAATCTGTTATATACTTTACCATAATAGTTATTTTGCAGTATGATGACCTCCCAAGAGCATTAAAACATTATTTACTCAGTCAGGACTTCTGCCAGTAGATTCTTCACCATTTGTACACAGAACTCTGGGCCATTGTACCCAGTTGACTTCTCCATATTGTATTTGCTACAAGTAAAAAACAAAGCAATTAGACTAGGTGGCTGTGATTTTTTTTTCATATCGTGGCTGCAAGTAAAGACAGCAGCATGCAGAGTACAGTACAAAGTATCATCTAACAGTACTGACAATTAGATGTCATTGTACCCTGTCTTTGTCTGTCCAGAAACCATCTCTCTCCACAAAACTTTAACAGACACCCAAAAAATGTCACTTTCCAAATGATCATGAAACCCTTCGTATAATAAAGTATGTAAATTTATGCCACATTCAGGAGAGTAAGTAATCTTGATCCAGCTAAGGGGTGCCTATCATCAGATGTAAAACCTAGGTATTTCACTTCTGAAGAGCTGTGTTTGACAGCCAAAGTTGTGTTTAGCAAGATTTATTTTCCCCAAAGACATGCTGACTAGTAGACCTTTTTTTTAATTAGTATGATCCATGGCAGGTCACATCTCTTGTCACAGATCATGTCTGATTTCCAGTTGGGATTTAACTGACCTTTAGTTTCATTGGTCCTTACTTGGCCTTGCTCTATTAGATTTAAAAGTCCAGATGAAGTATGCATCATTTTTCTCCATATAGTATTTATGCACACTGATCAAATTATTCCTCAGTCTTACCTTGATAATTTAAACAGAGTGGGCTTATCTTATAACTAAGATACATCTCCTGCTTTACTTCTGTATCTTGTCCATTTACACATCCTTCTTTTTGGCATACATTTAGTGTTCCTTCAACAGAGTCAGCACAGCCAAAGAGTGAAAAAAAAATCCCACATTTACATACTCTTATTACTTCCTCATTTGTAGGAGCATGAAGTACATAAGCTTTCCAATGGAAAGGTCGCATTAAGTTGCCAGTAATACTTTGCAGCATGTGGTACCCTTTCTGTGCCTTTGGCTTGAATTTCTTGACTTCATGCATAAGTCTGAATTTCACTGTATTAAACACAGATGTTTGAAGGTCATATGGGGGAAATGCTTTGTCTTGCATATTATTTACTGTTACCTTAATCCATGAATTTTACGAGAATTTTCCCAGCAGTGTTTTGTATCTGCTGCCAGAGTATTGATGAACACATTGGGAAACAGTGAGCTGTTTACTGAGGCTGGAGGAATTCCCCACAAACTAATAATCCGTCTCTGTTCATATCTGTTGGGCAACTCTTGATCCATGAACAAATGCTCTACATCAAATGTAAAGCTCAGATATTTTACTTCTGAAGGGGTGTGTTTGCCTACCAAATTTGGATTTAAGATCTGTTTTCCTTGAAGCTAATTGTCTGCAGCAATTATGCTTCTGTCCTATAGTTTTGTATTAATTGATCCTCAACCCTAAACTCTTGTTTTCAAACTGGTTTTCCTGTGATTGATGTCAGACTAACTAGCTTTTGGTAACAGGGGACATCCCTCCACCTTTTACAATATTGCCTTTGCTTGGCAGCTGTTGCAGCCCACCAGAGGCTGACTGTGGAGCAGCCCACTGGGCAGAAATCCAAGCCTCTGTAAGAGGAGTTAGCTGTGATTCATGCTCTTCACAGACCGTCATGGAGGGGAACTTCGGGCACACTGCTGGGAATGCAGTAAATGTGCATTTGTAGCAGAAAGGTGGATTGGAATAGCTGTATTGAATAATAGTAAATAGCAAACTGACTTTGTCTTTCAAAGCCAGTGGCATTTTTATATGTGTATCATAAACCTACTGTATTAATGCTCTTTTTATTACATATGGCGTGCTGTGATGAACTGTATGGTTCTGTCAGCCTTTTAGATCTGATTTAAATTGCTCAAGCTACTCTCTAATCTCTTTTTAAGGACCTTCTGCCTCAGTTAATGTCACATTATGGCTCCAAAAGAAGTGCCCTTGGGATAAGAATGTCCACGTTTTTTTCTGATAGCAAGGGTAATTCATTTGGCTTTCCTGCTTCTCCTTAGCTTTCCCTTTAGCTTTCTCTCCTCTTTAGCTGTCTCTTAAAGCCTTATGTCATGAGGATCAGGCATACCTGGCACCTTTCAATATGTTCGGTATGTTCAAGGAACTTATTAATGTGTTTCCTGGTCTGATTTTTGTTCTTTGTTCTCCAGGTGTTTTTATGGTCTACTTTCTGTTAGTATAACACTTGCGTTTCGCAGCCTTGGCTGGAGGATCTGTGATGGATTAGTGCTTTTAGAGCACACCATAATAACTGCTTTGAGCTTTATTTGTGTGATGAGGATAGCAACTCCTTAATTAATGAGTTTTTATTTTAATGAACACAGACAAAATTCAGTATAAGCTCAGGACTTATGTTCTGTAGGTGATTGCATTTGAAACTGCAGCTGTGCACAGGACCAGCATGAGTTGTGGAGGATCTTCAGAAAACAAAATATCCTGGTCCCACACTGTGTCCTGTGACCTCCTAACTGGTGGTTAAATCAGTCTGGAAAAGCAGCCATGCAATGCCAGAATACTTTAAGATCAGTTCTTGATTCCTGTGGATACCTCTGTGACCCATCAAACTGGTCTTTAAGAAGCATTTTAGACCCAGATCTGTAGTGTAATTGAGACAACTACAAACACCAGTAAATACCTATTGGGTTTTTCTGAAGTATCTCAGTCAGACCTGACTTGTACGGCCTCTGTTGTGAAATATACTAGGCTTGTGCTTTTGGTTTCTTTCTGGACATCTTTGTAAATATAGTAGTGAAGTAAATCTGACTCTAAATCAAATTAGTCCCAATTTATATTAAGTGCCATTTTGAAATGCTTGCCTTTAACACTGAGTTGCTTTCTCCTACCTCTGTAGCAGCTATTAATTTACTTCTGTCACCTTTCACTGTCAAGAAAGTGTCAAAGCTGCTGCAGTTTTGAATCATCGGAGCAGTGTTCCTTGACTGCTGGTGAGAAGACCACATAAGCTATCCCATCAAATTAATCCCAGTTACAGGCAGTAAAATTGGTCCTTGTCATAGGAAACCAGGCTTCATCAGTTTTCCAAGCAGACTAAGCACTCACAGCATAGCATGAGACAAGGGAAGCTCCAAGCACCCTCCTCTGAACAGCAAGTCATGTGTTTCCAACACAGTCCACTTGAGTTCCTCCCTCTCCCAAGTTCTGCAAGTTTCTGTTGGAGGGTCTGCTTCTTTCTCACAAAGAAAGGACAAAATGCATGGCTCCAGACATCAGCACCTTTGCTGTCGCTCCTCAAGGAGACGGCAATGGCCGAGGGAAAAGGTGGAGGAAGATGCAGCTCTCCTCTGCCTAGGGATCTCATACCTTTGGCAGAAGAAGAGCAGAACCAATTATCAGTTACAATATGACAATTAGCACATCTCGTCGTGTCAGCTTAATGTCCTGTACTTCTCTGGAGACCTGAAAAAAGTCAGTTGCCTTTGCAGGGACAGGGGTCTCTGCTTCTTTGAGAATATATCATCGCTTTCCCACAAATCACTAAATGTGTCATAAACAAATAATTCCACACTTTCATTTCTCTTGAAGTAAAAAACAGAAGTCAGACTGACAGTCGAAGAGCAATCATCACCACCTCTGGACCTCTCTAATCTTCCTTTAGTTTTATTCTTCTTCTCTGATCAAGTGACTAGAACTAACTGCATTTTCCAGGGGAGACTGTACTATTAATGTACATATTGGCATCATATTTTCAGCGTAATTTTCTTTCTTACTTCAATATCCTAATATTTTGTTTGCTCTTTCAGCTGCATAATGCATGGAGTGTTTTTACTGAGCTGCCTACAATAATGAGCAGGTCTTTGTCTTGAGTGGTTAGTTAATTTTCTTCAATAAAGATTATGAATAGCTTAAATTGCTACTTCTAACATATGGTACATTGTTTTTGTCAAACACATTTAGCCTCCAGTCATGTTATCCAGTGACCTACCTAGATTCACAAGGAAGTCCTTCAGTTCTTATCAAAGCATAACAACTTCCAATGTTCTTAAATTATTCTCGGCCTTTGTACAGCTATTCTTGAGTCTTGAACTGAACACTTGCTTTCACCCTGTTTTTCAAGTCACTGGTAGATCTAGCATTTTTTCAGAGCTGGGACATTCACCCCATCTTGCCAGATTTTCTTTGCAGTATTGTCAGTGCATCTATGGCTGACTATCAATGTTCTCTCTCTTCAACTCGTTGACACTAACCCTTCTTCCAGAGTTTTTTCCCCCTTTGTTCATTTGCACTATTGCCAGTGTGACAGTTTCAATCCCAGAGTACAGATCGAGCCTTGTACAGCAGGTCCTGACTAGTCTTTGTTGTTTTGGCATGAAGTGTTCAATATCCCCACTACAGACCACAGACTTCTCGTGCATGAAGCTGGGTATGTGTAACAGAAAGACATCCAAATTTTTTGGGGGGTGTTTACGGCCAGAATCACAGCTCTGTTCCTGGGTCACTTTCAATCTCTCCCCTGAGTTACCCTTTTAGTGATAAATAGTCACTTCAGAGCAGAAGTGACTAAGTAACAGGGAGCTTAGGTGGAGTCTGGTGACCTGTGATATGACCCGAGGGAATGGCACAAAGCTGTGTCAGGAGAGGTTTAGGTTAGATATTAGATGAAAGAAGGTCCTTCACTCAGAGGGTGGTTGGGCACTGGAACAGGCTCCCCAGGGCAGTGGTCACAGCACCAAGCCTGACCGAGTGCAAGAAGCATTTGGATGATACTCTCAGGTACATGGTGTGATTCTTGGGGATGTCCTGTGCAGGGCCAGGAGCTGGACTTCAGTGACACTTATGGGTCCCTTCCAAGTCAGGATATTCTGTGATTCTCTAAATGTCACAGGTAGTATGAGGTAATGAATCACATCCTTCACTCACTGAAGAACTCTGTTATCTTCTGAACCACTTTTGGATAAAGGTGGGATTAATGGTGTTGGCATATCCTGGCTTCTTGGTTTTAAAAGCAACATGAGCACTACATGTTGTCACCTGCTGGTGTACAAAGGGCAGCAGTGAAGGAGTAGAGATTATAGAGTGGAAGGAAATTTCAGTTCCTGCTGGCAAGAAGAGTGCTCTGGGCAGAAGGGTGCAATTCCTCTTCTCCCACCTCAGGCTTCTGGAAACAGGTATTACTGATGCAAGGGACTAGGGCCAACACCTTCCCGCCTGCTCAGGTCATTTGGGTCAGAACTGGTTAATGCTGTGATGACAGCACTGCCTTTGGGAGAGCCTGAGAGTTGACCCTACATAAAAACAAGGCAGAACAAGATATTCCAAAGTAGACAATGCAGAAGGAATTAAAGATTTGATACAGAAGGTAAAAATTAGAGTTTTGCTAGCCTGTAAATGAGGATTGGCACATGGGTGGTTGGAAGTGAAAGGAAGATAGAAAAAACAGCAAAAAGCTATTGCTTCAGGGAACAATCTTTTTTAAAGTATTTTACAAGTGGCTCTTTCAGAACTGACCTGGGCATATTTCCTTGTGATACTTGACCACTGGGTGTGACCACCCAATCCTGTGCATGATGACCACTGGGCTAATGCCATTGCTAAGCTCTCAAGTCCTTGCACCTATTAGGGCATTATGAAGGAATCTTCTTCATGTGCTTTATTAGGAATCCAAAAAAAGAGAGGAGAATAAGTCCTCAGCAATTCAAAATGAAAGAGAGGACTTGCCATCTTCAGTACAGTTGCCAGCTCACATTGAGCCATGAAGTGGAATTGTTGGCTGCTCTCAGCACGGGTACTCTACCAAAGCAATGAGAAAAACATTTGGTACCCGTCAGTCCAGAACTGTTTTACAGGCCTGGATAGAGCTAGGTAGACAGAAACTAAAACTCAGTTTGGGAAAATGTAAGTTAATAGTCAAGACATGGTTCCCTGACACAGTGTTTGGAGAGGGAACTGTTCGTCTTTTGTGGGGACACACACTTATGTGTCCAGGTTCACGTTCCCTGTAAGACCATTTGACCTAGTGAGGAAACACGTCAGAAAGAAACTGCAGAAGGAAGCCAAAGATATTAAACCCTTGACAAAATATAGAGACTGGTTAAGGACCTGTCACAGTTGAGACACTGTAAATGACAGCTCATAGCAGATCTGACGTTTATTTGTGTTTATTTAAGAATCAACAAGACTGAAACTTTTAACTGCTTGGTATCACACACTCGCTTTCTCCACCTGTCAAGGTGGAAGTCACTGGTTCATGCTGTGCAGTTCCTCTCAGTTACCCTTCTCAAACATTACTGGTCAAGATCACTGGGCATCCCTTGGCATTTGTCTCCACACATCTCCTTCATCTCCAGGATCTTTTCCTACATCCAGTGTTTTTCATCTGTACATGGTCTTCACCTTCTTCTTTCTAACTCTGAGCCCAAAGATTTGGTTGCATCAGCCTCCTAACTGGTGGATCTATCTCCTGTCTTGTTACTGATTGGAGGATTCAGGACATGACACTTTTGTTTAGTCCAGCTGCTACCAAAATGTACAACTAGCCCATACTGCTGGCAGCTAGGTTGCGCTCCAGAGGGCAAAAGTTCGGCTTTGAACATTCATGCACATGCAAAATAATCTGCTGTCTGACAGCATTCAGAATTTAAATGGATGGTTTTAAAGCCTGCCACTGGCCTTAACACTAGTGACACAAAGTGTCTACTGTAGATGAAGGAAAGGTGGAGAAAGGAAGCTGGCAAGGCAAAACAAAGGTATTAGGTGGTGTTTGTTTAAAGCCAGACAGAATCTTTCAAATAGCTGAGTTACGTCCAGTGAGTGAAATTGGAAAGCTCATAAACTCTGGAAGGTTAAATGTAAAAATAAATAAGACAGACAAAAAAATAAATAACGATGAACGGACTGTAAATGGGGTAAAAGCTCATAAATCCTTTTTTAAACACTTCAGCAGTAGGACTGTCTGTTGAGCCATATATAATCACTGCAAAAGACAAGGTAAGGTCATGACAGAAAAAAAGTGTGCTCCTCATGGACAAACTTAAGAAGGTTTGTTTATTTATTTATGGAGGACTTGCAGAGGATCTGTCTGATTGAAGTGACTACAGAAGAAACGAGGGAACACAAGAGCAAAATAAACCTTGATACTTCAGAGCAAGTGAATGATGTTCACGAAGTAGTCTGCCAGAGCCGACAGATGAAGTAGTTAAAGAGCTGGTTATGATGACCAATCCCTCACTTAAAACAGCCTTAAGCACTGAGGCTTAGAAAGCTGACAGATGTGACATCAATTTCTAAACAGGTTCTGGAGGAGATCTAAAGAACTAACATAACCCAACCCATTATTAGAAGCTGTGGCTTAAAAAAAAGAAAAAAAAAAACAAACAAAAAAACAGGAAGAAGAAATAGAATATAGTGAGGAGGAGTCACCATGACTTTTGTAAAGAGAAGCCCTACCTCACAAACCTCCTAAAGCACTTTGAAAACACTGGGATAAGGGAACTTATATTCATAGAGTATGCTCAGGCTTCTTAAAGGTATCTTCTGGTAGTCTGTCAACAAATTCAGTCCTTATGTGGAGAACAGTTGGTTGAAATATGGTCAGCAAAGGATAAAAATAAATGGTGAGATCTGACATCACAAAGGAAGTTGAAGAGACCCTTGGGGGGACTCCTTAGGTCTGTGTGAATAGTAGTCAAAAAAAGCAAGTGTACTATTAAGAATGGTCACATTAGAAAAGGGCAGGGTCCTGGGATCACTTCATTATCCCTTTGGTGCATCTCACTTTAGTATCATGTGCAAGTCTCAAAATTGATGAAGGAGACTAGGAAAGTTTGGAGAAGGGTCAATGGAACAGCTTCTGTACAAGATGTGGTGACATCAAATAGGGCTCATCAGCCGGAGAAAGAGGCGGCTGAAGAGAGATCTGACAAAGGTTTGTAAAATCCTGAGACGTATGGAAAAGACAGCTAGCAAACTGACAGTTCTTCGTCTTTTCCCACATAAGCATAAAGGTCATCAGAAGATTAGTAGCTGCTCTGTTCCAACAGGGATGAAGAGGTGTTTCGGTGCTTTTCTCGTGCTGTGGGAGGCTGTAGATGTGAAAAGTTTGCACAGAACACAAATGTGCAACATTGTGGGAGAAAAATTCACGCAAAGGTTATTGAGCACAGACCTGTGGCCAAGGAAGCCACTGAGCTGCAAAATGTGTGAGAGTGTTCAGGGGCAATATTACACTCCATTCTGCTCCTGTGTAGGCGTTTGCTTTTGGCCGCAGTCAGAAACAGGTAGATGTCCTGCCAGCCTGACTAATACAACTGTATTTATATTATGGGTTTATGATCCTCCTAAAAGAGTGGAAACTCTATGACCCAGAATATGTAGCTTGGATGAAGCATGGGATGCTACAAGGCTGGGAATGGCCTAAGCAGGAATAATGGGAGGGTGAGATAGAGGGCAGCTTGCAAGTCCTTTCTGATAGTACGTGTTTTAATTAAAAGGCATTGCTATTCAACATGAAGCCTGTGACAGAGGGGAAAAAAAGAATAAAAAATTACAGAAAGAGACATCTGAAGAGAGCAGCTTGCACCCCCCACAGGCTTCTGCCAGCTGCTGACAGTGTATCCAAGCCACAAGGTCAACATTTCTTTCATAAACTCTTGGCTCCAGGATGTGATACATGTACCCCTGACACATGCACTTGCCCCGGCTGAAGCAGGGTCTTTTAAGTCTTTGTGGATTTATGTTTCTATCTTTAGTTACAAAACACAGGGACACACTTTTAACTGTAAAGCCTTTAGCTAATCTTTGATAGACTGGTGACTATAAAATAGTGCTGTAATTATTGAGAGTCTACAACTTCCACTTCAAAGTTTGGTGCTTATATGTCCTTATCTGTTTAAACTGTATTCCACCCTGTAGAGAGCAGAACTTGTGCAGTATAAAGATATCATCCTGAGATTTTCTTGCTGTCTAAAAGAGGAACATGTTCTGGTAGTTGTTCAGTTAACATTTCATAAGCTGCCCTTCAGAAATTTAGACTTGAAAGCAAACTTTGGTATTTGGAGGTTTTGTTAATTCTGTTGTTCCTGTTGCCCCTCCATTTGGGATTGTAATCAGGGCACGTGTCTTTTGTGCGTGAACTGATACACCTGGGCTCTCCTACTCCCCAGATACAGCTGCAGAGCTGAGGCTGCTGTACTGTGCCTGGGGAAAGACAACATCATTAATTGCAGATCTGTGCTTTTAAATTAACATTAACTGTCAGAAACATATATCAGGTCGTACATGAGATGGTTTATAACCTGAATCCTCAAGTGGGGGCAGGATGGAGATATGTGTGTGTGTCTGTCTGTGACCAAGGGAAACATCCTGCTAAACTCATCCTAATGACAGGAGGTAAGGCAAGGAAACAGACTAATTGAGATGAATGTTATGAAATTAAACAAACAAACCAATGCATCCAGGGAATCCAGAAGTTTCTCCACCATTCATTCTCCTGACTCTAAGACCAACAAACCTCCTGCTGCAGCAGCTGGCCAAGAGAAGCAGGACTTGGAACAGAAGAATCTTCAATATGGTTTTTGCAAGGCGGTCTCCCCATGTGTAGCAACTGTAACAAAAGAAGGGCAAGGTCTGCACATCCTTCCTGTCTATACAGGTAGCAGTCAACCCAGCAGTGATATCCAGTCTGGATATCCTGGTGTCACTCAGCAGGGTATCACAGTGCTGCATGAGAGTGCAATGTTGAGTTGGAGTGAGGAGAAATGTGGCATTTGGCTCAATGTAATTACCCAAATGACAGCTGCAGCTGTCACCCTGTGGAAGGTGCTAGGAATGCAGCTTCCCTGCTGGGTACCTACACTGCTGACAGATAAGGTTCCTGATAATATGTCCAAGATTGCAGCCCCAGTGCAGGTGAGGCCAAAGTGAGATGATGCAGTACAAGACAGCACTGTGGATCTGCAAACTCTGTTACCCACTCTGACCTCAGATATGCCTCTCCTCTGTTCTCACTGTTCCCTGATGGAGCTGGTCAAGTAGCATCTTCCTGGGAACCCCTTCTGGATGTGAGGAACGAGGGGGGAGCAGTGTCCTGTTTCCTTCCCCAGAGCAGGCAGTGCCCCAGCTCTTCAAAGCAAGGTGCCAGTGCAGAGCACCTTCTTTTGCTCTGTCCATCAGAGGGACAGGTCTTGGCTCTTCAGTGAGATCATTCCAGCTGCAGTCCTTGCAGGTGAGCTGGTCTGCAGAGGAGGGCCAGAGAGAATAAGAAGACAGAAAAAATACTGCCTTTACTGTCTCTCCCATTATTCAAAGACTGAATGCTGTGGCAATATTTTGATATCCTTCCATCAACATCACACAAGCTGAAAAGGTATTGCCAGCCACATCCTGTGTAATACTATCATGATATTTCCAGAGTCTCTCAGGCTGACATTAATATAGGCAATTAGAGGAGGGTACCTCTGTAGCTCTGGGGATTTTAGCTTGAGATAGAAGGATCCCAAAAGGAAACAGAGAAAAATGAGACAATTTAGCAAAACTGACAGGAATTAATGAAGTGATTCAGTTCCCCCATCCCTGTGTTTCCAGGTGAAAAGGATTCATCAAATCGGTATTATCTGTTCTGTGTCTGTGCATCGAAGAGGGCTCTGCATGCCCAGACAAATTGATTTAATTTTGGTTTTTCTTACATTTTTCCTTCCAGAATTGTAAGTTTGGGCATTCACAGGTGAAAGAGAGGGGAGTGGGCTTACAAGCTGTTGCAGTCAGTAGAACCACAGCAGCAACAACACCACAGTGGTCTAGAAGCAGCTGAGACCCAAGTGCCCTCAGAATCACCTCATCTTTCTATAGACCAGCTCTACAGAGAAAATAACAGAGAACATCCACAAAATGAGGGGGTCTGTGGGTAGAAATCTGACAAGCACATAAAGCAGCAGCTAACTTTTGAAGAAAGGTATGATGTGGATGAATTGTATCACAGTTGCCAGCACAGGCTTTCTTTCATGCTGCAGTTTCTTAGGTTTACCTGTCAGGTTACCTAGATCCTGAATTTTGCAACTGCAGTTGTCCCTGGGATTGACTGATTTTGTCCACAGCATGTTGGTTGACAGCCTGCTGAATGTGAGCCAGCAGTGTGCCCAGGTGGCAAAGAAGGCCAGTGGCATCCTGGCCTGTATCAGAAATAGTGTGGCCAACAGGACCAGGGCAATAATTGTACTCAGCACCAGTGAGGCCACACATTGAATCCAGTGCTCAGTTTCGGACCCCTCACTACAAGAAAGACATTGAAGTGTTGGAGCAAGTCCAGAGAAGGGCAATGGAGCTGGGGAAGGGTCTGGAACACAAGTCTTATGAGGGACAGCTGAGGGAGCTGGGGGTGTTTTGCCTGAAGAAAAGGAGGCTCAGGGAGACCTTAACGCTCTCTACAGCTGAACAAAAGGATGTTGTGATGAGGAGGGGGTTGGGCTTTTCTCCCAGGTAACAAGTAACAGGATGAGAATAAATAGCCTCAAGCTGTGCCAGGGGAGATTTAGATTGAATATTAGGTAAAATTTTTTCATTGAAAGGGTGGTCAGGCATTGGAATAAGGTGTCCAGGGAAGTGCTGAAATCACCATCCCTTGGAAGAGTTCCAAAAATGTGTGGATGTGGCTCTTGGGTATACAGGTTAGTGGTGAACAGAGTAGTGCTGTGTTAACAGTTGAACTTGATGATTTTAGTGGTATTTTCCAAAAGTAATGATCCTATGATTCTATACGGCAGTTTAAAGCACGAGATGAAAATTACAGAGTGTACTCCTGGTGACAGGCAGAATGTGATTACTTGAAACTACTCAACCAGGAGAGAGGAGCCAAAAAAAAAAAAAAAAGTGGTATGAATTCTCCAGGCCTGTCATGTGGAGAATAAGCTTGATTTGTTGTTTTTTTACTGAAGTGTATTTGGCTTGAGTTTTTTCAATCAAAAGTCAAGTCTGAGTTGTTTCTCAAGCATTCCTGTTTCTGAGTGATTGATCATTCAGAGACAAGAGGGGGGAATATTTATGCAGAGTGTTTGAAAGAGCAGGGTGAGAAGGATGCATGGGTGACTGAAACACATCAGAGGCTGCTGCCACTTCTCTGCCCCTCACAAAATGCTATGGGCTTGCAGAAGTGGCTCAAAGGGACTGAAGAAGAATGCTGAATGGATGTTGGGGTAGCATCAGGAAGTGTTATAGATGGGTTGATGACCTCCCTGAGGGTCATGATACCTTGTGTTGTCTACAGGTTTGTACAGGCTCTCTGTGTGCATGTGATGCTTATGAGGGAAAGCCTCCTACTGCTGTGATTAAATGATTCATGAGATTAAGGATTCTAGTAAAGTGATTCTTCCCGATTCTGTCCTCACAGCAGATGTGTGCTGCAGTAGGGTTGTAACACACAGGCATTCAGTGTCTCTCTGTTTCTCTCTAGGTTCTCAAGCATCTGCGACACTTAAATTTCACCAATAACATGGGGGAGCAAGTGGATTTTGATGAGTTTGGGGACCTGGTAGGAAATTACTCAATAATCAATTGGCATCTCTCTCCGGAAGATGGTTCAGTCGTCTTTGAAGAGGTTGGGCACTACAACGTTTATGCCAAGAAAGGGGAGAGGCTCTTTATCAATGAAAACAAGATCCTGTGGGGTGGATTTTCTAAGGAGGTAAGTGCTTAAATCCTCCCAGCAATGCTTCCTAAGTTTCCACAAGCTTAAATTTTAACTAACCCTGCACTCTCCTCATATTATGGCTCCAAGTCTCATTAAAAGATCCATTCATCTTACTGTATACAGGGGCTCTGCCATAGTCTTTTACATCCTTGTTAATACACTTCTGGAAATAATGGGCAGCTGTTCCTCCCCTCCTGTACATTTTAGAGCCTGGATATTAATGATTTAAATAATGTCTTTTTGTCCTGGCCCAAGTAGATAGAGTGGAATTTTGGAGCACTGTTTCAACAGAAATTATTACCCCAGTCCGGTTGCTGACTAAGTCAAGTTTTCCTGAGTTTAGTAGTTTCATTGCTGAAAACAGCCATCTCCTTCACTCCCAGTATCTCTTCTTGCTCCTGCTTACATTCATAACTCTTTCTGCTGGCTTCACCCACCAAGTCACAGAGCCTTCCTCACACACTTGCCTTGCAAACCAAACAGAGCAAGCCCTGTCAATCTGCCCGGGTTAACTTGGTGCTCAAGTAGTGGGAGACGCCAGCACCCGCTGCCTTTTTTTGTGATCTACCTGAAGGTGCTTCTGCAGTCTCATAAGTAGAGATCTCAAGATGCAGTGATTGACTTTAGTCAGGGCTTTAATCCTTCTCCACTTTCTTGCATATGTTAGATCTTTTCAGCATAACTCCTGTCATTAGCAGCCAGGCTGTGTCTTACCCACGTGAGAGAAACACAGCACAGAGATCTCCAGACAAGAGCCAGGTGAGCTGCTGTCACAGCTGGCAGCAGCCCACTCCAGCCTGGGCAGAAACCCTGACTCCCAGAGGGGACACTGAGCAGGTTTGTGGTGTTGGAGGGACACAGGGAGTAGGGCATTGGCTCAGAAATGTCACTGCCAGGCCCTGCTGCAATATTTAGACATCTTAAATCAGAACCTGATCAATGAACAAGACAATTCACTTCCAGGTGATTATTCACATTGGCTGCAAGTTCAGGTAAATGCTTCCACATTTTAGCTACACTTGCCTAATACACTTAAACCATCAGTTAAGCCTTACCTTTAGTCCAGGTATCCCAGATTCACTTCTGGATCAAATCCATGAACTCTCAAGGAGGCGTGGATTGAGCAGAGTGTAATATCACAGAAATACTGAGATCAGGCTTTTCTAAGCCCAGCTGAAGTCTCTGAGCACAAACCATAAGTGGAATTTTAAAACCCCTGATATTCTAACCCCTCCTTCTGATTGTTGCAAATGGAACTTACACTGTTCCCAACAGTTAGGATTTTACTGTTTTTTACTTAAACTGAGTAATTGTGTTCTCTTGGTTTAAATTTCTCCAAAAGTGCAATATTCATATTCATTCTCTGTCATGAACTGTTAAAAATGTGGCAGGATGGTGCTGAGGGCAGGTAAATTCTGTGCATCAGAGGGGTTTGTACTTCTGTGTTTGCTGCAGCCTTTTTTTCAGTTTATAGAGTTTTAATTTCTTTAAGATAAAAGGCTCTGCTCAGAGGCAGTAGCCAGTACTCAGTACTCACTGAAGCTTCTGTGCCTCTTGTCATCTTCAAAAAGAGATTAAATGTAGGTAATTTTAACACAGGAACTTCACCATTGGTCAGACTTGCAAAAGAACAGGTTAAAGAGTAGGTAAGATAGATAGATTCATTTTGGCAGAACTTAATGAAATTCCACACAGAATACTTAAGAATGCAGCCAAAGCAATCACAAAAGTACTAGCAATTCATCTTTGAGAAATGTGGAGGATGGGTGATGTCTCAAAGGATTAGAGGAGAGTAATCGTAATTCCTGTTTTTAAAGCAGATATGGGAGAGCCAAGGGAATTACAAAATTGAGCTGAGCTTCAGTAACCTAAAAGACTTGATAAAAAAAAAAATTAAGCCATTTATAAACACTTAGAGGATAATAAACTGATAAGAACAAGCCAACATGTATTTGTCAAGATAAAATCATGTCAAACCAATTTAATTTTCCTCCTTGCAAGCTCAATCAACTTAGTAGATAATGGGGAAACAGTGCATGACTTCAGTCAGGCCTTTGATTCAGGCATGTTCAAAATCACCACTGGCAGCCTAGGGAAAGACAGTCTAGACTGATGAAGTCCTCTTGATGAATGCAGTACCTGCTGAAATACTGTCTCAAGGAATATGTTTACTGTATTAATAACAATAGGCATTAACAACAAAGGGTGCTTCACAGGGGAAGCTGCAGGGATTTGCCCTGGATTTGTGTCTGGCCAATTAATGATACAGTCCTGATCAACAGCTCCAAAATAGCATTCCCGAACTGTGCTGCAGCTACACTTCAGAGTGATAGACAACACTGACTGCTCTCACCTGAGCCACGAAATGGTCATCTGCACAGAGGAGTGGCTGTTACTGAGGGCTTGCTTACCCTGTGGCTGAGTTCAATGCCTGTACACAATTTCCAAACCATACCCAGCATTCACTGCCTAAGTGCATCCACATAGGAGGTTCCTAGAGATCAGCAGGTTGGCAGCATTTGGGTAAACTAGCAGCAAACTTCCGAAAAGGTGAATGGACACTTCCACACAGAACAGCCCTTAGGCATGTACAGATCATGGTACTTTGCTGCCAGGGGAGACTGTGGGTTTTACTCCCCTGAGCTGAGAAAACCATGTCCTGTGTCAACTCTCTTTCCTTAATTCAGTTGGGAAAAGGTGAACTCAACCTCAGGTCGTGCTTCTGTGTGAAAAATGCCCAGGCTTCCATTTATTATGCTGAACTCCTTGTGTCAGTGTACCTTAGGCATGCAGTAAGTGTGCCCGTGCAACCACTTACTGCCAGGACAGGACCATGCCCAGTTGGGTTCACATACTGCATAAATGCACAGCCAGCAGGTGACACAGCTCATCACTTGTAGCAGCAGAAGTCTTTGGGCCTGTACATAGCTGCTGATTTGCATCTTTAGATGCTCAGTTCTTAAAACAGGGCCTTTTTTTTTACTTTTCTTTCATATGAAAACTCCTCTTGTTTAGTTATTTTACCTGTTTGTTTGTTTGTTTGTTTCTGGGTTGGGGAGGGTCTCCAGGAGAACAGGAGGAAGTGGATTTCAAAAAACTCTTTTAATTCCCATAAATTATTAGCAGATAAAATGCAATATATGGAATAGGGGATCAGTCGCCAGAGTTTCTCATTTCCATCTGACTCAAAATCCTGCTCATAGAGGTCTTTTCTTTTAACCATCTGATGACTGTTTTCTGTTATGTCTATCATGGCCACATACCAGTTTTCAATGCCCACGACAGAGATTACAAAGATCTGCTGATTGTCCCTATCATCCCTTGATGTGTTCTCTCAGAGAAACCTCACTGCAGTGCGCTGGGGAAGGACTGTTGTGCAAAGCATGTCTGTGGGGGGAGAGGTGAGCACTGAGGCTCTCCATCCCACACACCAGTCAAGCAATAACACCCTTGGAGGAAGCCTAAGGCCTTGTGTAGAAAGGCTGCCTGTGGGGCACTGCCCCCATTAACCCTGTTTGGGCTCTTTTTCCTTGCAGGTGCCTTTCTCTAACTGCAGCAGGGACTGCCTGCCGGGCACAAGGAAAGGAATTATTGAGGGAGAGCCCACCTGCTGCTTCGAGTGCGTGGACTGCCCGGACGGGGAGTACAGTGATGAAACAGGTAACACCCACAGAGCTGCTTTGGGGATCGCAGAGGACAGTGTGAGCCCTCTGGGCATCACCCACAGTTGTGCTGAAATAGCTTCCCTGCAGTGCTGAGCTGGCAGTTGCCTTGCCAGGAGGCTTCACAGAAATTCTGGAGGGAACAACTGACCAGCTTAGAGGAGTTGACTCCAATGGTTCTCAGGTGCTGTCTTCAGCTAAACCTGCTTGTCCCTTCTGCTCTGCATTAGGAAAATAAGGCAGAGAATTTAAAAAACAACTTGCAAATAGGAAGCCTCTCAGGCACGAGCCTTCAGCCAGAAGCAAACTCCATTGCATTGTAACAGTAGCTTTTTTTCTTCCAAAAACCTGGAGGAAGGAGATATTCCCAAACCTAAACCTAAATTCTGTAGTTGTCTGTCTGCCTCCATCTTTTCCTCATGTTGTCAGGGTTTTATTTCACACTTTACAAAGAAATAAAATCCATTACATCCCTGATTTCACAAGCAGAGAGGAGTATTTCCCTTTATAGAGTCACCAGCCACAGCTTCTGTTGATCAAACCCGTGGGCATCTCTTTTGCTGGTTTCACTGGAAGCCTGGATCAAGCCGCTCAGGTTCTGCAGTGCAGGGAAGACATAACCTCAGTTTTAGAAATGATTAAAAAATTTTGAATTTCCAACATCATTAGTGCTCCCTCAGTGTTGGGCATCCCCAGGGCAACGAAGACAAGTAAATTCTTTCAGAACACCAGTCTCCTCCACACTGCAGAGCACTCAGGATTTCCTCACACCCTCTCCTGTGCACTGGTCACAGCAAACACCGCAAAACTGAACAAGTGTTCATTGAGAGAATATAATTTGTGTCCTATCAGACAGGAATGATAATTTTTTAGCATGAACATATACTTGGAAGCAGCACTTTCAGATTAAATAGGAGCAATTCTGATCATGTGTAATAGGAGTATTTTGATGTTTTTCCACGTGATTTTGGGAGCTAGCTCTGGTGAAATTTATGGGGCTGAGAGGGCGACTGCCTTCTGACTCCACAGTTTCCTGCTGCAATTTCCGCTGACAGTAATGGTCTTTATTTCCTGTGCTTGCCAGTTTTATAGGCATAGAGAGCAGTTTTACAGCCAGTCTCATCCAGCTGAGACAGCGATGCTATCAGAAGAGGCAATCTGCCCTCTCCCAGCTGTCTGCTCCCACCGTTTTTCTGGGAGCAGTGCCGGTACTCCTGTGACCATACAGCAAGTTAAATCCGGTCTCTGGGCTTCTTGAAAACAAACTCTTGGCAGGCTGTTTCCAGCTGGAACAAGAAGCTGTGTGCCCTCTAGAGCTCACACAAAGGAGGTGGCAGGAATGAGCAGCCTTAGGGGAGGAGAGAGATCTGGTTTACCCCCTTCAGTGGCAGCATAGTCGCTAAGCCACCACAAGACAGCAGTGAAAGCACACCTTTGGGATGCATTGCTGATAGGTGCCCATATTAGAGGGGCAGAGGTAGCTGAATTCCCCATCATATGAAGTTCTCTCTGCTTTGCCTGCATTTTGCAATAGGCTTCCAGGATAAAAGGTACAAGAATAATAAAAATTATTGGCTCAATGGATGTAAATGAAATGATGTGGTGATGAGAGCTTCTGACTGTGCTTTTGCATCTAGTGCCGGGTTTTCACATGAACAGCTTAGGTGAGGCAAAGGGTCCTTAGGAAAACAGTATCACATCGGGTCATGGATGCTCCCTCCAACCACACCTCAAGAATAATAGTGCTTGAAAACCTCTGCCCTCATTAGCTGGGCATTTTTGACTTTCTCATTAGCATTAATCTCTGCTCAGGAAGCTGTGGTCAGAGTCTGTGTCTGTTCAGGTGCAAAGCTCAGAGAGAGGTTGCTACTGAAGAAGTTTCTGAATGTTTGTTCCCAGAACTCAGTGCAGCCTCTTGCTATCATGCTGGGATCCCAAAGGAGGAGGTAAGCTGAGACCTCCAGCTCTCTGCTCTCAACCACTTTCCACTGCCATCAAAGGAGCCATGACCCTCCCTGCTACAGCACAAGAACAATTCGGGTCGAAGAAGAAGAACAGAAGCAGCAGGTCCTTGCCTTTTGATCATGCCAATCACTGGCATTTTCTAGGACATTTTTTAGGTGTTTTCTAGGGAGAGTGATATCATTAAGACACGTCTTCCCCTGATATTCCAACATGAAATGAGAGTGTGTTGGGAATCAAGGGCATTGCCTGCCTTCAGGGAAGAGCAGTTTAAACACTAAGACTTGCCTCCACGGAATATGAAATAGGTTCTCAAAGCATTTAAGGAGGCAAGCACGTTTTTAATTTTCTCTGTAATAGAGAAAGGCAGGATGTTCAAATGATGATAAAACTGTGAGAGGTATGAAGACAGACAGAAGAAGTAGATGATAAAAATGAAGGAACAAGGAAGAGGGAGGAACAGAGCCTGTGTAACAGCTGATAGCAATCGAAGTTTGCAAAGTTTTGCCAGGAAAAAGATTACAAAAGCATGAGTGCAGGGGCAAGACTTTTTTTAAGCTGGAACTAAGCATGCTTTGTGTTTTGCTGTATAGCCCACGGGAGGTTGGTTGTTTCACCGTTAAACACTCTCTGAGACACCAACATAGGATTCTGTGGACCTGCAGCCATGAGTGGAAGACTTCATGTGTTCAGGATGAAGGCCGGTGCTTAGCTGCCATATATGTCATCCCACATTTCAGCCTCTCATTCTGACAAACCTTTCCTCTTCTTGTCACTTCCTTTCCAGATGCAAGTGCCTGCGACAAGTGCCCTGAGGATTACTGGTCCAATGAGAACCACACGTCCTGCATCCCTAAGCAGATAGAGTTTCTGGCCTGGACTGAGCCCTTTGGGATTGCTCTGACTCTCTTTGCTGTCCTGGGAATTTTCCTGACTTCTTTTGTCCTGGGAGTCTTCACCAAATTTCGCAACACACCCATTGTCAAGGCAACAAACCGGGAGCTGTCCTACCTCCTCCTCTTTTCCTTGCTCTGCTGCTTCTCCAGCTCATTGTTCTTCATTGGCGAGCCCCAGAACTGGACTTGCCGTTTGCGACAGCCAGCTTTTGGCATCAGCTTTGTCCTCTGCATCTCTTGCATCCTGGTGAAAACCAACCGCGTCCTGCTCGTCTTTGAGGCAAAGATTCCCACGAGCCTCCACCGAAAGTGGTGGGGCCTCAACCTCCAGTTCCTCCTGGTCTTCTTGTGCACATTTGTGCAGATTGTCATCTGTGTGATTTGGCTCTACACAGCCCCACCATCCAGTTACCGAAACCATGAATTGGAGGATGAGATCATCTTCATCACCTGCCATGAAGGCTCCCTGATGGCTCTCGGCTTCCTCATTGGCTACACCTGCCTACTGGCAGCCATCTGTTTCTTCTTCGCCTTCAAGTCTCGAAAGCTGCCTGAGAATTTTAACGAGGCCAAGTTCATCACATTCAGCATGCTGATATTCTTCATTGTGTGGATTTCCTTCATCCCTGCTTATGCCAGCACATACGGCAAGTTTGTCTCTGCTGTGGAGGTGATTGCGATACTGGCTGCCAGCTTTGGGCTCCTGGCCTGCATCTTCTTCAACAAAGTCTACATCATCCTCTTCAAGCCCTCCCGCAACACAATCGAGGAGGTGCGCTGCAGCACAGCTGCCCACGCTTTTAAAGTGGCTGCCAGGGCCACTCTGAGACGGAGCAACGTGTCCCGCAAGCGCTCCAACAGCCTGGGAGGTTCCACCGGCTCCACCCCTTCCTCCTCCATCAGCAGCAAGAGCAACCATGAGGATCCTTTTCCCCTACCAGCCTCTGCCGAGCGACAGCGCCAGCAGCAGCGTGGGTGCAAGCAGAAAGTCAGCTTCGGGAGTGGCACAGTCACCCTGTCGCTGAGCTTCGAGGAGCCGCAGAAGAACGCCATGGCCAACAGGAATGCCAAGCGCAGGAACTCCCTGGAGGCCCAGAACAGCGATGACAGCCTGATGCGGCACCGGGCCCTGCTTCCCCTGCAGATCAACGAGCCCCTCGGTGCCGAGTCTGGCTTCCAGGCAGCTTCCAGCCCGGAGACCAGCTCGCAGGAGTCGGTGGCGGGAGACAACAAAGAAGAGGTACCAAGCCCTGAGGCAGAGCCTTCCCTGCAATCAGCTAACTCCCGAAATTTTATAGGCACTGGAGGTGGCTCTGTCACAGAGAACACGATACATTCCTAACAAAAGAAGATTGTGAAAAGCACACCAGTCCCCCAGAGGAACTTGCTCACCTCTTGCTTCTGAACGGGAAAGACAACAAAGACACACCCCTGTGACACAGCCCCACCACACCTTACTGTTAGCACCAGCAGGGTAACACATGTTCCTCCAGAGGAAGGACTGTGTCTGGGGAGCCTTGGACTGAATTTGCATTTGCTTTATTGAAACCAGGACATCTCAGAAGGACAAGTGAAGATCGTCTCCGGTGGGGCTTAAGCAGAAATCTGCATGCTGCCTTGCCTCCAAAAGCTTTTCCTACCAGACTGCAACTCAGCTGACTATGGGAGGCATTAGGCAACTCCACTATACCCTGCTTTTACATTTATGTATAATATTCCTCTTTCCCACAATGTATAATATTCCCTCTTTATCCAGTATATGTGATCTGTAACCATGTGCATCAGGACTCTCAGCTCTACAAAAGCAAGGTACACGGTTTCACTTCAGGAAAGTAGAGTCGTGGGGAAAATAAAAAAGCCCCAACATCCTGCATGCTGTGTACAGCCAAGGGTGGGAACATGTAAAGTATTTAATGTGACAGAGCACCATGCTATTTATATTTAGTAATGTCCCAGTCTCTCCTTTCTGCCCAACAGGAAATATTGGACAATACTCTCCATAGACTCCATTGCACTAGACCAAGCTACTAGGTTCCTACTGGTTTCCTCCAGCTGGGGTAGCTTTACCTCCAGCCTGCCTGCTTTGGTGGAGGGGGAGAACAGCTTGTAAATCCCCCCCAGGAATGTTGTGAGAGCACAATGAGATGTATCCATGATTGATTATGTTGCTAGTAGTTGTACGCTTAACAAAGAGTTGCTTCTGTACTATCCCACATGGCATACATGGCTAACCCTTTCACACCTTAGTCAGTGTTGTACTTTGCCATATTAATCTGCCTCACACCTACACAGAGCATTGCACTAGTCCTGGTGGTACTGCTGGGCCTGATACAAAGCAAATGAAACAAGGAGAAATGGAGGAGTGAGGGATGGAGAAGTAGCACCCAGAAGGGGTAGTATGATCACCAGCGCGGGTGAATATCTGAAGTGTGTGTGCTGGTAGATGACTGGATGAGGAAGACATACAGGCCTGGGACATGCACAGAGACAAATAGACAAATTGGATATGTTTTGGCACCTATAGGCCACCTACTAGGTTATTTCCCATCTTGAAGAGAGGGCACCTAGCATAAGAAGGGTGGACTGTACCTAAAGTAAAACAGTGAGGACTTCAGCAGAGAGCATAGCAGAACTTCATTACTCTTGGCCTACTCCCCCTAAAGCAGACATAAACGCTCCTGGGTTTGCAAGGCATGCCTGGTTTTTCTTGATCCATGGTAAAGCAAGAGAGTCGTTAGAAGAGACATTTGTTGCAGCCTGATGACAGAAAAAGCATTCTCTAACAGCCTGGCAGGAGGGGCTAGGGTTACACTGCAGAATTTATTTCCCCTTTTTCCATATTCCATGTGCAAGAACAAGCTTCATGTTGTCAGTACCCTCCCTCATCAAACATTAAGGTAGTCTAGACCACTATGGAAAGGTAGATGGGCCTGCAGCTCAGTGTGAGCAGCGACAAAAGGACTGTGTGTGAATGTGTTGGGGAAAACATCACAATTTTCTTGTTACTGTTTTTGCTTGGTTGTTGTTTTGCCAGGGCAGGCAAATAAAACTTACAGGTGACATTACAGCATAAAACCTTTGTTTTGCCACCTCCACTTGTTGTTGACAAGGAAGAGGAGTTCTTTACTTGGGCGAGCAAAGTGCAAATCCAGAAAGCCCAAGTAGCACACTATTCAGATAAGTTATTTTAACCCTTTTGTTGATGTTACATCCCCCTTGGAGTGAGCTCACATTTTAATTACATCACGTAAGAACCAATCCAACTTTAATTGTAAGGCTTGCAAATTACATTATTTGATTAAATCTATGGCAGAGCTGGTAAAAAAAAAAAAAAAAGAAAAAAACAAGAGTGAGTTCGAAAACACAAATCCTTGTAGCCAAGATTTTTGGAAACCACATTCTATTCCTGTACCCAGTGAGAGCTGAGAGCTGCTTCTGAAACCCAGGCCCCTTTCCCAGGCTTGTGACTGTGGCCTCTAGGCTCAGTTTAGTGTACAGAATTAAGATCCATGATGTCCTAAATGCATCAACGTGGATGGGCACTAGATGGCAGAAAGGGCTAAAAAAAGCACTTTGATTATGGCCCACACTTACAAAAATTCTAGTAGCCAGGTAGTTTTAGTGTTAGTGGACCAAACCCAGCACAGTAGCCCTTGAAGTGAAGCTGACAGCATTGAAACATATAAGAGCTTAATGAATGAAATTAAAATGACACAGGATACAAACCAAAGATTATGCACGAACACACGCAATATGAGAAACAGAAACTCACCATGGGCTGCCTTGTTTGGAGAACACTATTCACTGTCTATACACACAGCAGATAATACTGACATTTGGGTGCTTTTCATTCTTTCTGTGTTTTTCATTCTCTACAGTTACTTAAAAGGAATTTATACCCTGGCACACAATGAGTTTACAACAGCTGCCATAATTTTTTAGCACCGACCAACCAGGCTATATGTGCTGGGAAAGCCCCATCCACCCTCACTGCCCTCCTACCTGGAGCTCTAGGCCTCCAGCTCCACACGCTGCCTGAGAGCTGCTGCTGCAGCCAATGGCAGTGACACACACACTGGGCACAAGGGAAGTTCAGTAAAAAAGGACCCCTTCAGGAAGGCAATTTGCAACCAGACCCTTTCCCCATGCACAGAGAAGGGGATATGTTTTTATCTTGCCAAGTTCAGGAGGAGGTCTGGTCAGGCAGATGCCCAAAAGCCTGTTGCTGTGTCACACAAGACGTACTGATGAAGACAAGTTGGGGAACATCCTTCTGATGAAAGGTCAAGCCTGAGAATCTCCACTGGCATGTCCTACTAGAAGATATCGACATGGATGGCTGCCACTTCCCACCCACCATGGCTCAAAAACCTGCTGGAGAGCATGCCCCAGTGTGGTGCTTCCTGAACCATTCGTTAGTGAAGCAACAACAGAGTGGATCAGCTCTGGGGGGTGATTTCCATCAGCAAATTCGGCTGATGGGCTGGGAACAATCCCAGTGAATAGCCTGATCCTGCATCCCCAGTCTCCTCACAGACCCAGTAGAGCTCTGCCTGCCCAAAGCCCCAGCAGAGCCTTTTTTTATAGGTGATAGCAGGGGAAAGAAACCTTCTTGACCATTCCTGTTCATGCTTCTCACCACGTCCTCCCTGTGAGTCTAGGAGCTCCATTCAGTATCTAATATCTGCTGCTATTAAATTTAGGGTTGTATTGACTAAATTTTCGAAAGGATGCTGCAAAGTGGGAGAAGGAAGGTAGGTGTTTATTGTTGTTTTTCCAAGGAGTCTGGATGTTTAAACTGTCGGGGCTGTAAAGACTGTAAAGACCTGAACATTCAGCCTGAATTCTCCACAGGGGATAATTCGCCACGGCCTTCGGTTTGCTCTCTAAGGAACGGCAAAATCAGCCAGGGAGAGGGAACGATGAGCATGGTGAACGAGGGAGTCCTGAAGATGGAACTTTCCACGCCGCTAACGAGAATATCCGCCGCTGGAAAAGATGACACACAGGAAAGGGAAAACGCATCAGCTGACGGCAGCCCTGTCCTCACGCGGGACTGCCACAGGGGCGCCGCCCGCTGAGGACGGGCTGCATCCCTTCCGTCAAGGGAGCAGAATAAATTCTCCCGGCAGCTTTTATTGCCGCTGCTGCTTTTAGCTGTTTTTCTCTTCAGTGGGCAGGCGGGCCGCAATCCCCGCGCCGACCCCGGGGAGCGCCGGTCCCGCCGGGCTCTGACCGGGATTAACGGGGAAAATCCCGTTTTTCCTCACCTCCGGCCACCGCTTCAAGATGGCGACGATGGAGACCGGATCACGTGACCCGCGGGGCCGCGTCAGGTGACCGGCGGGTGGGAGCTGCCGCCGCGTCAGCGCCGCCTCCCGTTGCCATGGGAACGGGGCTGTCACGGCCCGGCGTGCGGGACAGCGACACCGCGGGACACTGCGGGACACGGTGTGATACAGTGCCCGTGTGTGCCACCCAGTGCCCCGTGTGTGCCACCCAGTGCCCGTGTGTGCCACCCAGTGCCCCGTGTGCCACCCAGTGCCCGTGTGTGCCACCCAGTGCCCGTGTGTGCCACCCAGTGCCCCGTGTGACACCCAGTGCCCGTGTGTGCCACCCAGTGCCCCGTGTGCCACCCAGTGCCCGTGTGTGCCACCCAGTGCCCCGTGTGACACCCAGTGCCGTGTGTGCCACCCAGTGCCCCGTGTGACACCCAGTGCCCGTGTGGGCCCCCCAGGGCCCCGTGTGACACCCAGTGCCCGGGTGTCCCACCCAGTGCCCCGTGTGACACCCAGTGCCCGTGTGTGCCACCCAGTGCCCCGTGTGACACCCAGTGCCCCGTGTGCCCCCCAGTGCCCCGTG
>JAYRBT010000001.1:26984406-26995056 GCA_036023395.1 Myiotriccus ornatus
CACCAGGAGCGGGAGCGGCGGCAGGAGCGGGGCCGTCATGTTGTGCGGGGGTCCCTCGGCGGTCCGTCCCGCCACCGACGAGACGCAGCAGATCGTGCAGGAGGTGAGAGGCAGGGGCGAGCCCCAGGAGGGACCCGCGGGCCCGGGAAAGGGGGTCCCGTCGCGGTGAAGGGTCTGTCGGGGGGCCGGGGGTGTGCTCGGACATCGCTCTGCGCGGGGACACCGCCGCTAAACCCCCGGTGTAAAAGTCGTAGGCAATTGGGAATTGCACGGAGCATTCTCCGGCTCCCGGAGCCCTCCCTGCGCCCGCCTGGCCTGGCGCGGCTCGGTTGAGTCCAGAGGAACCGTGGGCAGCGCGGAGTGCGCGGGCAGGGCCGGGATGCTGCCGGCTCCGGCCCTGGAAGTGCGGGAGATGGGCTGCGGCCACCGGGAAAACCGCCTGCGGCCCGGCCCAAAAGGTCCACTGTCCTGAGCTCGAGGAAGGAGCTCACATAGTTCTTACAAAGTCTAAAGCTTGTGCTTACTTTTGGTTTTGGTTTTTGTTTTGTGTTTGGTGTTTTGGTTTGGGTTTTTTTTTTGTTTAGTTTGTTGTTTGGGATTTTTTTGGGGAGGGAGGGGGAGTGCTTGGTTGAGGTTTTTTTGGTTTGGGTTTGTTTGGTGTCTTTTTGGGGGAGTGGGGAGAGTCGGGAAATAAGCAAGAAAGCTGACTCGCTGCTTCTGCTGTTCCCCAACACAGAATTCAGCTACAAGCACGGCCAGCTCCAAATCCTGATACTATACTACTTACAGTAACTTAATTTACTGCTCACGTGTTAATGGAGAACATGGTTTTACTCTAAAAACGCCAGTGTACAACTAAGTTCTTTTATGGTCCAGATTCTGTAATGGAAACTCAAGTTCCTTCTACTTTTTGTTTTTGTCCACTAGGATGTGGCAGTCTAGACGAAAAAAGAAAGATGAAGGGCAAGCCCAAGCTTCTTTTGCTCCTTGTCAATGCCCAAGTTTGTTCCCCAGGCTGTAGCAGTTCCTAAATACCTACAGAGCATCCAAAGGCACAGTAGTCACTGAAATTATCATTTAACTTGTAAAATGTAATGATTATAAAAAAGAGACAGTTTGCAGTAGTAAGTACATTATTGAGAATCGATGAGAGAGTCACAATTATTGCTTTGACTTGAAAAGGCCTACATGTCACGTTAAAGTTTATGCAAATATGCAATTAACATTGCACGTGGTCTTAAAACTAGTTTTGAAATCCTGACTGTCTGTTCTGTGGCAGACTGCAGTGGTTTGGTAATCGAGAAATAAAGCATGAAAATAAACCCCTCTTGGATTCAGAAGTGGACAGAATTAACTAAAAATCTGGCATTTTCATTTAAATCACATAAATAGTTCAAGCTTGTCCAGCTTGTTTTGACTGCCAGTTTAAATTATTTCATGAAATACAAGTGGAAAGACCCAAAACTGAAACTTGCTCACACAGTCATATCCTCATCTGGACAGACTGTGGAGAAAACATTAGGGTTTTTTAATCTGTGTAGACTTCTGGAATCGTTTTGTTTGCTTAAAGTCAAATCTTTGTGGAGATTTATTAGAGCCTGCCAGTTTGCTTGCCATAAAAATATTTCCCGTTCCTGCTTTTCCAGTTCTTGCCTTCGTTGCACTGTTTCATAAGAATCCTTGTGATGACTGAATGTTGTTCAGTTTTGTGACCCTGGCAAGTGCTGCTGCTGGCCCAGAGCAGGTATAGTGTGACACAGGACAGCTTCCTTCAGCAGTGTCTGGCTTAGGAATCCCATAGGAAATGCCTCTCCACATCAAGGATATTCAGCCTTTGAATTCTCACTGGTAACTGTGACAGAGGTTCTTCGGGGTGATTTAGAGCCATCTGCTTTTTAGTAACTGTGCTAAGCAAACTGGTTGTGCAGAGCAGTGAAGAGCCTTCAGGGCCTGATAATTTTCAGTCCTGTGATTGAATCACAGATTATTTGGGTGGGAAGGGACTGCATCTCCTGCCTGAGCACAGGGTGAGCAGCCCCACGCTGCTCTGGGCTTTGTCCAATCAGGTCTTGAAAATCTCCAAGGATGAAAACACCACAGCTTCTCTGGTCACTCCTGCTCTACTGCAGGAGTGTCCTCAGGGGAAAAGTTTTTCCTTATATCCAGTCTAAACCTCCAATTTCAATTTATGACCATTGTGTCTCATTCTTCTGCCATCACTCCTCAGTAAAGAGCCTGACTTCTTACAGGTACTGGAAAGGTTTCCTCAAAGCCTTCTCTTCCCCAGACTGAGCAAGCTCATTTTCCTCCTCTCCTCGCAGCACGAGTGCTCCAGCCATTTGAGCTCACGGAATGCTCATGGCAGCCCTCTGCTGAGCTCACTACAGTGTATTGACATCTTTCTCGTACTGGGGGCCCAAAACTGGACACAGTATTTCAAATGTTCTCTAAAAAGTGCCAAGGAAAGGGCAACAATCACTTGCCTCCCTTCTGGCTAGGCTCCTGGCTGATGCAGCCCAGTATGCTCTTACCTTTGTTACCACCACAACACAGTGCTGGCTTGTGTCCACCAGGACCCCCACATCCACACTGGGATCATGAACTGCCAAGGTGGGCTGATAGCTGCCCTTTTGGAGAGTATTTGTGTCTGGGATCTCCCTCTCCATACTGAATCAGAGTGCTCATTTGTCACATGCTGTGGTGAGTCACTGCCACCATAATACCCTGACAAGCTGGCAGCTGCATGTGACTCTGAGCTGCCTGCATCCATGGACCCCAGGGTTCCGCTTGCTGGTGGAAGTACAAAATGTGCTGAGCTGGGGCAATTTTGAGACCTCGGAAACCAACCGTGCACAATGCCTACGGTTGTTAAAGAAGCACAGGCTGGATAAGGTCAGTGGGATACTTATGTCCACCCTGCTGCTTAAAATTTGTAAAAGTAGCTCCAGTGATGAAAACTGAAATCAGTTGCTCCATCCAGGGAAAGGGGAGGAAGTAGGACTGCCCAGTGCTTTCTGGGGCTGGGCCACTCATCCATCTTAGAATGCAGCTTTGAATTCCATATGGCAAAAAAACAAGTAGAAAAGTGTCCAAACATCATCATCTTGCTATCTTCCTGTTCATAGCCTGGCAGAAGCTTAGAGATATGGCCTCTGAAATAAAATGGAAAGTATGTTCACAGCTCCCAGGGACAGGATAGTCACTGGAATGGCATTGGAGTTTGGTCCTGCGCCTTCGGGGTGTTGGAGAGGTGGGAGAATGTACCATGTTGCAGGAATTGTTTCTGTTCCTACTTCACCTAGAGCACTGGAGCAGTGGCAAGTTGGCACTTGTTTTTCTCGAGAGAAGTAGGTGGGATTCATGCAGGAAAACAGGTGTATTTATTCCCCTTGAATTTAGGAAGAAGGGGAAGTACACGATATAGCTGGAAAATCTGCTTGCTGCTGGTGCTGTTGCACTGGGAGTGGAGGGAGGACTACACAATGAGGCCACGCAGGAGGTATGGCCTGGGTAGAACTGCACTTGCAGCAAGCACTCCAGGACAACTCATCTTGCCCTGGTAAGCAAAGGCTGAAATCTGCTTTCCTGACCAAGAATTTAGCCACAATGTTCTAGACAGCCAGGCCTGGGAGAGAAGAGCTGCAACTCGCAGGAGTTCATGCCTCCCCCTAGGGTATTCAGCAAGTCATTCTGACTTCTTGAGCACTGATTTGCATTATGAAAACATTATAGACTCCAGCAGATGTGTTGGAAGAACTGTCAAATAAGTGTTGTGAAGACTTGGGTGTCAGTCTGTGGCAACTGACTCACCACTCAGCTTTGCCACCTCCCTAGATTTCTGGTCCTGCTCTAACCCAAAACTTAACATGATGCATTTTGATCTTTTAATAACTTGGGAAAGCAGAAACTCCTGGGAATTCAGCAGCAGTGACCTGTAGGCCTTAAGTCCTAAATACTTGAATCTTGCATCACTCTTAAATAACCTACTGTTTTCTTAAGGTGAAATCTCAGCTAGAAGAAAAAGAAGGGAAAACCTTTGATGTCTTCACTGCAGTGGAGTTTAAAACCCAGGTGGTTGCTGGAACAAACTACTTCATCAAGGTAGAGAGCACTGGGACTTTTTTTTTCATTCAATGTATATAATCTTTGGAATGTTGGGATTTTTCCTTTACTTGACTAGAGAAAAATGCTTATGACTTGGCCTTAATAAGAAAAAAAACCTGTGCATTAAAAAAAAAAAATCCACTTCCCAGCCCCTCTCCCCACCTGTGTGAAATAGAGAAGTATTCTTACTTTCTTTTTCATGGGAAGATTAGGTGGTATTTCCACAAAAATCATGGCTCCCAGTCTGGTTTAAAACAAGACCACTCCTTCTGAGGCAATGGTTTTCCTTACTGCCTATCTGCTTCTCCGTCCTCAAAACACACCAGTCCACACCACCCCTCCTGCTGAAGGCTGTTCTCATTCCACGGATCTCACTGGGGTTTGTGCTTTGCAGGTCCATGTTGGCAATGATGAGTTCATGCACCTGCGGGTGTTCAAGAGCCTTCCCCACGAGAACAAGCCGCTGAGCCTCCACAGTTACCAGAGCAGCAAGGCGAAGCACGATGAACTGGCTTATTTCTAGCAAGCTTGTCTTGTGTGTTTTCCTAACCGTTTCTTACGTGCATTTTCTATAGGCTGAAAAATGTTGATTCCCGTGCCAACAAAGGAGGGAAAAAAGTGTCTTTTTTTAACGTAATGGTGGGAAAAAACAATTTCTTTTATGTCATTCCCTTCCTGTGCAATCTCTAAGTTTGAGAGTCATAAGGCTGTCCTATTACCTGCACTAATGCAAACCCAACTTTAGTTGCAACTTAACTTGGACTTTAGTCCTGTTTGTGGACTTCCTTGGTCTGGAAATCAGAAGGGGAGTGACACTAGTACTCATGTATTTGTAGCAAGGAGCAAGAGGAAAGCATGTCTTTTCTGTGCTGTTTTGCAACTGTGAATACATGTGTAGCTTTAAACTGGACTATGTATTTTATTGGCAAAGACATGAAGAGAGACTTGAGCTGAAACAATTTTGCAGGGAAAGGACTGAGGATTACAGTACTTTGAAACAAACATTCCCGTGGTAATCATGTTCATCCTCTAGCAGCAGTAGCATGTAATGTCCCGTAGAGGGTGTGTGAGTTTAAAAAACCGAATCAGCTTGCTTATGTTCTCAGTCCTATGGAAAAGTCCTGAAAAGGAATTTATGCTGGACAAGCATTTCTGCATTAATAACAATAAATATTTCTTTTGATTTGACATGGCATATTTGACTGATGCTTCAGTGCTCTCTGTACTGCTTTTTACTATTAGTTATTATCTAGCTCTGAGACTTTTTGCCATAAGTGTCTTTTATATTTCAGATAACCTTATGCTTATTCTATCCCTCAATTAGAAATATTTTATTTTAAGCTGGTGAGAGACCAGATTAAGAGAGACCAAGACAGGCTTCTGCAGGTATATCAGCAGCAAAAGGAAAATAAGGACAATGGTTTTCAAAACTTATTTTATTTACTGTCATGGGCAGAACCCCCACACGACTTGCAGAAGTGAGGCACAGTTTCTCATCGTCTCTCAGAAGTAGGTCAGGGGATCATCTCTGGTTTTGCCAGTCTGAAAACTGACAAGTCTGGGACCTTGGTTCTCATGAGGAAGACTCTGAAACACCTTCAGGTGGACATATCTGGTATCGGAAACTTGGACCTAAAAACCAAAAGAGCAGGAAAGTGAGGAGCGTGGGTTCAAAGCAGGTTCAAACTAAAGGATGCTCTTACATTCTCAAAAGAATATCTTTGCCCAGAAGCTTAATTTTAGCTACATCTTCATTTTTACTTTAACAGCTCTTAACCACGTCTGGATAGTAACCAGTGGCAGAAACTGTGTACAACTGTCTAAACCTTGAGGTTCAGGTGAAGGGAAAGTGAGCAGAACTGCCTGGGGGTGGAAGCATCAGAAGGTGCAACAGGAGAAAGGTTTTGTTTGTGTCCTGTTTCAGTCACCAAGATGCCAGCACACAGCTTCTTGGCACACTGAGGCTGGAAGACAAGAGACAATGAAGAAATCTTAATGATTCAGGGGTGGGACAAGATGCAGAGACAGTGTCAGCTCCTAGATGGTACAGAAAGATCTATCCAAAACTAGCAGGTGGTCCTGAGAAACAATGACAACTGGAAAGCCAGGAGCCTTTGTCTGCAGAGTTACTCCAAACTGTTCAGTGCCTGAATGGGCAATCTGACACATCTTGGTGCTTGTGTGAGTGCCTGAAATAAATACTTTTTCAAAGAAATTCACCTTCCCCTCCAGAAAGTCCTCACATTAAGACTTGATAGGAAGCTATATTATTTCATTCACACAGAGCCAAGCACAACGGGCACCAAACTCTCCCTCTGTGAGGTACATAGTATCAATGGAACGTTTAATGCCTTAGGCACTGTTTTAAGTGCTTTCTGGTGGCTGCAATGTAGCACTATGTTTGTCTTGGTCTAGATTACATCTCAGCTACATGTCCGCTGGTAACACATTAGCGATGTGGAAAATTCAGAAATACAAAAGAATGAATCTTGTGACAGAAGTTGTTCCAGTTATTGCTAAAATGAGTGACTGTTTCCCCTCACAGGCAAAATTGGAAAGAAGAGACAAATCATCTGATTTCAGTGTTACAAGTGGATTTCCTCCTAATTCAGTTACTCATCAGTCTTCATTTCTGAGTAGTTTGGTCATGAGGCTTAGCAGGGACAGCAGACAAGTATTTTAGGTTGCCCAGGTAAGCAATAAGATGGCACCAAGGAAAGAAATGCTGGGCATGACTTCTGTCTGTACCTGTGATCTGAACTCTACATTGTTTTGTCCACCAAGTGAAAGCATATCTCACAGGAGCAAGGGAATGGTAAACATGGTTCATTTAGGTAAGACTGACTAGTCACAGAAGAGGCAGTCTGTCAGAACAGTCCCCTGAGCACAAATAACTGACAAGAGTTATTTTAAAAAAGTAGCTGGGAAAGAAGATATTTGGCACTGTCTGTCCTTCCAGTCATCAGCTAAATATGAAAACCATGGAGCAAATGCTCACCACATCTCTCTGCAGAATTACTCTCCCCCAAACGCCACCAGACAATTTCTTTCATAAAACAATTCCGACCCTTGTCAGGGGAGCGTGTCCCACCAGGCACATGTCCCCACACACGTGGGGTTGGGGAGACAGCAGTCCCATGCCATGTGTGCTCTGTTTGAGGGCCAGCCTACTGCTCAGCAGTGCTTGCTGGCCTTCAGATGCAAACTACGCCCAGCAAGTTCTTCTGTGCTACTTCACAGGAAGCTGCTCACAGCCCTGGGTAAGGTTTCCTACTGGAGGATGAATGGTGCTCTCAGAGGGATCCAAACTGAGCATTACCTGTTTTTCCTCCATAGCAGAGAGGGGGTTATGAAAATACAGAAAGAAGTAGCATGCCGGCAGTACCTCTGCAGCACATGATGCAGAACCAAAACATCAACACGCCTGCTTGATTGCAAAACTAGTCAGCAGACTAGGAGATGCTTGCTCTGCATTACAAAATGGACTCTAACTCTTTATCTGATCCTCAGTCTGACTTCAAATTCAGCATAGTAAACACAACAGGAGGGCACAGACACAACAGGAAAGCTAATTTGCTTTGAAGGGAAACAGGAGAGCTTTAAATCACTAAGTTGGTAAATCTTTGAATGGGATTATCCTGAGAAACTCAGCCATCCCATCTGAAGTAGCCTAGTGCATGTTTTTGAGGTTTTTCTATTCTACTCTTCTACAGTAGCACCAAACAGCACCTGGAGATGGTCCCCAACTCTGTTAGTCATATCGTACTCACATAGATGTTTTTCTACCACATTTGCTTCTCTTTCCAGCTCTAAGCCACTCTGCAAGTCACCTATATTGTTTAACTGCAAAGCACTCCCTCCTATAATATATACAAACCTTAATAAAGTAGTTTATCCCAGCAACCACTTGAGTCTTGTATACTATGGCTGTAAACACGGCACAGTTCCTGTTTTCTTGGCTTTCAAATTGTGGCTTCACCTGTAGAAAACAAGGGGAAACTGATTGGCAGGTTCATATTTGAGCTTTTTACTCACATATATCACACATACCCCCTTAGTGAAATAAACTCAGAACCCCCACTCTAAATCAATTTACACCAAGACCTCCAGCCCTCTTTCCCAGCAGTGCCTCCCAGCATTCTTTAAAATCCTGTTAGACTTCGTAGTTGATTTCCCCTGACTCAAAGCTGTCCAGCTGAGCTGTCTGTCCTCTGCTCAGTATAGGGGAAGCTGCTAACTGCTGCCCTTTTAATTCTGTGTCAAAGGAGATGCCCTGTAGTGGTGCAGGGTTTGCTGTGACCCAAGTGCAGAACCCAGCACTTTGCCTTGTTAAACCTCACACAACTGATCCCAGCCAATCAATCCAGCCTGTCCAGATCCCTCTGCAGAGCCTTCCTGACCTCCAGCAGATCGGCACTCCCACACAGCTTGGTGTTGTCTGCAAACTGACCAAGGGTGCCCTCTATCCCCTCGTCCAGATCATCAATAAAGATATTAAACAGGACTGGCCCCAAAACTGAGCCCTGGGGAACCCCGCTAGTGGCCAGCCACCAACTGGATGTAACTCCATTCACCACCACTCTCTGGACCCAGCCATCCTGAAAGATTTTTACCCACTGAACAGTGCACCTGTCCAAGCCATGGGCTGCCAGCTTCTCCAGGAGAATAGAATACTGTGGGAAATGGTGTCAAAGGCTCCAGGCAGACAACATCCACAGCCTTTCCCTCATCCACTAGGCAGATTACCCTGACACAGAAGATCAGGTTGGTCAAGCAGGACCTGCCTTACCTAAACCCTTGCTGGCTGGGCCTGATCCCCTGGTTGTTCTGTACATGCTGTGTGATGGCACTCAAGATGAGCTGTTCCATGACCTTCCCCTCACTGAGGTCAGGCTGACAGGCCTGTAGTTCCCCAGATTCTCTTTCCTGGATCCTCCTTCCAGCCCTTCCTGTGGATGGATGACACATTGGCCAACCTCTAGTTGTCTGGGACCTCCCCAGTGAGCCAGGACTGCTGGTAAACGATGGAGTGGCTTGGCAAGCTCCTCCCCCAGCTCCTTCAATACCCTCCTGTGGATGTGATCAGACCCCATAGACTTACGTGTGTTTAAGTGGAGAAGCAGGTGACTAACTGTTTCCTCCTGGATTGTGGGAGCTTCATTATGCTCCTTGTCTCTGTCTTCCAGCTCAGGGAGCTGGGTACCCTGAGGACAGCTGATCTGATTATTAATGACTGAGGCAAAGGCATTAATTGTCTCAGCCTTTTCTTCATCCTTTGTGGTGATGTGTCCCCCCACATCCAGCAAATTATGGAGATTCTCCTCAGCCCTCCTTTTGTTGCTGATGTGTTTTTAAAAACATTCTTTGTCATCTCTTATGTCTGTGGACAGATTAAGTTCTAGTTGGGCTTTTGACTTTCCAGCTTTCTCCCTGTATAACCTCACAACACCTTTGTAGTCTTCCCGAGTTGCCTGCCTCTTCTTCCAAAGTTTGTAAACTCTGTTTTTTCCCCTTAATTCCAGCCAACACTCTCTGTTCAGCCAGTCCAGTCTTCTTCTCCACTGGCTCATTTTTTGGCACATGGGGACACACTGCTCTTGTGCCTTTAGGATTTCCTTCTTGAACAATCTACCCTTCCTGGACCCCTTTGCCCTTCAGGATCTGCCTCCCAAGGGATTCTCTCAACCAGTCTCCTAAACAGGTCAAAGCCTGCCCCCTAGAAGCCCAAGGCAGCAGTTTTGCTGACCCCCTTCCTTACTTCTCCAAGAATTACAAACTCCATAATTTCATGATCACTATGCCCAAGACAGCCTCTGACCACCACTCAAAAGGCATAGACAATCTTTTCTAGGCTGGGTAACATGGTGCCTCTGCACATGACACCCATGCTGATGACCTGATGCATTGCAGAATTTGGGCAGAGGAGTGCAGTGTCAAGTGCCAGCCTGCTCAGGCAGCCCCTGGGAGGGGCCAGCAGCACTCAGCGCTCCTCCACCACCCACCTGTTTTGCAGGAACGCACAGAATTAATTTTCTTTCTCAGCACATCCACCTACAGCTGGTGGCCACTCCCATGACATTCCTTCCTAGCAGGAAGGTCACAGAAAGCACCCAAGGAATATCCAGATAATTCCCAAAGTGTCAGAAATTATTATCATATTCAGGTTCCTCATAATCTGTTACTTCGCTTTTCTGTTGAGCAGCTTCCATGGTATTTCTATCACCAGGAACTGACAAGTATATTTTCAACACAGGAGCTGCTAACTCTAGCGAACCAGGGAAACTTTAATTCTCAACCCCGTTCCAGCTGGCTGGGTCAGGGGGCTCCCGGAATGCTTCTGTGGCAACTTTTGGTACATCATATTCCTCTCTCAGAATACAACAAAACAAAGCTGCTTCTCTCCAGTTTTACTCTCTCTCCCAACCCCCTGTTTTCATTCTCCTGAAGTTACTGAGAATGAAAGAACACTAAGATTAAGATCATTCCTCTTCTGGAATCAAAAAGAAAATCTCTACATCCACATTTCAAATGCCACATTTGCCCTGT
>JAYRBT010000001.1:27000408-27010811 GCA_036023395.1 Myiotriccus ornatus
ATCTTTAAACAAGTCAAGTCATCTTTACATCTTTACAAGTCATCTTTAAATCGGAAACAAAGTCAGACACCTAACTGTGACTGGATGATATGACACATGATCTGAATGTTTTTAAGAGCTTCAAGAGGAAAGCAGCCCTTCATGAACTAGTTGAAGATCTTTTTTCATCTCCACAGTAACATCAACCCTGATTTTCAACATGCTGGTCTGCAAAAAAGGTTTCCCCTCCTGCTACAGACCCTGAAATCAACGAGAATTAATAGAAGCCTGACCTTCAGCAGAACTCATCGTATTCCAGCCTATGGTGAGCCTATAGTGCCAGCAAAGAACCTCTTCCCCTCACTGTGCTTCAAGATGACTAAAGCCTACCCTTAAAAATGTTCTGTAAAGAAATTACCTGTTTCATCACCCTTTCATGCCTACAGACTGCAGAAGACAACAGCACTGAGTGCCAGCAAAAACACACCTCCTTCTATTTTGCAGAAGGAAATAAGATGCACAAACTTGAGAGGACTTTTCAAGCAAGTGGGATCTGCCCATCTCTATTCACCACTTCCAAGAAATGGGAAAGCCCCAGTACAGGAGCAAGGATGTCTTGGACTCTGAACAGGGTCATCAGTTTTGCTCTAGTGCCTTTACTTGCAGAAATAAAAGTTAAAACCCAGAAAAGGATTTAATCTATTTGTGGGGTCCATTATTTGATTTCCATGTGACATCAAGCAGCCCAGTAGTTTTGTAACTACCTCCATGGTAATGCTGAAGCAAGGTTCAGTCACAGACTAAGCCTGGTCCTAGAATAGGTGGGGTCCCCAGACAAAGATTTTACCGGCCTGTGTTCAGAGTGGCCCACAGCTCATACCAATGCCATTTCATAGCATCACAAACCATCCCCCTTCACAGGCACATCTGAAGGACTCAGAAAACAGCAGAGCCATGGTCTCCTGCCCCGTGCCCCAAAGCACAGCAAGCAATTCCACTTACCTTCCTGTTCCACCAAGTTCAACAGTAAGATACAAACAGCTTTGGATCCACATGATTTGCCATGGACTACTGTAAGATACATCCCTCAGCACTCAGAGCAAACCAAATAGAGCAATACAACTTCTCAGTGCAATCCTCTGCATACAAGCTGCAGACACCCAAAGAAGGGATGTTTGGGACTTCGGAGTCTTCTTATGGTGTCTGAAGTATTTCACAGACAGTTTTGTAAAGGGCTACTTCTTTGCCCTTATATTCAAAATGAAAATAATGTTGGATTGGCTTTTTGGTGTTTTACTTTTACATAGTTTTCTCATAACAAACTAAATAAAAATAAAAAAAAAATCTGTGTATGTATCACACCCATTCACAGGTCATTTTTCACAGCATCTGCTAAAGTGAAGATTTCCCACAACAGCTGAGCAAACATCTGGATGGATAAAGGAGGACCATGATTAATTCTCATTACAGTCTCTAGTTTATACAGAAATACAAGATTAAATTTCAAGAGTATTGATGCCAACTCTATACACTAGCAGAAGACTCTATCATACAACTGGCTTAAAAGGAGAATTTGTCCTTGCAGTTGTCCCAAGCCATGGAGATAACGGGTATTTCAGACACCTATAGAGGAGGTCAATATTAAAGTACCAACTTTGAAATAAAAGCTGACTGTTCTCAACATCTCATTAATTGACCATGTCCAGTGCAATTTAGGTTACTGCTAATTCAGCTCGTAGTTCTGAGTAGTATTTGATTTCCACTTTGATGAAAAACAATTATAAGAATTTAACAGTTGATGAACAAACATGTTTTCTGCTTTCAGAGTTGCAGAAAAACAATGAGAAATCTTCAAGAATGAGATGAGTGCTCCAACTCGAGTAAAGTTCTGCATAGAACAGTTGCAGTGTCTTGTGAAAAAAAAGGAAAAAAATGAAGTTTGAACATTAGGATTTACATCCTCAAAGATTTAAAATACATTTCTGCCTCATTCTCAGAAAAAAAAAGTGAGACTAAATGACCTTGCTGCCTAAAAATAAAAGGTCACCAAGTAATTGCAGGCTCTACTGGACAAAAAACTATAAAACAGATGATGCTGCACAGATCTTTGCCAGCGTTCAGTGTCAAAGGTCCTGCGTGTACTTGTCACTGCTCATATATGCACAGCTTTTAGGTATCTGAGAGTATGCCATAATTTCATTCCTTTTTCTGAATTTCAAAGTCTTTTCAAGATGGAGCCTGTATTTTTAATGCTCTGTTCAAATCCAGTGGTTACTAAAGACATATCACTGAGTAATAAAACCAGCTGGTAACCACGAAGTCCTTGTAATTTGACTGACAGCTTGAGTTAGTTATAAAAAATAAAGGTATAATTATTATTAATTCAGTTTTCCTCATACTTCTGTCTTTAAATGCCACATTACTGCAGGGATGTTGCATTAAAGCTTCCTAAACACAACACTATGGCCAGAATCGACAAGATCAGCTATGCACAGCTCTTTTCTCAGCTCAAAAGCAATTCACCTGTAGAATTAATTTTAAAGTTTCAGAAGAATCACTGGACTGTTAACTGTCTCATTCCCAAAGGAGACATAGCTTCATCTCCAACTCAAAGTCGTTTTAATCAACACCTCATTCCCTACACAAAGGAAAAATTCAGAGCTTGGTAACACATACCAAAGGACAGTTTACAACAGATGCTGCCTGTGAGCACTGCAGGAACAATGGCAAACGTGTATCCACACACAGCTCCGAGCCAGTGCTGCTCCTGTTAAGCAGTTTGGAACAATGTTGGCAGCATCTAACTTTCAGGGATGCTGAAACTGCTGCACATGCTGATCATTCTGCAATTTTCATTTCCTTGCAGACTTTAGCAGATTTGCTGCAGAAACACACCATGCTCACTGATAGTTTAGCAGGCACCAGGACAGTGAGAGCCTTGTCCTCCCTGCTCAGAGAGGCCTTTTACTGTTTCTTCCCCTCTGGGACTGCTGAAGCTGTAGAAGTTCAAGAAAGATGCCAGTTTTGCATTCCATTTGAAAATTATTTTAATACTATAAAACTCATTTGTTCACATATTTGGTACAAAAGATGAATTGTTTTCTCTCAATTACAGGAGAATCACTTCAGCCTTGAGATTTCAGCTAAGTAGGTCCAAAACAAAATAAGACTGGGTTCTACTGGTTCTGGAGGGTCCCAATACAGCTCACCCAAGGTCTCTTTCCAGTTTGGCTCTCACAGTTATGGACCACCTTGATGGAAAATACCTCACATCATTGACTCTTCGGAGGCTTGTAGTGAATTCGGCACCGCTCATTAAATACCTGAGACACCAAAACAGAAGAGCAAAAGCAAATCAGCCCTCGTCCAGGAGATCATCCAGATCATCCAGCAAAACTACACAGCTAGTTCAGGCAATGACCTCTTCACATAGCACACATCTCAGGCTGCCCAGTACTCATGTACCAATAAGCGGCACTTACCAAGGCATCGGTCTCCATTCACCTTCTCTCTGGGCTTTAGTGAATGCAAGGTTTGTAGCCTGATGCTGGGGGACTGCACAGCACTAAGTGTTCTCCCTCAGACAAGGCAGACTCTTAATCCTGGTAGTCTGTTAACATCCAAGATACTGACGACTTTTTGTTTTAAAAGGGAGCGACAGAACCACTGGAAGGCTCCTGAATGGTTGTGTTCCCTTAAGTTCACTCTGACATTCAAACGTGGATGCTGTATTCCTCTCTTTCCCGAGCAAACATATTTTACATTGTCATGACAGCTAAGAGGACGGGAAAGGGCTCCTGGAAGCCCCAGTGACACTCAGTTATCTGCCAGCAGGTGCCAGTGCTGCCAGCACTCCCATGTAAAGGGCACAGCGCTCTTGCCTCACTCACCTCTGGCACCTTCTCTGGGTAAAATTTAGCACAGAGAACCAGATCCTGCTGATCCTGTATATTTAGCTTGAACTGCTGCAAGCCTTGTCAAGCAGACTGCCTGCCCTAAGGAGGGCCAATAAACGGGACTATTTAAAGGAAGGCAGTCTGAATCAAAAGCACAACATGCAGGCTCCCACCAAAGTCGCAGGGGCTCTCACAAGCCAGTCAGTTATGTAGTGATTGGGCTCCAAACCTGGTCTTGCACATGCCCCAGAAGTGACATGAGCACCACCCAGCACCAAGCTGAGGCACTGGCAGCTGTTGGGTGCCCCACCAGCACTCCCATGAGAGTGCATTTTGCCAAGCCGTCCAGGGACTTGGCAGACCCAAATGCCCGTGATCATCAGCATATCAAGTTTGGTGAACTCTCCCATTGGCTTTACAAAGTGAGTGATCTTGTAATTTTGGGGAAGTTACGCATCACTTTCTATAAAAACGTTATTTCAAGCTGTGTCTTCCTAGAATCTTTTACTTCTATAGCTGATCTCCTTATTCAGAGTTCAAAACCCATCTTGAGTAAACGTTTGGAGGACACATTAGTTACAGCATTGATTCTCAACAATTTTTGAGTAATTGTCAACTTACTTTCAAATTTAATTTATTTTATAAAACAGACTTGTATTAGAAACTGCTTCATACTGTAGAAAACAAAAGTTGTGATACAGTTTCTTTCACTCATATGCCATCACATTACCATTATGCTAGCACATGCAATGGATGTCTCTGGCAGAGTTAAGACTATGTAGATATTTGAGATCAGATCAGTGATAGGAGGAAACTAAAGAAATTAAGAGCAACAGAGGGTTTCAATTCAGAAGCATTTTAATATTAAACAAATTGCACCACTTTTGTCCATTGTCTATTAAAGACATTTAAATGGCATACAAGTCTAAAAGGATACTGGAAATACTCTCAAAAACACTGCAGGGGTCTCTTGCATCAAAACCAACACCAGCTTGCTTGCTATCATACAAACTTTTAAAGCATCTTTAACAGCAACTCCACAACCCTTTGAAAGAAGATCAATACTACAGTCTTACTAACACTGCCTCCTACTTTCAGGATCAGTGACTCAGTGTGTTATTCAGACCCCTTTAACTCCATTGGTCTACCTGTGAAGTGCTATTCTCATTTTTCAGACAGGAAAAACAGTGCCTGAGAAACCTTAACATTAATGTTACTATGAAGAAGTTTGATTTTGCTGGCTCTTACATATTAGTATAAAACAAAATACTCTAACAATAAACTCCGGTGTCGAGGTGCTGTACAGAGACTAATGCAAGTGTTTTGTTTTGAAAGTCAATTCCTCGTCTGGCATCATTCAAATTCCACTGCATACATTTCTATAAAGCAGCATCTTTCTGTATGTCACTACTGGTACAGCTAGCCAGAGTGTTTGAAAATAATTGTTTCCTAATCAGATTTTTCCAATCAGCTTACAGTTGGTTGGGGCTAAGGGAAACACGTGAGTGTACTTCCCAATTAGAAGTCTGCAACAGTAAAACACCAGCCTGCAAACCAATAACCACTTCCACGTAACAAACTGCATTTGGCCCACAGCTATGACTGGTTCTAATTCCTTCAGTGACATATTTTCACAGGCAGCTTAATATGACATCTATGTGCATATTCAGAGCATGATAGCAGAGCTGGTGATAAAACCCAGAAATACTTATCTCTTCAAGCCCCATTCACACCTTACTGTTTATAAACTCTCCATCTTCAGGAAAAATTAGACAGTTCTGTCACTAGAAAAACCTTAGGGCAGCTACAAGAAAACACTGGAACCTGTACAAAGTTTGGTATCAAGTCGGTGCTTCAGAATGAAGATGAGGGCAGGAGCTGTTACCCTATAGAAGAGTTGCCATAAAATATTTGCCACTGGGGACCCGTAGTGTGTTGTTAAAGCTCTGCCACTGCTTAGTCAGATCCAAGCTGGTATAGAATTAATTAAACTTAAGGGCATGCTTACCTTTTTGGGACAGTACAGAGGTAGTACTGATAGCAAAGCATACACGGAAACTTTGTAAATGCTCATCAGCCCATGCTAAAGGTACTGAAGAACACACAAGACAAAGCTGTATTGCTTTTACACCGAGTCAATCTAGGGAACTAAAACCGCGAAGCAGAGATTAAAAATGGAGGTGCAGCTAGTACTAGCTATTTGCAAAAACCCTTTTTGCATTTAGAGAGGGAAAGAAGTTCTCTCTGCAGTATTGAAAGCTCGGAAAAGCTACAACAAACCAAAAAAGGATGCTCGATGTGAAACGCTGCAGTGACACAATACAGCCACCTCAGAATTCGGCCTCAGTGTTAAGATCACTCTGTAAGGAGACAGACTTCAGGGCCATCAAACGAGAGGGTGATCTGCACCCTCTGCTGACACAGGAGAGATACAGCAAGGCTGCCCTTTGCACCATGGAGTGTCAGTTCAGGCCTGAAGAAACTCAACCACAAAAAGGTTCAAATTCCACAGCTACATCCTCCCCTGGGTCATCACCAGACAGGCAAATTTGAAAGACCCCTTCTCTGGCACTGTCAGAGGCCCTGCAAAGCTTTTCAGATAGGCCAGCAGAGAAAAGTCTACAAAGTCCTTTAGCCACTGGGCAAGGTGGAGAAAGGGACACAGGGAATAATCCACAGTCCTTCTTCTCCCCACTAAATCAAACACTTTTCCTTGCACTGCAACTTTAAAGTTTAGGTCTCTGGGAACTGAGGAAATGGGGAAATGACTGACTTGAAATGTTTACCCCAGCACTGCCCTCATATATTTCTAATTAACCTGCTTCATAAGGTACCAGTCCCACACCTTCAGTGCAGGACTGTCTGTTGGGACAGAACATCATCACAATTAAATGACTGAGTACCTTCCAGCTTCTGTCGTTTACCACTTCTTCAACATTGAGCTCCGACTGCATCAATTTCAACTGCAGAAAGTAACAGAAAAAGAGATTACTGTCAAACAGGCCTCCCTGCAGCCTTCAGTATTTACTACCATTGCAGCTTTCTAGCTCACAACCCCAGCACCAGCTGTGCATGCCCCCCGAAGGTGCAAACGAAAGGGCTCTCTCCTGAGAGCCTGGCCCTTCCATTCAGCCAATGCTCAGGGCAGAGGGAAGCCTGTAAAGGCACAGTGAAGGGAGACTCGAAACGCAAGCCCAGCAGAAGCAGCTGCTGATTACTAATGCTCTAGTCTTAAATATTGCCTGTCAAGACTTGCTAGCAATGAACTGATTAACATCAATGGCTTCGCAGACATAAATAACTGCACCTAATTCAAGAACTCAGCACAGAGAATGCCAGGGCTGGGGTTAGCTCTGCAGCCTCGAGTTGTCATTCTTGTACTATTAGAGTCATATAGGGAGCTGGCAGCAAAGCTAGGATTGAACACAGATCTCAGATTCTGGATTTAAAATCAAGATCATAAAGAGACCCTCTCTACTTCCTTTGCTGTCTGTTCTGTGCACTGACCAAAAAGGGTTTGCAGTATGATCGCATATGTTTGTGTGATCTGACTAGATGACCACGGTAAGTGTCTATAAAATAAACACTCAGAGTATCTCCAGCGGTTCAAAGAAACTACTACTCCAAGTTTTCTCATTCAATAACCCAGAAGTAATAATTTTGGATAAAGTCCACTAATTTGTACCATTAGCACGATGAGAGGAACACATACAAAGAGAGAAAAAAGATCTGTATTGCAACCAAGTGAATATACATTTGAAATGCATAACCTTAAAACTAGGATGTGTTCTGTCAGGTATCTTTTCTGAGTTGTAGAAAAAACACAATTCTCATGGAAAACCAAAAAACAAACAAAAGCAGGGGGATTATACCTCATAAAGTCCAAGTGCAAATTTGAGATCATCTCATCAAAAAATTTCTGAGACATTTCCAAATCATGGACTGCTTTTAACATTTAAAATCACCTCTCAATGTTTCATTAAACATCGCTATGATCCTCCTAGTGGTTTCAGTGAGAAGTTCTGGACTCAGTAACCAAACAATTTAAAGAACTGGCTCTGCAAATAAAATTTGCAGAAAATACTGAGCTACCACTCTAGTTTTACACAAACTAACATGGCTGCTTGTTAGCAGTTTTGTAAGTGAGGCTCTAAGAATAAAACCACTCGCCTGCCACACACTTCTTTCAGTATCCTTTCCCTTACCAAAGGGGCCCTGGAATGGGGCCAAGAACTTCAGAGGGGTTCCTTTCTCCACTACTGATACTCCATCTCAATCACCTCTGTTCACCTCTGGTGAAGCAGACTTTCCACCCAGAGGCCAGAAGGTTGGGAGGGCATTTGCTCATTAGAATTCCTTATGCAAACCCAGAGGTCTTTCTCACACCACCACAAGGTACTCAAAATATTAGTCCAAGAAATACTAAATAGAAAAAAAGATGATTAAGTGGAATTCAAGGTTGCCTGGCAGCTCCTTGTAGAGGACAGGAAAAGTAAGTTGTACCTCAGTGGTGTCAGTCAGTGAAGGTTAGAGTCCAGCCTGGGGAACTGCAAGTGTTTTTCTATGGCATTTGTGTAACAGAACCTCATAAAAAGCTTCATTTGCAGGATAAAAGCAGCTCCATCTTGAGTGCTAGGGAAAATGGTTCTCACAAACCCAGTCAACAAGAACCCCAGAAGACTGCCTGAGACAGGATCCACTTCAGGTTCTCTCCATTACACTGCTCTTTCCACTTGGGAAAGATACCCTCTTCTTCCTCTGTAAGAGATCTCTAAAAAGCTCCAACACTCACCTTTGTCTGCTCTTTCCTGAGTTGCTTTAATAATGCTACATCATCCTGGGCTTTTTCCCTCTCTTCTCTGAGAGTTTTCACTACACTGGAAGTCTGAGCGATGCAGTTTTTGATGATTCTTTCTCTATTGGTGTGAGCATCCATCAACTAAGTGGGGAGAGAAAGAAAGTCACAACAACTCAGCAGAGAATAAAAAACTCTGAGGTACAAATTAAAGGAGAAACTTTCTAAAGTCATAGTACTGTTGTACCTACAGAAATCCCTTTGACTCCGTAATTCACATGTTGGAAGCAACATTGCTTTGAGCAGCAGCTACCAATTTGATCAAAAGTCAAAGGCATACACAAAGAGTCTTGCAGAATAGCAGGAAAAGCGTGCTAGCACCCTTTATAAAAGGAAAAATGGACTGGGCTAATGTCATCTGCTGAAGCCTGAAGTGCTCCCCAAAGGATCAGCTCTGCAGAACAAAGTGTGGTTTTAAACTGAAGCAGCTGTTGCACGCGTGTGGTTTAGATGCGCAGAGAAGCTGAGGGGCCAGTCATGAATACACGCAAGGCAGTGTTTTCCTTAGACACTGGGCCCTGAACATGATAAAACAGCAGAAAGTGAGCTGAAAGTCAAAGGTGTGCACACTCACAGACTCGTACAGCTGTTTACACGTCTGGCCAGGATCAACCTTCCCCACAAAAGAAGCTGTTGGAATCGTAGTGTTTAATTCGTGGACAATTCTATCATCGATCGTCCTCATCACCCTGAGCAGCTCCTGTATCAAAAAAAAAAAAAAATTTTTTAGCTTGATACTTGGTTCTATCCCTGAGAAAAGCCTATTACAAAAAAAAAAAAATTGCACAGTTAAGGTTTTCAATGGAAAACTAAGTAGGATTGATTACAAGGAGTTACAAACACACCAAAGGAACAATTCCCTCATGCAGGAGTACGTGCTGCAAACCACTGAGTTTCCTTGGCAGCAAAGGCCAGAGATGGGCCGAGTAACTGGTGCGCCCTAAAGCCCCCATGGCCGTGCCAGCAGTATGGACAGGCTGGAGAGAAGAGCCCTCCAGCCCAAGTCCCCATCCCCACGTCCAGGAAGGAATCTGGGCACAACCTGAACTGAAAACTCCCACCCTTTTGGGGGGCATGAAGCTGAGTCGGGGGAGGTTTAGGTTGGATATCAGGAAAAGGTTCTTCACCTAGAGGGTGGTCAGGCTCTGGAACAGGCTCCCCAGGAAGTCATCACAGCACCAAGCCTGACAGAGTTCAAGAGGCGCTTGGACAGTGCTCTCAGGCACATGGTGTGACTCTTGGGGTGTCCTGTGCAGAGCCAGGAGCTGGACTCCATGATCCTGTTGGGTCTCTTCCAACTCGGCACATTCTGTGACTCTGTGTTCTAGAAACACGCCGGTCCCCACCGCCCCCGGGCCCTGCTCGCACCGCTGAAGACACGCGTGGTACTTCACGCTCAGTTACACGGCGCGAAGGCGCCCCCGGAGTTCCCGCCGCCCGCGGAGGCTCCCGAGCCGCGAGCCCTCCGTCCCGGGAAGGGGCCCCGGCGCGGGGGGATGCGCTGCCCCGCTCCCCGCCGGAGGGGCGAGGGCAGCGGGCGGAGGGAAGGCCGGACCCTGCCCCGCATCCCGGCGGCCGCGGGCACGGGGTGACCTCGCCGCCCCGAGCGCGGGGCGCGCGCGGCCCCGGGGCCGGCGGCGGGGGGCGGCGGGAGCGCGCGGGGCGGCGGGAGC
>JAYRBT010000001.1:27010823-27073324 GCA_036023395.1 Myiotriccus ornatus
GGCGGCGCGGGCGGCGCGGGCGGCGGGAGCGCCCGCTCCATCCCGGCGCGGGTTACCTGGAACTCGGCGAAGTCCTCGCAGCCCGCGGCTCCGCTGGGCGCCGCCATCCTGGATCGGCCGAGGGCGCGGCGGCGCCCAATCCGGCGGGGAGCCGGGATGACGCGCGGGGCGGAGCGGGGCGGGACGCGCCGGAGCGCGGCCCCCGGCGCAGCGGCCCCCGGCCAGGCATCTCCACCGGTGGCGGCCCCGCGACCCCTTCTCCGCTCGCAGCTGCGGGCAGGGCTCCGTCCGCCCCACCGGAGGCGGTGCCGGCGCCGGCGGCCCCGAGAGCTCCGCGGCGCGTCCCCCTCCAATCGCGGTCCCGGGGCGGGGCCCGGCGGTGACATTGAGGGGCGCCGAGCAGGGCCGAGGCAGCGCCATGTGGGGCCGCGCCGGTGAGTGGGGGGCTGCCCCGGGGCCGAGCACCGGCGGCCGGGCGGGGGCTGCCGCCGGCTCGCCCCCTGCCCCGGGACCCCGCGGAGCCGGAGCCGGGCCCGGCGCGGTGGGAGCGCGGAGCGGGGCGGGGCGGGCGCTGCGGCGGCGAAGCGAGGCGTGAGCGGCCTCGTCTGATGGGCTGGCCTTAAAAACAGTGTCAGGAATGGAGTCGTGCCTCTTATTTTCCTCCTCTGAAGACCTTGTAAAGGGCCTGGTTCAGCTGGGGGCGGTCGCCTGTAAATGTAAATGATTTATTTTTTTTTTTCAGAGCGGGGAATGCGTTATGCCTCGAAAGCGGTTTCCCTTAGGAGAGACACCTTCAGACAGCATAAAGGAGGACAAAAAGAACTTTTTTTTTTAAAGTGTCCTTTTTGCCTTTCAGAGTTGATTTGTTTGGGCGTGTTTTTTTCCGATTTTTAAAATTATATTGATGAATTAGAAGCTCCTTCTAGAAAGTCTGCTCTTGTATATAAGGTGCCCTGACACCTTCTAATGTATTAGAAAGTAGGTAATCTCTCACTACAGCAAGATTCTGGGGTTTTGTCTTTTTCCTTGACTCTGTCATTGCTTTTGGGATGTGACAGGATTGGTAGAATGCTGGTGTGCAGCACCATCCAAAGTGTATGTGAAGCCTATGAATAGATGAGTTCCTGGATATTGTGATATGTGTTATGCTTGAGAAATTGCTTGTAGGCTATAATCTTGTATTCCTTTTTTTTTTTTAATTTCTGTTAATTGCATTCTCATTTTTCTCATTAAAGTTAATGTACAAGTTTAAGGCATAGGTTATTAGAAACTTATAAAACAAGTTTTAATTTCATAGACTATTACAACTAAATCTGGTACTTTCTGCCTTGTATTACATTTGTTCCTATTGTTTTTCTTTCTTTTTTCTCTTGCGTTACCAAAAAACCCCAAACATTTCCATTGAAAAGCTAGTATTCTACTAGCTCTGAGTTAAATTTGGCCTCTTTGCTTCCTCTGTTTTTTCTTCCAGATAGGGCTGTTAAACTGCTGGGAAGAAATATTCCCTCAATTCTGAGGATGACCGAAGGAGTGGATCTGAAGATAAGCAGAAGGCTTTGCATTAAACCCCAGGAAGAAAGTCAACTTCAGTCAAAGGGTAAGAGTTTTTTATAAGATCTTGCTATGTTTTATGCCACTAAATACTCAGATATCCATGCTGCAGTCATCTGAACAGGAATTTGGCCGACGTAGATGCTACTGTCCCTGATTTTGTGAGAGTGAGTTTTGATCCGTAGACAGGAAAACTGAGCATTAAATTTAGCAATGGAGTCTTGTTTTCTAACAAAGCCAGGGGTCAGTATTTCTGCTTGTGGTGATAACACAGCTTTCACTGTGTAGCAGGTCACTAGTATCTTATCTGGCGTGCACTCCCGCATTGAGGCTCTTCAGCTGTGCTCTGGAACTGGCTGTTCAGCCCCAGTGTAAACTATTGACGTTTAGGAACATAGTATGAGCTAAAATACTTTTGCAGTTTTTCAGAGTGCAGCAGTTCCAGCTGTTCCCAAAATTGAACGTGCCCTGCAGGAGAGAGTCTGAATCGTTGCCTTGGTTTGTGTTTAAGGGTGGAGCTGGTCAGGGAAAGCTCAGAAACATTTTTTCACTATATATGGGACAGATACGGTGCTCTAACCAGACTTCCTGTGTAACAGGTTCCCTTATGGCCCATTGATGCAGGATAAAAAAGGAGCACACAGATGTGAAGCATTTGGCATGCTTCTGTTTTAAAAACGTAACACAACTGCACTGGGTAAGGCAAGAGGTCTCCTTAAAAGTGTGACGTTTCCATCAGTGCCCGGTAAAGGAGGTCCCTTACAGTTTTGTGAAGACTAATGGGAATGGTGACCTACAGCAAACATAGTGTTTCTCCTCTATACTGTCCCACAGGTGGCATCCTGGCATCCTTGTGTTTAATGGTCCTCACTGGATTTTTTTTTTTTTTCCATAAACTTGCCCAGTTTCTTGAAGCTGGATGTATTTTTAGCATCCACATTCTCCAAGAAGGAATTCCTCAGCTTAAGCATGCTGTGAGAAAAACAAGTACTGTCTTGTATTCCGTTTTTAACCCGATGTGTACTTTTGTATAATCTGATTTTCCTTTATTCAGTACCCCTTCCAAAACAGGGCCTGTTCATTGTAGCTCACATTCCCAAGGTCATTTACAATGCTCTTTTGTTCTGAGAAGAGCTTCAATTACTGGTTTTCCAGGCCAAAGGGTCTCAGTCTGTGACACTGTTTCTTACATGGTGGCCATTCCATACCTGGGATTGTCCTTACCAGTTTTCCCTGTGCCTGTTCTACTTCAGCTCCCTCTGAGATGAGGGATCAGTATTTCACATGCTTTCCAAAATGCTGGAGTTGCAGTTTTATACAATGGCACAGTAATGCTGTTGTATTTGTCTGTGTTCCCAATCACTGCTAGTTATGCTGTTTTCCTTTCTATTACTGAACATGTTGCCAAAACCACTATGAAACCCCAAGGACTTACTCCTCGGGCTTAGGTAATAATTAATAACAGTTAGGTTAGAGTCTGTCGTTTGTGTGTGAACTGGAATTGCTTCCTGTTTATATACAAGGACTTTCACTCACAGGCCTCACTGACTCAGGATTCTGAAGCCCTGGGGCTCTTTGGGGTCACCCCTCATGTTTTTTAATAACCTGGCATTGTCAGCGAACTGTGTGTCCACCCCAATTCCTAGATAATTCATGAATCCACGAGGGAGCACAGATCCATACAGGATACCTCCCATTGTTTAAAAGAAAAAAAAGAAAGGGAAAAAGCTGTCTTATCTTTGCCCTTTGCTAGATTTTAATGGTATTTTGTGTATGAAAACTATCCTCTATTGCATTATGAATATTTTATATATGGTGTTTGAAAGACTGAGCTGAAAATAAAGGGTCTGGTCTCGTCCTATGGTTGTCTGTTTATTTGGACCTTCGGTAGGATAAAATCTTTCACTGCCTGAAAAGGTTAACATTCTGTGATCAGATAGTGCAGCACAGTGGCTTTTCTGTAGCTGTTCCATGTAATTTTCTTTTTTTTTTAAACTAATTTAAATGTAATAGAAAAACTATAATATCACAGCACTTTAGGAAGTTTAGATCCTGGAGCAGCTCCTGCAAATTTAGACACACAAGTACAGAAGTCTTGGGATAGATTTAGCTTTCTTTACGTGGCCTCAGTTTAACGCATATTTCCATGTTTGTCAACCTGTGATACAATTTCTGTTCTCTAACCAACTCTAGCACTCATATTTAAAATTCTGCATTGCTCACCCTAATTGCTTTTGTTACAGCTCTGGCAATCCAGCTTCCCTGACCGTTGTTTTTGGTGGTGTTTTTTTGTTTGTTTTGTTTGTGCATTTTGCTGGGTTTTTTTAGGTCAATCTCCTTTGAGGGTGCCTGGATACAAGCCTACAGACTGGGAGAAAAGATTTTTGTTGTGGGCAGGCCACTTCAAGAAACCAGAGGACATACCAGAGACTGTCTCGTAAGTGTCAGTTTTGAAGCTGTAAAAGAGACTTTGTCTGTGCTGGAATAAGTTACTTGAATGCAATTCCAGAATAACTCTTCTTAAATGGAATGGGTTTGCACAGCTGAAAAATCTTACACTGCTGTGTCTGGTGTAACATCTTGTAGATGAGATGACCTGAGTGATATATATCCCTCTTGATTTGTTTTGCAAAGGGATGATCAGCATTTATCAGTTGTTTCATTAGAAAAACATCACAGATCAGTCAATTTTTCACTCTCGTCTTACAATTAAAAAGCTTTTTTCAAACATTAGTGTGAGCTTTTTCTAGTGTTTTTCTTTATATGTCAGCCTCCCCTTGTGGAAAACTTCCATGATATACTATAAAATAATTGAATCTTATATAAAATATTTATTAATTAATACCTAGAGGGCATGGGCCAACTTTCTTTAGTCTTGGGATTTAAACAGTGGAGGGAAGGGCTCCCTAACAATATATATTTAGTCAAAATTTCCCTGTTGCTGGTGGAGTCCAATGTCAATGCTTTGTCCTGTTTGAAAAGTAGAAAATAAAACTGGATGTTCTGGTTTGCCTATCTAAAATGCAGATCAAACTTATCAACAAATCGGCAACTATCAGTTTAAAAAAACCTCCTAGTGGTAGTATAGTTATCCTTTAAGACATGCTCATAATGCTTTTAAATATAAGTATTTATTTAAATTAAAAAGATACAGTAAATCTTGCACTGCTTGAGTAAGAAAATGATGTAGCTGCCCTCTAAATATTTTCTGGTTTTTTGGATGCACTGCATGGGAACTGGAAATCCACCCATGTATCTCAGGGTGTCACAATGAATAAATTTTGTTAAAATGGAATACTTCAATTTTGTATTGAATCATTTTTCTTAAATTTACATTTGAAATACATACAGGTATATATTATCAAAACTTATTATCAATTTGTATATTTTCACATACCAAACACCTGTTTATGAGGGTTTTTAAGAAAACAAATTTAACAGTGATTGATTTCAGTAGTTTATTGAAAGGACAAACCAAATTCTGGTAAAAGCTGACCATTTGTGCAAATGCATAGGGAATTCTTTTTATTTAGACAAATAATTCAGCCAAATCTGAGACGATAATTGAGAACTATAAAAGCAGAAAAACTTGTTTTCTGTTCTGAGATTAATTAATTGTGGGTTGTAAGGGCTTGTGATATAACTCGGTAGTCTTGTAAAATGTGGTGATCAGAAGTAACTCATTTATTAAACAAATATTAATCTTAGCCACTGACTTGATTTAAAATGCAGATTGTGTTCAGGTATCTACCTTTTGCTCTCGTATATATTAACACATCTAAGGTACTTCCAAAATTAATTAGCACAGTTTTTTAAATCCTGTTTCTGTGCATTTCAGCTTAATTGCAGCTTGCACTCAAGGTGTTTATTGTAGATTGTTAGCAGAAACAAATAACCTGGATGCTAAAATTAACTATTAGTTTCATTGTAGATGGATGTGTTTGTTCCCTATGATCAGAAGCCTTGCAATCAAATCAATACTCTGACAAAAACAAGAGCAAAACTCTTTTCAGCTCTCAGGTCCTATGTGATTTACCACGTTGAACTATTGTGGATCCTTAAGTATCTTCTTCTTCTTCCAAATAAAGGGTCAAAATGTAATAAAAGATTCCATATTCACTCATTTTTGTTTACAGTAATAATTTCCCTATTCCATTAAATCCATTCTCCGTGTTAGTTTTGGGGTATAATTACCTAGTTTGATGTATTTATTCTTTTCACCATGCACTGTGGATGCTTTTCAAGTCTTCTGGAACTTTATAACGTGGCAAATCTAATCAGTGAGGATATCAGACCTCCTTGAGAAGGGAGTCACCTGCTCTAAATTCTGCAAGGAGAATTAAATATATAGGCTATAGGTCTTTGGTTACTGTGCGAAGTGCATCCAAAAAGCATTAACACTTCCTTGGCCCTTCTTGCTTTGCTCTAACACAAACTTAAAATTTGCTGTAACCAAGATGTCATTTGGGTAGAATGATCTTCAGAGTTTAACCCAACTTAAAATAAGTCTTTTCTTTTAACTCTTCACATGTACAGCTGGAAGGTGTTAATCACCGCTACTCTTCTTGTGGAAGACTTCTGGTTTTTAAAGATAACAGCAGACTAGGCAACAGGTTTCCCAAAGGAGTAGTATAGCTACTGGTGTGGCTAGGTAAGCCCCCTGAAATTATGGAGAGAATAAAAAAAAGATATAAAGGGTTCCTCTGTCCAAATCTGATGGTGGAAAGCTTACGTTCCTCCACACCTCTTTAGTTTCTTACGAAAACAGATTACTTGAAGACTATTTATTCTAGCAGGAGGAAGTGCTAACCTCTGGTCTTTTACCAAGTCCTTTTTAGAATTTCTGAGGAGTACTGTACTCAGCAACCAGTGTATCATCTGTCAAATCCTGTAGTAGAGGAACATGCCTCGCTGGAAAATAGACTTTGTCATAAATGACACTATTGTGAAGTTCAGGAAGTAGAAATGGCTGAGCTGTGAAATTGCTTCCCTCAGCCCAAGAAAATCTCAGCTCTTAAATGCTGTATGTTATTCTCGCTTACAAATGGTTGTTACCATACCTCTGCTATTGAGAGAAAAATGCATGTTTTACAATGCTAAATACATCACAGTTATACTACGGAGTTTTCCCCAGCTTTGCAGATATTGGAAGGTGGTAGTGAGCACAGAGGGAGTTAACAGTAAGGAAAACACTGCATTACTAGACCCTCTCTTTTTCCTGTTCTGTCCACAATGAACATGCATACATGCTGCAACCTTCCTCCTTTCCATTGCAGTCAAGTGGTCTGCAAAGGCATTACTATCTCTTAACAATGAAGTAACCAAAGATTAAAAAGCTGGGTTTGTTTCCAGCTTGGAGAGGAATGTCTTTGTGACCAAGTAAGTCCCAAGGTAGCTGGGATCAGCCTTTCCCATCTTGTAAACTTTTTTTGTGAAAAGAGCCAAGAACTATTAGCATTATAAAAAACTATCTCAATAGCATGCTTGGAGAAATTAAACAATTAGTCAAGTGATTTATTTAGGTCTTGGATAATGAGTCTGTTCTTTTATTCTTATTTCTTGAGGATTGAAACAATCAGAGCAGCGAAGACCACATTGCGTGTGAAGTTCAGCTATGTAATGATTGCCTTGACAATAGTGGGATGCATCATCATGGTGATTAGAGGGAAGCAGGTAAGCACAGATTTTTGGCTGATGAGTGCAAATCAATCTTCACATAAACTTCTTGGTTACTCTACAGATTTTTAGTACTGTCTTGCTTTGGGGCTTTATTTTTTGGTTTTTTTTTCACTTTATCACTGAACAAAAATTTTAGAAGTCCTCCTAGTTTCCCAGAAGAGACCCGCATTGACTAATTCCCATTGGAAAAGGATGATGTCACTGTTAAGATTGCATGTGCTTCCTTTAAAAGAAAAAAAACCTTTGGGCTTAAACCATCTGCATGCACAGAACCTTCTTTTTATGCTGCCTTTCTCTGAAGCAGTTCTTCTGATGACAGTGTTCAGATCTTGTTTCTATGGACTGCTAAGTGTTCCAGAGAAACCTTAAAACTGGTGACAGTCTCAATCCCAGTACTGTGAATTGCTGACTGTCAAATGACATTTCTATCAGCATTTGTCTATTAAAATGAAAAGGATGCAGCAATCTGAAATGAAACAGGGCAAAGGTTTTTCCCTGGCTTTAGCAGAAAAAATCAAACACTGACAATTCCCAGAATATTTTCCTCTGTACTGGAGTAGTAGGAATGCAAACACCAGGACGTGAAGACAGCTACTTTGGAAACCTTGTTTTCAAAGAAGCTGGAACTATTTATTTCCTGAGATGAGTTCAGCTGGCTACAGTATGGTGCTAATAACGCCAGGGTCACAGGTTCAATCCCTGGATGGGCCAGCCATTCACTTGATGGTCCTTGTGGATCCCTTCCATTTCAGAAGATTCTGTGATTCTGTTTAACTTTTGTTTCTAGTACCTGTGACTTGTGAAGATTGGAGATTAGTATTATATACTGACCAGAAGCACAGAACGTATCTTCTAGTGCCTTAACAAAAGGGTTTAATTTATTCCCAGAGAAGTAATTACTTTCAGCCTAAATAGTTTCTGGATATTTTATTTTACCCCTCTTCCTTCCTGGCATTACTGCTGACAGAACTGTGCCTCGGTAAGGATAGGCCAGATATTTTGTAAGCCATCAACTCACGTTCCAATTCTGTGGTCCTTCAGGTGGTAACTGATGATCTTTTTACATTGCAGGCTGTAAAAAGACATGAAACTCTTACAAACATAAACTTGGAGAAGAAAGCCCAGTGGAGAGAGGAAAGGACTGCGCCTGCTAAACCTTAAAAGAGAAAATGAAGAGCAAGGACTGGGGAAGAAAATCCAAGTCCGTTTCAGCTCTGGAAGGAGGATATAGTCACATCTTTCCTGTATGTTAGTTCTGTACACTCACGTTCAAGAAAGAATGAATGCATTATCCTTTAATAATTAAACCCAGAAATCTCTATTTTCTTTTCCTAATAACTGCCCCTTTCTTTCAGACTCTTTTCTTCATGGTTAGGGGGACGGGACACATGAGCAAACTGAAGAGACAAAATAATTGTTTCCCACATACACTATGCACTAGACTAAGCATCTTTTAGAATACTGCAGAAGCTGTACTCGCATTCTTGGTACCAATCCCCTTTCTGAAAGGTTTTACTTACCACTTACAAGAAGGTAACTTGGGCAAAAGGACAGTCTCTTTAGTTTCTGCTTGTACAAACAAAATACCTTCACTGGGCAGTCATCCACTATCAGCAAATATTTCAGCTATTTCCTAGGTCCCATCAGGAAGAAGGGGGCTATATTTATTCTGTATTGGTACTGGCTGCTTCAAATATTCTGTATGTTTCCCTTTGTGCAAGACAGATACTAAGGGAGCCCTCGAGTCAGGAGTAATTGTCTGACCTGCATTAACATCATCAAAATGATCACAACTTAGCCTGCTTACCTGCTCTAGGTCCAATTATTCTGGCCGCATTTAAGTAAGGGATTACTTTCTGTGAAGAACTGCCTTCCTTCAATAAAACAAGGAGGGAGATGGATAGTGAAACAGCATTCCAGAGAACCTTTGTGTTACAGCTGACAACCTGACTGTTGTCACACCAGAGCTGGAACAGAGATGAGCAACAGCTTCAACCTGTACTGTCAGATTTTGTACTTTAAGGCACATGAGTACAAGAAAGTCCATCAGGCATTCCTGCTTTCTGCAACTATGGTCTTTATTTCCAAATCTCATGTATTTGTATTTTCCCCCTTTAAGTCATCATCTGTACTCTCATTATACTAGCCCACCTAGAGATCACCTGCCTCATGTTTTAGAAGTGGCAGTCCCAGTAATACCTGCAAAGAGCAACTCCCAACAGTTCTACTTCTGGCATTGAGCCCAAAGAGTCACACACTATTCATGTTTACAGCCTGCAGCAGCCAGACATAGTATTTTTCCTCCTCCTTACAGTTCATTTGGAAGGAAATGTAGATTGGAAGTGTCAGGACTACTCAAAACTTGTTATTTCCCAGCACTGCCTGCTCACTGGACTCCAAAAAGAGACATACCAGTTTGACAGATTTAGCTTGTGAATTTTCTCATAGCAGGAGGGAGATTATTTTTTAGAAACTTTTTCCAGATTAGTTTTATTATACTACTAAAAATTAGCACTGTTGCTGAGTGAATCAAAAGCCCTACAAAACTGCATGGGAAATCTTCTCTTTATACCTGGAAAAAAGAAGCAGTAAGGTCTCTACTGCAGTCCTCTCTAGTAGCTTGTCCTTTACTCCACAGCTAGAAAATCGTTGCTGCAGGCCATCTTTCTATGAATTACAATTCTGGGTACCACAATGAGATGTAACCAATCAGGCAAGCTGTGAAGTCAATTCCACCACAGAAATTATAAGGTTCAGGTGATACCATGACTTGCCATCATATTCTCTGTGTGGAAATTATCACAAGTACACTGTCAGTCAAGCAGAGCAGGCTTCCACAGCTTTGTCCACTTAATGAGCACTGAATGCAAGTCACATTTAATTCCACTGCAGGTATGTGAACAGATTTTCCATGAGTTCTTGTTCTTAAGCACACAGGCGAGAACCAAAACAAATCTTGCCAGATTACATGCCTGTGATCATGTATGTATTAAGTAAGACCAAAAAAAAAGAGAACATGCATTTCAGATGGTATTTCAGGTTTCCACGAAGAAAAACTTGTGATTTACGCTTGGTGATGGCAGAGCTTAAAACTGTGCATTCCAAAAACATTACCCTTTCAATATGCACCTGAATGCTCTCTCTGAACAGAACTGGAAGGTACCTCATCTAGTTTTGGAATAGTAAAACTTTTTGGACTTATCCAGCTAGTAAAGCACTTCAAATAAAAATGTGCAAAATACCCCTTAGAAAGCAACACTTCAGAGCAGCAATGGTAATCAGTTTTCCATTTTGATTTTACTTAAATTTCTATGAGCTTTTTACCATTTACTCAAAAATTGAAGTCTGGTCCAGTGGTTTGACAAAAGCTCCATGTATCTTTCTGTCACTCTGGTATCTCCACCATTTCGGTATCTGTCATAAAAACTGTGCATCACTGCCCACCTCTGTGTTTTCTTTCAGCTTCCACATAGGCTCCAGAGTCTCAAACAAAAGCCCAAGACAATGTGCTTTGTGCTGTCTCCAGCTCAATCCCAACCACTGCAAATAGCTGGGTACTAGAAAAATGATGTAAATCTTTCTCAGAGAGGCAGTGAAAGAAACCACCTCTTTCCTGGTGTGATGGCTTCTAAGGAAGCACTTCTAAACACAGACAATGGTGACAAAACCAGCTTGTTCCTGGCTGAAGCAGCCTGTCCGGCTGACTGAGAACTGAATACACCTTGGATCACCTGACAGCTCACAGCTTTAGCCTGCAGCCTTTTAACAGTGGATGTGATGGAGAGGAACATAGTAAGCCCTTAAACGGTATTTAATTTTCTTTCTTCCCTTTGGCTTGGTCCATAACACCATTCATATTTACTCAAAACAGTCACATTTATCAATCCTATACCATATGCCATATTGCTGTACCTGTTCCAGAGGCAACTGAAACTTCCTAATGCAGCGATCAATCTCACAACTTCAACACTGCCTCAGAAGAGCATATAGGAACCTTATGCACATGGCCACAGCAGTACACAAACAGTTCCTGTTTATTTTCTGCTACGACTCAGGCAACTGAAGAAAGACCTTCCTGTCTAAAACTGGCATTGGAGAGTGCCAGTGGTGTGTTGTGCCAATTTCCAGAAGCAAATAAATCATACTGGAAAATGTGGGGAATTACTTTAACTTGGCAGAGAGATAAGATAGCTGTTCTGGAAATCCTCAGAGAAGAACAGAAGTGTAGCAGCAAGAGCACTGTAGGATGATGTGCAATCTAGTTCTTCAACACTCTTGGTGCTAACAGGAAAAAAAATGCAGGTTCAAGAACACACAGGTCTTTGGGGGTTATTGTCTTCCTCCATTCTCTTAACGTTAGAGGAAGGGACTTCACCTGTATTTGGTTTGCAGCAAGGAACCAACACAGGAATTTAGTAACAGGCTGAAGCCTGTAGGCAGCAGCTGCCTCAAATAATTATGTGGTGTCTTCCTATGAGCCCCAGGACTGGTCCTGGCTTAATTACTGAGCTTTCAATAACCTGCCCCATCATCTCTTGTATCCTGAATCCAAGAGAGTAACTCTACCTGCCATGTTCCACTGGGAAATTTACCAGCAGAAAGAATAACAGCTCCTGTTTGCTGGCCCAACAAATACACAACTTTAATGGTCAGAACTGCTAGACAGCAATTCCAGGCAGTCTTGCATCTTCCTTTCTCTAACACCCATTTTGAAGTAGACATTGTTAAAACCTGAGTGCAGTGTTTCCGCCGCATTACTGATGTTGCAAAAAGGAGAAATTTTCATGAATCTTTTCACCTTAGGAGTCTGTGGGGCTTTAGGAAGGTGCTTAGATTGGATCCTCACAAGCAGAAACAAATGCATATGTTTCAATTTAGAAGAAAACATGCAATCACTTTCTGGCACTCCAGGCTGCTTGGCAGAGCTAAGAGAAGAACCCAAGAACTCCCAACAGTACCCTCACCTATCCTCTACACAAGACCAGCTGCCTCCTATTTAGACACAAAACAACAGCTCATTCAAAACACAGTGTGACCATCACAAAAGTGGCAGCTAGAGGTGTTCTCTGAGATGGTCCCTGTCTGAGCACATCCTTCAGGAGAGCAAAGAATACTGCTTTCAGTGTTTCTAGCAGGGGCATAGCTACACAGAATCGTGTTAGGAAGTAGTGTTCAAGCAGTAAAAGATAACGATCCTCATCTTTTCAGACTCACTTTTCCTCCAAAAGAGCCCTTCACCTGTGGCCTGAACATTATTTATTAGATGGGTAATGTTATGCTACACATTTGGCTCTGCTAAAATGCAAATAGTTTACTTGCCCTTGGCTTGCCAAGTAATCCTGATCTGTATCAGTTTTTTCTTTCATAATTCACAAGTCTGATCTCCCTTCCGTACCCATTTAATTTGCAACCTTTGTTACGAGTAGATTTAGTTTCTTTTCAATCTATTAAAAAGGCTAAGTAAAGCAACGCCAAGAACAGTTGCTGGAAGATCCTGATGGAAATACACTCAATTAAGCACCATTTAAAATTACATTGAGACCTATGAGTTAGCCACATTTTAATCCATTTAATGTGTGCCATGTTGATTTTTGTATTGTTGTGGTTTTCAGTCAAAATATTACGCAGTACCAGTCAAATGCCTTACACAGTCTAAGTATTTATGACAACAATATTACCTGCGTCAACCAGGCCTGTCACTTCAAACAAACATACCAAGTTTAAAGATTTATACTTATCTGCTCTGAATTCACATATCCACGGCAAAAGTAACAAATACTGGCCAGGCTCCTTACACAGGAAGGCACACCACTCAGCTTAAATGGACTCTTTTTTAATTCACTCATTTAGAGGCAATTGTCATTACGTTGTGGGGGGGGCAGGGGAGGGAAACGCCAATGCACCACATTGTTTTCACTAGCCTGGAAGAGAAAACACTTATATATATATAGATATATAGGTATGTATATATATACACACACTTTATGCATGTGTATATATATATGTGTGTGTGTATATATGTATATATACACGCTAGTGTATATATACACAGAATATACATATATGAATATACAGAATATATGCACACACACTTTGCTCAGATTTGTTTACAAAATATGTAGCATTTTTATACCATCCAATAAGAGGTACATGGTTTTAAACAAATCTTATAGAAATGACATGTTATTGGAAATTTACACGTAAAAAAATCCAGCACAAAAAAATCCAAAAGCTAAAACAAGATTTTGCTACTAATCAGTGCTTCTATCACCCTTCAAGAAAAGAGAAACACAGTTATTTATATGTGATGTAAAGGCAACATTGAGGGTTTTTTTTGCTTTTTTAAATTAACCACCAAATTTAACCCCCTAAAATTACAAAGAATTGAAGTCCATTTACAGATCAAGTGCAGTAAACTAAATGTTCCTTCAGCACAAAGCAGCACTAGAGAAAATAACTGGGAGAGGGAAAGTGGAGGCCAACTGGCTTAGCTAGGGAGGCAGCAGGTGGCTTCTGCAGTGGCCACACAGGTCAGTCTCCATCCTGAAGCAGAGACAGAACTGAAGACTTTATTTAAATAATGGTCACACAGAGCTGATGTTCAGACCTTTGCCTAGCTTCTTTCAGCAGTATGACAAGTGACTTATGTATTTTTATAACTGTATCCAATGGGCTGGTTTTGCTTTTGCAGTGGCTTATCACTGAGAGGAGTCATGAGGATCTTGCAGACAGTTCTGCCACTAACATTTACCACAGGTCCATGACGCTGCAGTTGGCAGTGGCGATTTTGAAATGTTTACACTGGACAAATGTGTGTTCCAAGCATCCAAAATGGCTTGAAAGAATATAGCCTGATGCAGGGGGGAGCGGACGGCCTAGGGAATCCATTGCATTTACCGAAATGGAACTGCCACTTTCAATCATGTGGCATCTCCCCAGCTGTGTGAAGAGTTTGGTGTCAGTGTCAGCTGAACTCAGTGAGGAGTGGCTGGCCTTTGCATCAGAGGTCTGTGATCCAAGCAGGCTGCAGAGCCAAAAACATGCTGCTAGCAGAAGGGCAGTCCACAGCTGCGAGTGGCAGCTGTCATGCAGTCGGCGATGCCTTGCAGATGTCACCTGTAGGAACCATGCGTTCCATGCTAATTCACCTGATGTCTCATCAACAGCAAAAGGGAAAAATGAAATGAGAGGGCCAGGTGGATCCAGGTGTAATAGTACTATCCTTTGAATGTAGTGTCATTTTAGTTGTTAAATAAGGAGCTTGACCAGGAGGACTCTATTCCATCAGGTGGGCTGGAGAGGAAGCTCTTGTCTTGTGAAAATGAAAAGGAGATCTAATGCTCCTTGTGCTAAGTTTTACAAATTAAGATTTCTGTGTTCGGAAGGTAATTTTTCAGAAGACAAACCTGTTCAAGTCACGCTGTGTAAAAATGTGAAGAGGCAGACAGGAATTTTTCAGCCATAACTATAATAACAAGGACCAGACTCTGGAGCATGAAGTCAGAAAGGACTTGATTTTTAAGAAAGGCCCAACTGGATCATACTGTGCTGGCAAGCAGAAGTGAGGGCAATTTCTCCATTCTAGAAGCTGTTTTGGAAAGTCGTTTCTGGGGAGGTGTTAAGAGTGACCTATTCACAGGTTCTTTTTTTGTGGATGAAGAGGAAAAACTGAGAAGGTATACAAATCTCCACAGTGGTCTGCAATCCAACTTGGGAGCTCAGTGTTGAGACGGGATGGGGCCAGATGTGTTCAGTATTCTTAAGAACCACAAAACATGTCCATTGCAGCCTGTTTTTGCACGGGATAGAGAACTTACTCCATTATTTGTAACATGTTCCTCATGCCAATAACCCCAGCTGGCACATACAGCAAAGTAGATACATTGCATGTGAAGGTTTAACTCATCTCTCGCCACCATCCAAAGAGGTATCCAGGGGAGAACATGAAGGATGAATTTTCAGCTAGGTTCTCAGAAAGGCTGAACATCTCCCTGGACTTCAGGCACACACTGCAGCAAATACAAGAGAAAAGCAGCCAGCCTTCTCTTGGATGCCAGGAGTGTGGGGGCTAGTGGATGAGGGACTATTTTCCCGTAATAGGAACAGGGAATATCTCAAAGTATAGAAAGGTGCCTCAACTCCACGAAGATGACAGTGGAGAGATTCAGAATCTAGAGGAGAAGGGTGATTCTGGTGACCCCTTGCCAAGGAGGGGGCATCCTGCCATGGAGAGCCAAAAGTTTTCCAGACGTATGTAAGAGCATGTGCACAAGGCAAGCAAATGAGCGCAAACAGGGTTATGGAAAACATTGAGAGAATCACTCCACAGGTGGCTTGTGGCTCGACAACAGGATTGGCTAGGTAGAGGAGCACACAGCACAGGGGCACCTCAAAGCTGGAAGCCTTCCATGGGAGCCTCACACTGCTGGAAGATGTACTGTTGCTGGTTGATATCCACTTGTGGGGCAATGCTGCTGTCTTCATCCTCTGTTCCAAAGTAGTGCTCAATCAGATCAAAGGCCTTCTGATAAATCTCTTGATTCTCATGGCTCTGCAAAAATTCAATCTTGTCCAGGCCTGCAAAGAAAAGAAGTACATAAAAGTTATAGCTCAGTGAAAGCATATGACCATGACAATTTTCAGTCTGCTGTGAACATTTACATTCGATGACAACTGTCTCCCACCTTCAGAAAAAACAGGCCCCTCTATGGAGGGGGCCCCATACCCAACTTATACTCTCCACAACCAAGGAAAACCAGGTTGAACTACAGAGTTCCTTGTAACTGTGTTATCTGTTTAACTGTGTTAACTGTTTCATACTCTCTTGTCTGCCTCTACCCTCTCACTCAAAAATTAAATCCACAGGCTTGAATGGGTAAAGAAGAACAAGGCCTCAAACTCAAAGACTTTTTCTGATGAGACTTTTAGGACTAAATTTCCTGAAGTGTGTTCCCAGTGCTTTCCTTATGAGGACCATGACTACAGAATCACTTAAGTGCAAATTGAAAAAGACTTCTGATAATCATCCAGTCCAACCTGCAACCCAGCCCAGGAATATTAACCAACACCAGATTAGGTCTGCTGTGTCTAGGCAAGTATTCAAAACTTCCAAGGATGGAGACTCCGTTATCTGATCTGTATCCAATGAATATACAATGCAGTTAAACTCAGGGAACCAGTTTTTGGGAGGTATTAAGCAAATGGGCAAATTCAGGCCTTGTAGTCAGATACAAAGGAAAATAATACAGCCAGGAATGATGCTATAACAAAATCCAAGTGTTAGCCATTGTAGTAAATCTCTAATATTGGGAATTGTACTGGCTTTCTTGTCTACTCCTTTTACTATGTACGAAGACTAGAGTACACAATTCTCTGATACTCTATACACATTCCTGTAACACTGACATGAAAAGGGAAGTTAAAACCTAGAAGCAGGAAAGAAAAAATCCTATTCTGATATAACTGTTCCCAGGAAGTCAAAGTAACCATGAAGGGAACCAAGGTTCAAGAAACCACGTTCAATGATGCTATCTTCATCTATACTGCTCTTGATACCCATTTTTATTTTTCTTAATAAGAACTTAAGAGCAGCAGTACCTCAGAACTGAAATGAAATCACACAGGTATGTGCCAGAACCTCAGCAGAGCAGAGGCAAACAAGGAATTTGCAGCTGCTGCCATAATTCTGCAGGGCAGCAGAAAGGGATGGGGGAAAGGTTTGAAACCTGAGCAACAGAGCACTGCACCTGGGCTTTCATCTGCTGTGAAGGAAAGATACTGATATGACTGAATGACTCCCAGAAGGCTTTCTCAGGGACAAAAGAAATCAATAAAAGAAAATCTGCACACACTGTCTTCCGTCTACAGGCAAAGATAACGTAAAAAAATGGAGTACACTGGAGACTTATCAAAGAACAGGTTATTTTCAGCTAACAGTGATAAGGTAATTAATAGAATTGGATCTACTGAAACTCTAATGGGATCATGATCTTGGCTTTATGGCCTGACTTGCACAAGTGTTTTGCTCATACCATACGCTTCTTCAATAAGAGCGCAGTACGGATTAATGCCAGTGCCACTGCGTTTGGATTCCTGCTCTCCAAGCCTCAGGATGTTCTCCAGCCCATTCAGTGCTACTTGCACGATCTTTGAGTCCATTACTGTAAGGAGGTCGCAGAGTGGTCTGATGCATCCCAGTTCTACTAAATACCTGGAAAACAACATATGGAACCCAGTAAATTGTCTGCAAAATTGTAATTGGTGTAGCCATTTAAGCACTTAGCATGAAGGTCTAAGAAACCAAAGCAATCAGATAAAATATTGACTGGAGAAACTAAAGAAAACTAAAGAAATTACAGACATCTAGTTGTGTCTAGTCAATTCTGCTGAAATAATCAAAATAACTTTAAAATACCTTCTCTGAATCCCCCTTTATAGCTATGAAATAATGACTTATTTTTTGTACCATAACTTTAGATTTCTATAAACAGCAACTATGTTAATATGTTTATAAAGTTATTTTATTTTATACAAAATTGCATGTAAGTGAAATGTACCAGTTTAAGTTAAACGGGAAAAGCAGTACATGTGATGCCACTGTCTGAGGTGCCAAACTATCCCCCTCCAAACTGCTAATGCACTTTGTTACACTCTACAACAACCACTCAGAAGTTAGTTTAAAAGTTGCACTTAGCTTTTTTCATGTAAGAGAAACAGTTCAATTATTTAAATAAGCACTAGAGGTAAAATACTTCTGTGATTTCTCCCTAAAGGAATGAAAGCTCATTCACAACAAGGACATGGTCTCTCTGGGTACAAGACTGAAAGCATACAGAAAGGTACAACTAGTTTCTAGGTTGATTGTTTTCTTGCACAAACACCAATTCACTCAATTGCATTGCAACATTTTAACAATTTCATACTTGATCTGTTCAGCAGAGCCTCCAGATGTTGCATTTGTGATTGCCCAAGCAGCTTCTTTCCTTGTCCGAAACTCAGCTGTTTGCAAAATATTGATAAGAGCTGGGAAGATATGGGCATCTATGACTGTCTGCAAAAACAAATGACATATCAGGGTTATAATAACGATTAGAAATAACTTCCTTGTCCTGAGCTAGTTAATGTCTGTGCTCAGCACAGCACACTGAACAATGAAATGTCACTTTATCAAGGGGCCAAAACCGATAAATCAGTTTTCAGCTTTACATTCAAAATCCTAGTTATTGCCATGGTTTGTGTTCCTCTCAAAAGAATTCAAACCACACTCAGACTGAAGTGACTTGCATATCTAAGGAGTTACTTAGTCATACCCTGACAGCACTAAAGAATACTGTACTTCCCTTATTTTTCCAGGTAGTGAACCACTCAGCTATTAAGTCAGTAAACCATTACATCATTAAGTTCCCTTAAACTTCATATTCCTATGTGCCATACTACATTTCCACTGGGCAAGACAACAGAGCAAAGAGAACCCAAAGCAGCAGATGGTTCAGCAATAGGGTTAACTGCTTAGCTCAACAAAGTGGTGCAAGTCAAATGAGTATTTGGGCAGCAACTCCTAAGTTTCTAGTAACTTCCTGTGAAAACAGCCTTGTGCAATAAGACACAAATTAAACCAGTTTTGCTACACAGATAAGACAAGGATCCTTTCATAAGGATCATTCAAACAACCAAGAGCTTAGGATTACATTTTTAAACTACCACTTTACATTTGTAACTCATCGCAGAACTGATAAAGGAAAATTTAAAGAAAGCCAAAAAGATGCTTTTCACAGAGCTCTGTAGAAGAAAACTAACAGATTACACACAGCAAAAAGCTGTAGTCAATTCACAGTGTGAATGACTACCTGGTGAAAATAGAACAACTGTTTGATATTTCTTTTATCCTTGTTTGTCTGGACATCCACACTGAATCTGCTTTGCAAATCCACACCACCTATAGCTGTATCAACAGTGCCATGAGCACTGTCTCCTTTGCCAAAAAATCCACACCTCGCATACAGAAATCTGGGGTCCCCAAGGAAAACCACTTACACTTCTCTTGTGCCATGTTGTATTACACTTGTACACTGCCGAGAATACTTGGAAAAGTGTCCTTAACTGAAATTTTAGAACATGAATGCTGGAAGGGGTAGGTCACAAACAGGAGCCAGCAGCTAAAAAACCAAACCAAACAAACAAAAAAAACCCTAAAAAGATAAAAGAAAGTATTTTTAAAATGCTTTTTGCCCCCTGACATATTTTACTGCAAAAAAAAACCACCTAATTTTTAAAAATATACCACAGCAACATACTGTAAGGGTACATTCAACACAAGAACACCTGCTTCTTTAAGGTTATCAGATCAAGAGCCTTATCAAAGGGAGATACAAGAACAAGAAAGTGATAAATAAAACACACGGTGACACACACGTGATAGACAGGGGTAAGAGAGACAATCACAAAGAAGGAAAAGCTCCAGTCACTAATTAACAGGTCATTACGAACCTACAGGCAGAGAGCCAGCCTGGACTTTGTAACTGATGACAGGGACAGGTGGAACTGCAAAATTCAGTAACAAATCTTTTCTTGACTGTTTTACCACGTAACCGTCCTCTCTAGCCTGCTGAGTGCTGTAAGGATTAGGCGCTCGCACATGAGATCGGCATGACTGAATTTGGGCCACGAACTGGATCAGACCGCAGGAGAAACCTGTGTCTGTGGGGCCAGCAACTGGAGTGGGTGGGCATCTCAGCATCAGTAGCTGGAGGGGCCAAGGACTAAGGTCCCACAAAACATGAATTTGGGGCCAGCAACTGATGTCAGACTTTGGATGAAGGGGCCCCTACAACTGGAGCAGGTGAAGGCCCCGGCCTCAGCCACTGGGGCAGGATCATAGTCCATAGGGCCTGTTGTGCCTGAATGCCAGTAACTGGGGGACTGAAGTTCAGTGAAGATCTCAGCACTTCAACTGGAATGGGACTGCACGTCACAGGACCCATGGGCTTGGCTTTGCATGATGAGGGAATTTTTGTTATCCCAAAAGATGGTGGTGGGTGTGGAAGATCACAATTTTATTTAATTTGCTGGCAAACTGACTAGGCAGAGCAAGTGGGAGGCCCAGGATCCAGGCATGGACAGGGGTTTGCAAGCATGGAGATGCTCAAGACAAGCATGTGCATCTGTTTGATAGTGAGAATCAAGCTGAACAAGTAAATGAGTAGAACCAAAGCACAGTAAGTGAAGAGAGCTCATGATCCAGCCATGGACAGCAGATGAGCCGAGAGCCCACAATGACAGTCAAGAGATCTGTGACTGTGCGTGTGTGCTTGTGGATCTAGAGAGTGTTTTTTCACTAATAAACTCCAATCCTCATCAGACAGGGAGGAAAAAGAGGACTTTTCAGTCTACATTTCATTTTATGTGAGCCTAGAGAGTGCTACACAAGGGTGTTGTTGAGGTAAGAAGCCCTTCAGAGAACAATGCACTAAGGGATATCAAGTATTCTCTACTGAAAGTTCTTGATATAGATCTAGGATAGGATACTTGTGGGCATTAGTTTTTACTATTGTGGCAAAGAAAAAGTCAAAAAAATCCCAGTAGCACTTCTTAAATCCTCTCCCCAAAACAAAACTTTTACAGGAGATTCATTTCCTTAGAAAGTGCCTTCTTAAAATCAACTTCTTTAGTAACTACTAAAACCAGAGTATGTTACATGATAGCATGGAACTAAATCAGCACATCTTTGCGTAACATGCTTTGAACCTTTTTACTGCCAAAAAAAAAAGTTACTTGAAAATGTTTCAACCTAAACTGGTAAAATACTAAGAGAAATTCAGAATAAAGGGAACTAGCAGCAGGAGGGCAGTTAAGTGGGAGAAACATAAAAGATTCTTCTTGTTTTTCTTCTGGCTCAATCAATTTTAAACTCTGTTTCAGTGCTTCAGTGGGTAAAATTACTCTTCCTAAGAGTGGAGAAATGTGCACTTGAATGTTTTCAGAAAGAACTGAATCCAGGTCTAGCATCTCTTGGGTGAGTGCTCTTACTTCCATTTATTTTTATGTCTTACTCTATGGTATAAAAGGCTATGGGCACCCTGTTTACTTTCTTTATGATGTTGACTATCTTTACCCAAGCAGAACAGATTAAAGCACCATGATGAGTCACAGCCTTTCATAAGGCACTTCAGTGAAAGAGAGTGGCTCGAGAGAAGCAGATTATCAGTCACTATATTTTATGTTTCCTACTGCTTGACATGCATTGTAAGTGTTGTCACCACCTCATCCTAGCATGAGTCTCAGTTAAAGGTACTTAACTGTCCCTCTGTAATACAGCAAAGCTTTTCAACTAGCAGTCTTTCAACAGTTAAAACTTTCAGAGTTCAACTTAAAGGAAAAAGAAAAATTAACTAGCTCAGAAAATGCTTTGCTTTAACCTTAATATCTTTACTAGATTTCAAAAGTCAGTTAAGCTCAGCAAGGGTAGAAACAATAAAGCATTAATACAGAGAAAGTGCTATCAGCATCCAAGACTTACACCCTATGTCTTGTAGCCCTGCCCACAGCAGTTACTCTGGAAAGCACATTAGAATGCCCAAGGATTCCTATCTCTATGATATTTTATGTGGGAACAACAGTTACTGTGGAAACAGGTCACATTTCCCTTTCAGTTGAATTTCTTGTAAGTGATAAAACAGTAAATACTGAAACAGAATTTGGTTTTGCTTTTTCTTTCCTTTTTTCTTGAAGAAAAGTAAACCTCAGGCAGAGCAACATTCTAAAAGACTGTGACAGGATGAAGTATTTAAAAACTTCTGAGGATTTAGAATGGATTCATTCAAATTACTTCACTTTTTTGGCATTCCTATACTGCGTGTGCCTGACATGTGGAAGTATGCTGAAGATTAAAGTAATGCAGTGCATACAAAATTCTCAAGATCAGCATAGCTGTTAAACAAAATAAACACAATTCCAGGACTTCAGTTCAATAAAACTTTAAAAACAGGAAGGAAATAAAAAGGTTTTAGGCTGCTACTACTAGGCACGGAGGTGGTATTTACCAAATACAACAAAAATCTCTTTTCTGCACAATAGGTAACCCAGTGCCCATCCTTTGATACATTAAACTAACACTGAAGTTTTTGCCCAGCTGCATCCATGGGTATTTGCTGGAACTGAATCCCACCTGGAGCTGTAACTGTGAGTCTTTCAGAAAACTGAAATTCAATTTTAATTGAAACATGAATTTTCAAATTTAATTTGAACTGATTTGTAATGCTCAGTTCTTCAGCAAATCTGGTCCTCACTTCCAAAGTGCTAACTTTTCTATGTTTATCTGGGGTATGGGTTTGTTGTTGTTTGTTGGGTTTTTTTTAATAGTTGGTATCCCTGTGCTGCAGTCCTCCAAGAAGGTTGCCTGTCTTTTGAAAACATTCTATCCATTTTATTTTAATCAAATAATTTTTTTCTTCCTTTACAGTATTTGATTTTTAAAGAGAGAAGCTGGATAAAAAAAAAATGCATTTTCAGAGTTTTATTACACCTGCATGGATATTTAATCTAAATATAATGTAATCACTGTTAGGAAGGTCTTAAGCAGCAGTATATTAAATTAGTATTTTGAGCTGGTAGTACCACGGGAATTTGCTTCTCCCTCTTGGGGTTCCCACAACTAAATCACTTACAATACGCAAAAACACACACATCTAGTGTGCACATGTGGACATCACATGTCTACATATGATTCATCACATAAATGTGAATGCAAAATGTTTCACACCATGACCGTTTCCCTGCAATCTCTCTCATTACCTTTAACAAATCAAGATTACAGTCACCAGGCAACTGGCAGCTGCAAATACAGCCCTACTGCTCCTCCTGGCTGGAAATTATAGTTCAGAGAGGCTACTCAGTTACTTCTATTCGAGTTACCTTGTTTATTGATTCAATTTACAACTGCTTTATAAATAACATAGCAAATATTTGTAAGGCAAAACTACGTAACATGGTGGCATGAGTACAAAACCAACTGCCATCCGAGAGCCAGAAAGGAAGCCCTTCAGATCTCAGTTCTAATGAATTTTTATGTTGTTGACACAGACACCTAAGCCTGTATACTCCAAACTGTGTACAAAGCAAGCTTCTAGCCTGTTTACACAAGGCTGATACTGCTGTCAGGAAGAACCTGGACTATAATGAACAGCACCTTGTTGAGCTGTCTCCTGCTTTTAGGGTCAGTTCTAAAAAAACAAAACATGCAAACCCAAAACAAATAAACAAAAAACCCAAAACAAACAAACCAATCAAACTCCCAAAGGCAACATACACTACTGACTGCTATGGTTTTCAGGCAAAATAAAGGGTACTCTAGCTCTGCTGCCCTCAGTGTGGTGTGAGGTATGGAATTCACCACATGCAGAAGTCTGAAAACAGATTTGGTACTCAAACACAAAGTTAAACCTGAAAGAGATTAATCTTTGACTTTCACTAGTCCACAAACCTTGATAGAAATGCCATATTTTGCTCTTAATTAAGATACTTTTGAAGTCCTACTACCACAAAGAGCATGTGAAGATTTTTAGACCACCTATGCAAACTATGACAAACCAAACACACTTTATATTTAAGGTAATTGGATGCCTGTGTAAACCACAACCCTGTGTGAATCATGTCATTCCTTCTGGAGAAGAGCCTTTAACAATTCTGACCTTCTGTCTTTATCATCTTTTGTAAAAATATATTTCATTCCAGTGTTTTTAAAACTGACCAGGCAATGTATTATTTGCTGCATTTGCCCATGTCACTCTTCAGCAAGGATAGGAAACCCTAAAGGAGAAAAAAATACAGCACAGGTCCTGTTGCTACCATGCCTAGCCATACTCAGACTTCCAGATGTTGCTGTGAAAATTTAAAGTATATTAGAAAAGAAGTGGTAAGTTTCTTAACCTGTCAAGAGGAGAGAACTCCTATGATGTCTTCACTGTCAGACATGGAAGATTGTGTCTGAAGTACTGCCTTTCATAGCTTTTCAACATGTTGCGAAGTTAAGACACAGATCATTTTCTGAGGTATGTGATAGCCTTTCATACCCTTCAGAAGGGTCGACAGTCAGGATTAAGCTTCAGTTGTGCAGTTCTCCTTCTGACTCCCAGGAAGATGTAGTTCCCCTTCTCCCTGACTGGGGAAGCTATCCACTGAAGTACAGCAAAGCTGTATACAAACTAGGAAATTAACAAACAAAAACTATACTTAGTGACAATCATGACTGCATCAGGATATACACATCCACCCCAAACTTAAAAGCACAGAAATAAAGAGGGGAAAGACTGCTGTATTCCACCACGCTTTTCTGTTGCCTAGGTACTGTTGATAACACACTCTGAAAGGCTTTCACATCCACCTCTGGTGGGGAAATAAACCCAAACCTTCTGTGCTTTAGTAAGAGCTACCAAAGAAAGTTCAGCACGCACTTTCACACATCTCATGCATGTTAGTTTACATTGCCTTAATGCTATAAAGAGTTTACTTGATTGTGTTGGAGTGCAAATCTAATAGTGAAGGCTGCTGCCTTATCTTTCAGGAATGGCAGTGAAAGCCTCTGGAGTGTGCTACCAAACAGCATTGTAGGCAGTATGGAAGTGGAGATGAATATAGAAGTCCTTCCCTCTAGCTTTATATTTCTATACTTTACAGTGGGTGGATGGACGGAATGTAACCCAATGCAATCTTAAGCAACACTAAATATAGCTCTGTCTGTTAATATTGATTAGGTAAAATACCTATTAGATTTACCAAATATTTTATTCTCTTCTTTGTCTGAAGAGGGGACTGCTAGACTATGGCTTGAGCACTACTCAAAGATTCCATAGTTTTCTAACATCTCAACTGATCTGGAGCAACAACCCACTAGTTAGATCAGCTGGTAACTTGCAATAATGTGGTTTACCATGCCAGGCAGACATGAGAAAAAACTATCATGTGCTCAAATTGTTCTTGTCTGATTTCTGTGCATTTTCAAGATCCAAAGAGTAACACAGAGACTGGCATAGATCTGGCTCCAGTCTACAGCCTCCTGTAGGAACTGTTGAGCAATCTGGAGTTACTGAAGAGAAAGGAAAATAAATTATTTACTTTAGAGTTGCATCTAGCATTTTAGAATTTCTTATGTAAGGAAGACCAATTCTTAAGAAATAATGTTTTAATTCATCACAGTGTGAAATTAATTTAGAGAAAGGAAAAAAAAAACTACCAACTCACAGATGAAATAGGTTCACCCACGAACTTAGTTAAATTGGATATTGTTCCCATATGGGAATTATCCTTTATCCTCACAGCTATTAAAAAGAGACTATGCTTTTATTCTCAATTTTAGGATATGACCATCTTCAAGAAACACTTTACCAAACAGCATTTTCCAACTTCAGAAATTACTTTTTTATAATGTTTTCCAGCTCAAATGTTTACAATGATTTTGACATTAAGTAGGAGTTGCCTGAAATAACACCTCAGAGGAGTTTTTTGAGAAATGCAGACCTGTCAGCTCTGGAGCTGAAAGGATGTTTCATCACACCTTGTATCTTGCACAACATTCTCCAGGTTGAGACTAGAAACTAAAGAATCAAGACTCTTTCTGGAACTTGTTACACACGTGCAATGAGATTTTCCTTTCAACACAAGATAATCGTTGCAATTACACCTGCAGTTGCCAATTTTACTTCCAAGAAATACTGGCTTTGAAATCAAGTGTGTTGTAAGCATTTTCTACTGTCCTTTACTTCACAATTTTCCTTCTTCTGCAGTTCCAAAAAATCTAAGCCTCGTGATGGACATGATTTGAAATATGTCCTCATTACTAGGATAGTTATCTCCCACTCAGAATCAGAAACACATTTTTTCTTAATCTCAGTTTTTTTACTTCAGTATAGATTAAATTGGGTATGCACTTAAGGAGTCAGTGTTTCACTATAAAGCATGTGTTTGCTTGGAGTTTGAAGGCAGCTCGGTTACTCTAAATGGGGCCTGAGAGACTTTTAAAAATGAAACACAGGTTTCAGTTTTCAGAAGATGCTTCTTTTATTTTTTCCCTGGACTTGCATAATGCATCAACATGATTCCAACCTTGGCTGTGACATATCCTAAGGCAGATGCCTTTAAGCTGGACTCTTTAAAATCTACATGTATTCTAGTAATTTGACACTGGCTTCTTCTTGATGTAAGAATCCTGAGAATGAAAGCTTCTATCCACATAAGCAAAATCATTTTTCTATGCAGAGTTAAAGGGCTGTTCTTGTACTTCTAAAGAGTTACTGCTAGAAATGAAGGTGTAATATTAATGGCTCTTTCCACCTCACCTTTTCAACCCACAATGCAATTCTAATCTGCTCTCAGTAGGAAGGCAGCTGATCTGTGATAAGACACACCAAAACATTTAAACACTACACACATGTATAGACTAAGGATTTCGTTCAGGTAGGTTAGGCAAATTTTGTTTCAACAAAGTGTTGAAGGAGAGATTATTTTATCCTTACTTATTTTCAAATAAAGATGTGATAACTGTTTAGAAGACCAAGGATTACTAGGGGTATAGTTAAGACTATGCAGCTAAAGCCTCACTTTTACAATGCCTGAGTAGTAGATACCAGGCGTAAGAACACTGTGCAAAGTAGGGCAGGCACTTCTTCACTTTAAAACAGAGTGACGTGGCACAGTGAATACTTATGAAGAACTCCCAGAAGTAAATACTCCATTGAAATAGCTTCTGCTGCACTAGAATTCAAGTTACCTCTAGGACTCTTCACAACTGTATCTTCAATAGATCAAGAATATGAAAATGCTCTAATAATAAACTTTACTTTCCACTGCCATTTCAGATATTTCTTTATGGAATGCCTTGTACAGACATCTGATTTGCTCAAGCTCTTCTTAAGTTTGCAATATCCCTACATAATTTTGCATCCTGATGCTACCCTCCAACAGGCTTGGGAAAAAAAACAAAGTTAAGAAAATGGCTGGACTGTTCCCCAGAAAATACTCTTAGACTTTCCAGAAAAAAGCAGAAATGGCCCTCCAGAGAGAAAATACTGTTTCTCAAGTGGTAGTAGTAGGGATAAAGTAGCCCAAAAATTCTTCACTCGAAGAAATGCAAAGGCAGAAACATTTTTACCTTAGTAAAAGCAGCAGCAACTACCTTCTCTGCACTGCTACTTGCACAGCAATTACAATTGCTGATGAGGGAAAAAACAGTGGTACAGTTGCTGATTTTACAAAGCATGTTTTGTTAGAAATTCAGCTAATCCATGGATTAACACAAAAACCATAATAAAGGCAGAATCAAAATTCTTGGAGCTCTACCAAGGTTAGATTAAGTGACCATATCATTCTCTACATCTGACAAACGACATGAACTTTGGTTGTAAAATCAAAATCCTGTCAGAGAAAGCCAGAGCAAATACCATTGTAGGAGGTTTCTTTCCTCACAATTCCACTTGCATCTTAGTCACATCCTTACATAGATAAGGAGGACCTACAGAGCCTTCTACCTCCAAAAGCTTTTGCGTTTTGCCTACTCATTTCCTAAGATAAGCATCACTGAAGTTAGATGAGAATGTGCTCTTATTTCCAGAAATTTCCAGAAGTTTAGCAGAGACTGAGTTATCTTCCACAAAAGTATTAACTTTATTTCCAGTGCTTTCTGAGATGAACTCACTCAAGGTATTAAGGCTTTTATGCTGTCCCTTCAGCAGCTGAATGCTCTTTGTAAGGGAGAACATAAAACCAAAAGATTCCAAGTGTCAGTTGCAAAGGCTGTAATACATTTATTCCTTAGGAAAAATATGCAGCCTTTTCATAATCTTGTGCAAGTTTTCCGCAGAAAAAGAAATAATCACACCCCTGGTGAAGAAGGTTAACCACTTTATCCTAATTCTGATCATACAGAATGAATAACCCAGAGTCACCAGTTTTAAGACCAGCAAGCACCAAGATGCCTTCCAAGGAAAAGGATAGAGGGGAAACAAGTACTCCTTGGCCACTTTTGCCAATGTATTGTGAGGCTTGGTTCACTTTCTGTGTAAACATGCATTGTTCCTGTCTGGTTACTAATGAGTGAGACAAATACTTCTAGTATCTAATATTTCTGCCATCTATTTCTATTCCTCAAAGAACAGATGTCGCCAGCTGGACTTTCATGAATCCTCTGCAATTCTCTAAAAATACTCTGTATCCACTGAGTGAGAAGAGGATTGAAAAACCTGACTTCAGAAGAATTCAATTTTATTTACATGAGACTGTTACTGAACTGCCTTTGATGGAAACACTTGTATTTACCAGATAAAGCCTGATTTCAAGGCCAGGGTGGCTGGGGCCCTGGGCAATCTGATCTAGTGAGTGGCATCCCCAGCCATGGGAGGGGGGGTTGGAACTAGATGATCTCTAAGGTCTCTTCCAACCCAAGCCTTCAAGATTTTGTGACTCACCACAATCTGGTTTTCCAACACTTCTGGAAGAGAGAGTGAATGAGGCAATGTTTTTTGCACTGGGTTTGGGTGGCAAGGTTTGGGGTGAGGGCAGTACTACAGGGGTAGCTTCTTCGAGTAGCTGCCAGAAACTTTTATGTCTGATAGAGCCAAAGCCAACTGGCTCCAAAATGGGCCTGCAACTGGCCAAGGCCAAATTCATCACCAGTGGTTAATAACAACTCTGTGGTAACATATTTAAGAAGGGGAAAAGAATTATTGGGCAGAAGTAACCACAGCCAGAGAAGAGTGAGAATATGTGAGAGAAACAACTATGCAGGCCAAGGTCAGGGAGGAAGGTGGGGGAGGAGGTGCTCCAGGCACTGGAGCTGAAATTCCCCTGCAGTCCATGATGAAGACCATGGTGAGGAAGACAGTTCCTTTGTAGCCCACAGAGAACCCCACACCAGAGCAGGTGGATGCCTGAAGAAGGATGTGACCCCATGGGAAGCCCATACTGGAGCAGGCTCCTGGCTGGACCTGTGGACCCTTGGAAAGAGGAGCCAAGAGGAGCCCACATTGGAGCAGGTTTGCTGGTGAGGCTTGTGACCCTACGGGGGACCCACACTGGAGCAGCCAGTTCCTGAAACACTGCATCTTGTGGAAAGGGACCCACACTGGAGCACTTCATGAAGAACTGCTGCCTGTGGGATGGACTGACACTGGAGAAGTTTGTGGAGGCCTCTCTCCTGTGAGAGGGACCCCATGTTGGAGAGGTGAAGGACTCCTCTCCCTGAGGAGGAAGCAGTGGCAAAAACAACCTGTGATGAACTGACCTGCACTCCACAGGGGAGGAGGTAGAGAATCAAGAATAAAGTTAAGTCCGGGAAGGAGTGAGGGGTGGGGGGAAGGTGTTTTTAAGATTTGGTTTACTTCTCATTATCGTACTCTGATTTTGATTGGTAATAAATTCTACTGATTTCTCAAGTTGAGTCTGGTTTTGCCTCTGACTCTAAGCAGTGAGTGACCTCTCTCTGTTCTTCTTCCAATTCATTAAACTTTCCTTGTATTTTATCTCCCCTCTCCAGTTGAGCAGGGGAGCAATAGAGCAGCTTTAGGGGATACCTGACATCCAACCAGGCCAAAACAATATCCTTGAAAGCCAAGCAAAAAAATTCCCCTATGACAGCTGTTCTTGAACAGAAGTCCACATTCAGGGAAAACAAAATATATCGAGCTGTTTCTTCTTCATCTAGCCAAAGAAAAAATTTTCCCTGGAGAAAAGATGTTCCATCTCTCATTTATTCCAGCTAGAGGCAAGTCCTGAGAAGTCTTGCTGATGGCTGATACTCAGGCCAGACTCAGAACCAAGATTTTATCCTTTGGAGGCCTAATTGTAATGACTGACATAAAGGAGTGAGACATTTGCTTCTGTGTGCTATCACTTAACAAGAAAGGATTACAAAATTTGGTATAATCAGAAAAGACAAATCCCAATGCAACATGTTAGATAGTCTCCATCACTGTTCAGTTTAATAAACAGCAATTTTAGATTCGGCTAAGCATGCCTCCCTGTATCAGAAATTATAAGAAAATGTATCCAGGAATTAAGTATTTTACAATGCAGGGGTGCCTGTAAAGTTATTTGATTCTCAAAGTTTGTAGCTCATTCTTTTCATTATTTGAGAATTTCTGTATCTCAGTGATTGTTAAAAACACAAAGCAAATTATTTAAGACAAAATTTTCTTGACCTTAGCCCCATTTTGTCATTCTCTAACATGACCATCTTCCCCCCTTATAATCTGTAGATGATTAGAAAAGTAAATAATTTAAGAGATGACTGGGCCATTGAAATATTCTAATTACACACAGAGCCCCTAATGTACTTCTTACATATAATTATATACCTGTGACTGTACATACACACAGATATGCCCTTTATACACAAAAAAGTGTACCACCTGATGTGTTTCTTCTAGCCTGCAAGACAAAGATTACTGGCCATAGCTGAAAAGGTTACCTGGATCTGTGCTCTGTTTCCAGCTGTTATATTAGATATTGTCCAGCATGCTTCCTTTTTGATAGATTCTTTCGGGCTGCTTAACAAGTGCAGTAAACTCTGCAGGGCTGAACAATTCAGAATTACCTAAATACAAAAGGAAAAACAAAACAAACAAACCACACCTTAGAAGAAATTTAGGATAAAGAATCACAGGAACAAGAATATAATGTCTTGAAAAATCTAAAAAGCATACTCCACCAGATGATCCCAAGAAGTTTTAAGAAAAACCCCAAACCACCAAACATGAACAAACTAAAAAAAAATAGCAAAAACTAAGAAATAGATCTTAGCAGGAAAGCCAATAAGCAAAATGACTCAGTCATTCAGGTAAGAGATCATGCCTTTATAATGATTTCAGTGTGACCTAAACACAAGAAAATACCAAGCGCATTATGACCAAACATGATGGTGTTTTCCTGTATTTTTGTACATTTGAAAGCTCCAACTATGTCTGTTTTCCACATTAGCTGGCACTGTGGGGCAGCTGTTGCCAGTGTTGTGTCCAGTGACATTATGAATGGCAATTCTTATTTTTAAAAATTACCCCAAAAATTGTAAAAAACTCGCAATTTTACAGAGCAGAAAAATTGTGGGGAAATTTGTTATTTCCAAAAATCAAAATTTTAAGTGCTGAAAGTACAACAGAAAATGACTCAGAACTTGGAAGTTATGAGACAGATTATTTGGTTATGTCATGCGTGGTAGTGAAGGGCTTTTTGACCTTCTAAAAGGCTACAACAAGGTTCAAAGACTGAAAAATTATTTGTTTTTTTAATTAAATTCCAATTTGTTACAATTAAGCTAAAAATTGGGAGAGTCTACCAAGAAGCATAGCAGTTTTGCCTCGTGTGGCAAAAGCAGACAGCTTAGAAAGAACAGCATGGTACAAAATTTCATAAGAAATACTCCAGTTGAGCTGAATCATAATCATGACTTCTGATCATCAAATCTGTGAACTGAATTCACTTGTTCATATGCCCCTGGTCCCATACTCTTAAAATTTTTCAATTAAGATTAAAAAAGCAAAAGTTATGGGTTCAGGATCGTATCAGGTGTCTTCTGGGAGAAATACACTTATTTCTTCATGCCCACTGTCTGTGGTTTTAGCTATCTCCAAGCACTGGCAATTGTTAACAGTTGGAAAGGAGGAAAAAAGAGAAAGCAGGTTTGTGCACTAAGATCGTACAGAGAAGTTCTCAGGCAACTGGCTTATACATTGCATTCATATTCAGAAATGCATCAGCTCTCAAAGCTGGGCTCTTCCTTCTGACTAATGATTTTTATATGCATCCTGTATCACTTTTTAGCATACAGCACAGTCTTCAGGCAAGACTAGCAAACTATCCTACGTAACAGTTCTCTAAAATTTTAGGAAAGCTTATGGTATGCTCCCCTGAAAAAATCATACACAAGAAAAAAGTTTAAATTTTTTTTTTTAAGCGAAAATCTAAGATTTGTGCAGTATTTAATAACCCGCAATACATGTGAGTTAGTGATCCCTTGTGGTTTTATCTTCAATGAAATTATGAAATCACAGAACACACCTTAATCATTCCTTATGATTGATCTGTGAAACAAATGCCAATGAAAAAATACAAGAATGCCTATGCAATTCAGCTACACAAAAATGTATTGTAACAATCAAAAAATCACGTTGTCTTCCTCCTAGTGATAAGATATTCAAACAGTGCCCTGGTGCTAACTCATCTTTAACTCCAGTCTCACTGTTACAGACCTACAGAAGCATCCCAGTGACAGCCCTGTGCCTCTGAGAAGCATCAGGTTTCCTGGCTCCCAATTTAATTCCAGTAAAGTGGTGGGAGTCACTGCTTCCTACTGATGCTTCTCCAATCATGTGCTCAGGCACAGCTACATACCATCCAAAATCTGACCAGACACTTGTTTTTGGTATACTCATCCTAGATTCCCAACAACAGCATTCACTGTGACAGGCCTCAGACAGCCCTGCCATGGCACATCACTCAGCATAAAATTCAGTCTAAGAGGCAGACCTGCTTTAAACAAACAGAAAACCCCACAGCTGTCTGTAAGTCCCAGATATAGCTACCTAGGAATCACCAGCAGTTCAGGACTGAACAGAAAAACTGAAAACTGCCACGTTTTGAAGCAATTAAGTGTCATCAATCCTCACTTTTAAACTCCAAAAGGAACAAGAGGAGATGCTTGTGAACAGGTTACCACAAGTGACAGAAAGATGAACTGCAGTGCAACACAAAAGAAAGTGAATCTGTACCTGGGTCTGGATATCATCTCCTGTGACGATGTTGCCAACAGCTCGTAAGGCAGGAGACACAACTTTGTAGTCGTTGTGCCTAGAATTGACAAGACAAATGCAAGTATTAACTATCCTGAAGCATCTCCATCTTTACATTCTCAAGAAAGGAATATCCATCAGCCAGGGGAAACTTCCCTGGTAAATCTGACTTAACTCTCATTACCTGAATCAAAACATTCTTATTTTAAACTAATGGTAAGCCTTCCTAGGGTTTCTAAATATTTAGGCCTCTAGACATCATTCAGTAGCATAAAAATATAATATTAGAAGAATACAAGTACTTCAGAGTTTAAGCATTCTTGGAAGGGAAAAATAATTAGCTTTAACTATAAAATATACTTAATGTAGCACACACAAAGGCAGAGAATGAGACAGAAGAACACAGATACAACCTCTGTGTTTAACCCATACAGCTGTTTGATCACCTTCTGTCATCATAAGCATCCCTCCATCATCATTGTTAAATCAGGTTTGGAATAGGAAGGGTGAAGAAAGGAATTTTTTCTCAAATGAAAACACCTGTTTATAAAAAGCTACTAAGAGACACTATGTTGTATTCATTAATCCAGCATCACATTCGCTTTAATCTTAAAAGCCTTAACAGTCTTTTTCTTTACATCAGTGAAAACCATTATATCTTTTTCTTAGGCAACTGAATGTTCCATGTCCTGACCTTACGCCTGAAGAAATGGCTTTGAGCAAGGCCAGTCTCTGTGACGCCAACTCTCACAGCTACACCTTACTGCCCAAAGAGTGCATATACTCTTCTACGGTAAGGGTTTAGGAAATTATTTATATTTCAAGTTCCTGGTACTGTCAATTCTAGTAAATTTAACTATTTCTTACATTTCTATCTTTGATATCCTTTTGCAATTTCCTCGTTAGGTAAGTATAACATGGTCTTCAATAGCACAGGGAAAATTCTGGCATATATTATGGATTTTACAAAAGTGCAGCTGTTAGATGCAGGGAAAAAAATCTCTTAAGAAATAGCAAAACTAATACAAGAGAAGTTCCACTGCTTCTGTTACTCATGTCAAACAGAGAACATTGAACAGACAGGTAAAATTAAAGCTCAAATCTTGCTCTTTGGAAAATTACAACAATTCAAGATGTATTTAATTAAACTTCCTATTGTTACAACCTTGATTTTAGGAAAAAGAGTAGACAGTAAGCTTGCTCACAACGAGTTCCTTACATCAGCAGTTCCACAAGTCTTCTGCAGACTCCTGCATCAATCACAGCCTGGATTTTATCATTGGGGCCATCAGACAAATAAGACAAAGCCCAACAGGCATCAGCTAATACATCTGTATCATTGACAAACAGCAGCCAGGAAAGCACACTAAGACAAGGTGAAACCTGTAAGATATTAAGAGGAGAGACATACGTTGTACAATTAGAAGGGCCAGTAAATCTATTATTACGTCAGCTAATTTTGTACGTGTCATTATAAGCTCGGCACTGGGATATTAAGGTTCAACGCTTAGAAAATCTCAGACCTAGGTAGCACTTCTGTGCAGGGCTGTAGCTACACAAGCACAGAGGAGCATGTCTGCAGAAAAGCACTATGACAATTCTTCAGCCTCTGCAGTACGATGCCTTAAGTTGACTACAGCAACTTAAACTCACACTTGTCTGCTAAGATGTGCCACACATTGCACTACAGCAGCCAAGATGTATGGTGTTTCTCTGCTGTGGGATGGTCATCTTCAGTACAGGAACAGCAACAAAGTTAGGAGGTAGCCATACGAAAACAGTGGTTGTTGAATGTCTGCCCAAAAAATTTCCTCAATAAGAAGCCCATGAAATATTTCAGAATTTCTCTGACCCATTTTTTCTATTTAGTTTAACTTTCACCACCCTCACTGCTTATTTGGCTATCACCACTTCACATTTCCTTTCAAGCATCTCTTACCTTGGCAAAATCAGGAGGAGGATTTTTCCCTCTGCAGAGGTTGGATAGAGCCCATACAGCATTTCGAGTCATAGTGAGACGGTTCTGTTTTGAAAGTAATCTAAAACAAACAACAAAAAATTCCAACCCTTGCCTTTTAAAAATCAAAGCCAGGCAACCCTGTAGGGTCAGCTAAATGAATCATTAAAACAAACTCATTTTAATATACACCATGGCAAAATACAGTAACATTTTTTTCTATAAAATTACATCCTGAGGAAAATCATCCTTGATGGCTGGATACTAACACATATGCTACATACAGGAATCTAGTATCCCAACAAGCAAAACAACCATTACACTAAAAAGTGTGTTCATTTCATTGCTTAAATACTGATGTGGCAGAGTAACAGTCAAAAAGTGCAAGAATTGTGACAAAATTACTCAAAGGAGGTAGTTTTGGAGAGTTTTCTCTTAGCCAAACTGAATTTTTATGTCAGCCTCACAGTATGAGCCCCACTTTGGCATAGGAAAACGCAGAAAGGCAAGACCTAGTTTTCCCACAAGTGTAACAGTACAGTTTCTTTTTCCCGTAGTTGTCTCCCAGTGGACCAATGTCTTTATGAGAGCACTGGAGAATTCTCCTGCTGCAAACAGAATCTGAGTAATCGTAATTTGGACATGACAACACAAGATGGTGTCACTGTTTCAGCATTAATATGGTCCTTAAGCAGAGGACCATCAAGATAATTAGCAGACTAGAAAAATGGCACGCAATGGGATTTGTTCAGCCTTAGGAAGAGATTGTGTAAGGGGAGACATAACTGTCGCTGGCAACAGTTCAATGGGTGGTTACAGAAGACAGGAAGCCAGATCCTTCTCACAGTTGCACAGTGACAGAAACAAGAGGCAACCATCACAAGGCAAAACAGAAGATTCTGATTAGGTATCAGAACACCACGTTTCATCGTGCTGCGGTCAAATACTGCAACCGGTTGCCACAGGTGGTTACGGAATCTACTTTTGATGTTCCAAATTTGACTGGTTAAGTAGTTGAGCAACCTAATCTGATCTCACCTGCTATGAAGAAAGGCTTCGAGTCGATGACCTCCAGAGGTGCCTTTCAATTTAAATTATTCTGTGACTCTAAAATAAGCCCAGGCATCCACCCACACTGTAGTATAAAATAGTTCCAGCTTAGCTGCTTCTAAAACATGTTTCCATTTTAGCTTCTCTACCAAAGTAGTTCAGGACTCCCCACTAAAAAGTCTGATCAGCCCACAATTAAAAAAATATATATGTTATTATTCATCAAGGCAAACCCCCCAAATTTCAGTCTTATCAGACACTCAAGCAAAATTCTGGAAAACGTATTAAAACAGACTTACTGCAATAAAGGGGGCAGGATATTACAGTCCAAAACATAGTCTCTGCACATAGTGCTGTCTCCAGCAATGTTGCCAAGAGCCCACACTGCCTGTAATGAAAAACAGAACAGTAATTGCTTTTATTCTCAAAATTCCACTAGTTTAACATATGTATTAGAGTTGGGAGATACTCTGTTCTAACTCTTAGGTCCTGGACAGTATAAGAAGGGGAATGCATTCTGGTTGAGTATTACACTCAAACTCATTATATGATTCAGGAATATTTATACAGATCTAAGAGGAATACCATAACAGCCAACATGTGTGTCTCCAAAGACTGTGTAGGCAGACATAACTTTGCTCTGTCTACAGTATAAGAGATGAGCTCGCCTCCTCAGGCATAGTCACATTCTAATTCTACACTCCTCCTTGTTCAGAGCTAATTTAAATCCAGATGTTCATAGCACAGGTCAAGCAAGTCTGTATCTACCCAAAAATGTTGGTGTGAAACAGCCCATATTAGTATTTCCTAGAAGCCATAAAAGCATGCATTATTTACACAGTCAGATAAGGATGGTGACAACTACTAGGATAAAGATGAGAATCTATATGCAAAAAAAACATTCAGAATCAAAGAGTTCAGATGAGCATTGACATATATTCTTTTAAGATAATACTATACAAGAATGAACCAATCAGTGTTGCTGATTAAGCCATATGCACAGCAAATTGCAAGGACAGATACCTTCTCCCTTGGGCATCAGTACTACCATAACACCTCATTTTGAGAAGATTAAAAATATCAGAATTAAAGCGGCATGAAATCCATCCTCTGTAATATGATGAGAATAAAGTATTTCATTGTTTTCAATTTATACATTTGGGGCAAGTGGCATTTTGATATCACTGTCCATTAGTAGGAGAGCTATAACTAAAAAAATGACTGCTAGTCTATGTGAAATATAAAAGTGATTTTATGAAATCCATGCAGATTGCAGACAATATTTCGTCACACAAGAAAGCATACAAAATTAACATTTTCTATTTATTTCAAGTTAGCAGAAGGCTAAGTCACATCATATAGATACATGTATCTGCTTATTTGGTTGGCTTATTCCGCATTTGGCTTCACAGATACATGTATCTATACAACCACTGGAAATACTTCCAGTTCTGCATATAGAGGACAAAAGCAATCTTACTTGTCATGGATAGCAGCTGAATGTCCTCCTCAAATTTCTCTTTAGTTAAAGGCTATGTATTTAGCTGTAGTAAAATGTGTTACAGTGCACAACTTTCTCCAATTGAACATATAGGCAAGATCCTCAAACAAAATAAACATGTTTTTCCCTATCCCTATACCTATTGAAAATAAACTGCTCCTCTAAAAAACCTGACAGAATAAGCCAAATTTGTTACCTAAAGGTAATTTTTGGACAATCCAAAATAAACTTATTTATTCACTTTCGATGCGATGTCAATCGTTTTATGGCATTAGATTTCTCCTGTAACATGTTTTTAAACAGTGGCAAAGAGATGCTACTTTGAAAAACAGACTCCAACTGCTCTGGAGGCCCAAATCCATTAGCAAACCCTGCAAAACTAATACAGCTAAAACCAGATGTATATACAAAATGTAGATACAGATGTCAGCTTGTTAGATACAAAATAAAAAGACAACTCCTCTGTACCAGTTCTTCTAATACCATAGGATCGGAGGTCATTAAACTGCAAGTTGTGAAGAGAGTGGGAGACTGTTCTGGGGAAGGATTAGTTTGTTTTGTTTCCTACTGTTTTCCAGGCTTCTGCCGTCAGCCACAGCCAGAGGCAGGGCATGAGACTATCCTGACCTCTGCTGTAAAATAGCACAGCCATTATTACCATGCAACGTTTCCCCAAAACTGATCCTTGTTATGAAAACTTATTTTACATTCCAATTCTTACTCTTTCAAACTGTTGTGACAACAGTTTATCTGAAAAGTATAACCTTGGGTCTGGCAGCTTCATGGACTCAAGATGCAGAAGACAGCTACCAGAAAAATTTAACTTAGGACACAGAACTTCGGCCATGTCCTGCAAAACATCACTCCTGTTAGAACTGCAAGGAGCCACACCTGCTGTGCACCGCAATGTTTGCATTTCTGCAGCAGTGAGAAGCCTAAGATTTCAGACAGGTTCTAAAAAAACTTGTGGATCTTCTAAAAACATTTAGGGGTGAAGCAAGTTCGAATCTGCAATAATTTCCCTTCATTGAACAGTGAGTAACTCTGTGTGAAGATACAGCCTCCTTGTCTGGACACCCTTACCACGTTAAAACAAGGAAGCTGCATCTCTCGTCTGTGGTCTTTGTTTCGCCATTAAAGCAATATCTATTTTTAGGTTTGACAAGTGATAATCACTTAATCCAAGAATCCATTCTGACCCCAAATGACAGACTAGCTTTGCAACAGCAAGTCTCACACCAAAAAGTCTGACCAGAGAAGCTGAATAGCATCTCTACTGCTTTACCAGTCTTGATGTTTTTATGGCAATAAAACTTGGCCAAAGTCTGATATCATAGGACCTTGTAAGACAGGATTGTTGAAAGAAGTCCTTGTAATGCTAATGACTGACAGGACACCAAGATGCAAATAACTGAAATTGAAACATCTTTAAAAAAATGTGCAAGGTTTCATTCAGCAAGAAAATATCTTTCCTTAAGGAATTACTTTAGCTCTTCAGATAAGTGATGAACGTAAATAATTTAAACTCTCCTCATCAGACATTGCCATAAATACAAAGCTCTGTCATGGTTCCCACAGACAACACACAAACAATGAAAGTTTCTTCACGGTTTGTTTGTCTGAATAATGTTCAGTGATTTCCATTTCTTCTTTTGTGCATTCCCCCTATGCAAATGACTGCCATAACATTTTGGCTTTGTTCTACACATCCCCTATGTTTTTATCTTCTTTCTTGGATAGCTGCAGAGGTAAATGGATATCTAATTCCATTAAACTTCAGAACTTATTAAATAAAAAAATTTTAGTCTCAAAACAAATTCCGTTTCAGTACTTACTAATATCTACATCCAGACCTGAAGATGGCAAGACCCTGTAATTTAAAATTTGTAGCCTGACTTTTTAATTCACATCTTAGATAGAAAGTTGTGTGTAAACTGAAAATATAAATGCTGCCTTGTTAATTGACAGCACCTATTTTTATACTCCTGTATAAATTTCCATCTATTGCTAATAGTGGATTCGGGATTGTCACAGGTCTCCTGTTAATTTTACTCATTATTGAACTACAGGGTTTTTTCCTGTAGTGCTGGACAACTTTAGCAGTCAGTAACAGTGAAGCAGAAGTTCTGTAGAGTACTGTCGAACCATATGGTGCCTTCTGTGAGTAACCCGTGTGTTTTTTAACAACCCTTCACTTTCTCCTGGATGCTTAAGACTTTCAGCCATTATTTCATTGTGCCTTTGGATATTTAAACCAAGTGCTAAACCAACACCAACAGTGCACAGTCTGTGCCTCTCAGTGGTGAAGAAATAGTATGAAGTAAGAATCAACCCTTTCTCTATGTTTGGCTGTTGACATGGGAAATGGATCTAATGCTGGGATGAGGATGGTAAAGACTGGCTTGCACCCAAGTGTGATTGGGTGATCACAAAGAAGGATACCAGAAGGCCAAATTCCTAGGAGATGACTCCCACTATGCCCTAACAGAGAAAACACCTTTCTTTCAGTGGCTGGGTGGTCATAGTTCCTTATTTCTCTCATCCACCAAACAGAGAAAGTAGCTCATACCACGTCTCGGCTGTTTTTCCTGATTTTAATTACTAAGACCCAGCTAGTAGGACTGCTGAGGTAAAAGCCAAACAGCACTTGGACACCAGACTCACAGGTCACCTCTGCAAGCAAACAATGGTTTCCAAAAGGAATAGCAATGCAACTAGAAATGGAAAAATACCGAGGGAAAAACACATTGGTTACTTCAGCTGAAAATGCAAACTTCTCCAAAGCAGAACAGGACAGCTGGGGATGCTCGTGCCATCGGCCATCCAGCAGAGCATGATGACACAGATCTGTCACTGTGAGACAATCTCAATCATCAGCAACAGGGAGCACAATGCCTTGCATGGTTTTTGAAGAAAATTCAATGTTCATCACAAGCTGACATCTGGGTTTTAAATACTGCAGCAAGGAAAGTCAGAAAAGAACTGCAGCTAAGACACTGCTGAAGCTAGATCAACCTTAAGCATGTCTAAAGGCTTTGATCGAGTTCTTCAATATAAATAATTTCATGCAGGCATATAAAAATTTCAAGATGTCTTCTGGCAGAAAAAAATTGTGTAAGTGGCTAAGGCTAGGACGTATGTCACTGACTAAATCTAAAAATCAGTACACCAAAAACAGAAATGGGGAAAGGTGAGGAGAAGTAGCCAAAGCGTTTTTCACAAATAATGTAGATTCTGTGATAAATTCAATTTGGCTGACAGGTAAAATGGATGCCAAATGGTTTGACCACTGATCAAAGACAAAGACTGACATATAATCTGAGAAAGACTGATATACAATGCAAGCAATGGAAAAGTTTAAGGATGATAGGGTAATTAAATGCCAGCCTGCACAGCTTGATGGGAAACAGATCTTGTAAGATAAATCATGTCAATACATACATGTTATTTCTTAAACATAGTTACAGAGATTCTCTCACAGACTACTATAAAACTGCTGATTTAAAATCTTCACGGGACTCTAACTAGCACACACAAAGGAAAAAGTGCCACACATAAGTTTAAAACTGGCTTATAAATATGAAAAATACATGTTGGAAAATCATGATCAGAAGATAAGGTAAACTAGTTTCTGTTCCTGAGCCACTGCTAAGGGAAGTTTCAAATAAAAGACAAAACTGATGTGCAAATCTTTAAGACTGGCTTACTAGACGGTAAAAACAGTGGATAATGACTAGCCAGTAAGTAAAATAATAATATTAAAAATATTTTTGTTTATGCTATCTTACATATTCAAAATTACATCACCACTAACACTTCCTTCTACAGAATTGCTATCCCATTTAGAACAAAGAATGGCTTACTAAACACACCCTTCAATATTTCTGTTTCTCCATCCTTTACTATATGATTGCAGGGTTAGCTTCTGGGCCGTCTGCCCTGAACATGTAGTTATACTTTCTGTATTTTCCTGCAATTTTTTGTAATTTGTTGCAAATGTAGCAGGAGTTGCTTGCAAATAATAATCTTCACAGTACTACTGTGAGACATGATCAGGATGATCATTTTTACAGGAGAGAAAATTATGACCAAATATCTTCCAGTTTCAAAAATACAGCTTGAGAAGCCCAGGACCATATCTGCTCAAAACACAGGCCTAACCATAAAAAAAGTGCTGCTGAGTCGTCCTCAACTACTAAACAAAACAAAAATATTTCACATTGAGCATTCAAAAGGCACAGAACTAGTATCTACTTACTGAAACCTGATAGAAGCAAATCACCCAGCATCAGACACAGAAACATTTTTCTCACAAACCTACAGTCTCCTTAACTGTAGGAATTTCTTCCCTATTCTCCTTCATACACCATAATGTGTTCCAAATTTAATAAACATGGTCACAGTGTGACAAATAAAAGCCTCCTTTACTACCCATTCATCATGTTACCAGGGCAACAACCTGTGCATATATTGCATGAGACAAGAGTTGTCTGGAAAAATACTATGCAATCGTGTACTGATGCTATCCTGTAATACAGAAGTAAAAGAGCTAACTTTTCAGTGCTTAATGCTTTTAATTTTTGTCTTGGATGATATTGTGGTGAAGTGCTTGGTTTTTTTTAAAGCTGTTGGGAAAAAAAAGGAGAATTTCTTTTATGTGGGCCTATATTAAACCCAAAGTCAGGTGTGAGCAGGGCTGCAATCTCTAGAGCTGCAGCACAGAAGCCCACTATGGAAAGGTGCAGGTAACACTTTGCAGGGTACACTTTCCTTCTTTGGCACACCTTACTACAGAACAATTTTTAACTGGTATTTAGAGATTATCAGCAATAGAGAGATCATGGATTTAGCAGCACCTGAACTGCACAGAAGAATATTTTTCTGTAATTACAACCTACCCGCTCTGCCTGCCAGCAATCTGAACTTCAACATGTCAGCAGCTGATTAGGAGGCAAAGGGGGAAGGAGACAGATAAACTACTTAACTGTGGCCCCTAAGCTCTTCTGTTAATTCACCCATCTTAAGATTGAAGGCTGCACGACTTAATCTAACCAGGTTCACTCTGCCCACCTTGCTCTCTGAACAACAGAAACAAACTAATAAAAAAGCAAGTTAGGTCTTGCATAGAAGATTGACCACTAGGAAAAATAAAAAATTAGAGTAGCCTTTACCATACAATTTGGAAAGTAATGCCATCAAGTTAAAAAAAAAAAAAAAAAACACAACTCTAAAAAGGCATCATATAGCTAAGTATGGATGGATTTTCACATGGGCAGAACATAGCATTTATCTGCCATTTGGGCAAGCTCCCTATCACATTTCTAATTTCTACAACAGCAGCAGACTCACTTACTCAAAGCTAAAAAAATGGACACAAAATACCCCTTATTTTAACATTTTCTCAAATAACTGAATTCAATTTCTCCTAAAAAAGCCTTTTCAAAAATAATTTAGCCTGAGACAGAAAACGGCAAGTTGCGAAGTGGAAGAACTTGAAAGCTATCAGCAACTGAGGGGGAAAAAAAAAAAATCTATCTTGTGGAAAAAATTAGGCAACCTGAAATACAGGTGGTACATTCTGAGCCAGCTATAAGAAAGAAAGGCAAGTTACACAAAGCAATCCAACGTTTATGAGTCGGGACTCCTCCAGTCATGCATCTCAATACAGCCAAATGCAAGGCCAGACATCCAGGAACAGAGAACAGAGGTCACACTTACAGGATGGAGAACTGAACCCTGGAAGTCAGTGACTCTGAAAAGAACAACGGATCATATGGGATAATCAGCTTAACCTGAGCTCACAGCCAGCTTCTGTGGCAAAGAGTCCGCAAAGGCATCTTGGATATTTACACACCAAAGTATCAAGTAGAAATCAAAACGAGGTACTACTCCTGCAAACAGCAATCCTGAAAGAGTGCTACTGAAATAGCCAGTGCTTGTAATTTCACCACCACAAAAAGCTATTGAAACAAAGGAACATTCAGAAAAGGGTCACCAAAAAACAAACCAAACACCACAGAAATACTCGCATATGAGAATTCAGCACTTAAGTTCATTTGCTCAAGTAAAGCTTAAGCTATATGGCCTGCAAGTAACTGTAGGAAAAAATACAGAACTAACTGAGTAGACAATGAAAAAAAAGCAAATACCTGGACCCAGATTTGTACAGTGAAGCTACTTTTTTTTCAATTTGGGATTAAGATTGGCTGAAACTAAATTTGTTAACACCATTTATGTTTCATCACCCTAAATCTTCAAAGCAAGATTATACATCTGAAATACATCCTTGTTCAAACACAAATTATGGACCTAGTGTGGAAACCACTAAATCAAATGTTTGATCTGTGCTTTACACTGATCCCTGTGGGCCTTAAAGAATATCCATCTATGCTGTAACGAACTTAGAGGACAAACTATGATTTTCTTTTTAGAGAACAAACTATAATTTCCACTCATGCTTTATCTTCAGGAGAAACAGGCCTGAACTTTTCATCTCTAAAGCAATTATTCAAACAAGACTCCCTGAATTCCTCAACACACAGAAAAATACTAACCCATTAGAGATTAAAATGCATTACCCCATTGGCTGTGGTTAAATATATCATTTCCAGAAAGAGAAAAATACAATACTTGCTTAGATATCTTAACACACACTAAGCAGAAAGGAACTGTTGTGCAAAACTGTCAAATACTACATTTTCTCTAAAGGCTTTCTTACAGGATAGCCTTGTTCCTTTCTGGGGAAGGAAAAACAAGCAAAACCACAAAACCAAAATGAACACCCAAACAAACAAACCAAAATCAAACAAAAGAGCCTCCAACTCCACAAACCAAGACATACACACAAAATTCAACACTCTTTTCAATCTTTACCTGTTCCTGTACATCTTCAAACTCTGAACTAAGCAGCTCTATGAAGATGGGGACAGCTCCTGCTTGGATCACTATTCGAGTCTGAAGGGAATTTCCCGAGGCAATATTTGTCAGCACCCATGCAGCTTCAAACTGGAAAATAAAATACAAAAGAGAGTTTACAAGGAACTTTCTATGCTACACCAAACATGAAGACTAAATGTCTTTTAAAAACAGAAAGAATTGGCTTAGGAAAAATGGGAGATATTACTAATTAATGGACAATTTGCAAAGTAGGAATAAGAACGATAGTGTTATGAGTTACTGCTATCACTTGAAATAAAAAATTGCAGAAGTTCCTTCCGAGAATATCAGGTTCACTGTGGCTTTTCAAATTTATTTTTTTTTTTTTTTTTTGCTATGCATTTATGTTACCTCTGCCTTTCCTTACTGGTTAAGAACCTATAAACAAAAAAATGTGCTTTCCCACGTGGCACGACATCTGCAGTCACTGAATCACCAATGAAATTCCCGAAGATGCACGAAAAGACATTGTTTGAAAAAGCTTGACTGATATGAAGCAAAGGCTCAAAGGAGATTTTTTTAAAAAAAAAAAGGAGATTTCTAAAAAAAACTCAAAGCACTTGTCTCCAAGTCTGGTGACCAGTATCCCTGACAAGTGTTATTAAGTGTAAAATGTTTTTTTTCAAGGTTTGAAGCAAAACTCAGATCCTGAATTAACACTTAGCATATTTTAATTGGTTTTGTAATTTATTTTTATTTTAATCTCAACTTGCAAAAGCACTAACTTTTCAAGCTGAAATGCAAATTTTAATACTACCTGATGCAGGCCTCAGAAAACACAGATTCTAGAAGTCCAGACTTTGGTAGATTTCTGCATGTTTTTGGTTCAAAAATTATTAAACTACACTAGCAAATTTAAATCTTATCAGATACATTCAGAATCTACAGAATGAAAAGGCAAACATCAAGAAACACTAGAAATGGAAAGTCCACAAATTCCTCAAAAGTAGCTAACAGACCTCTGGAATTCCGTGGATATCAATCTGAAAGGAAATACCTATAAACAATTTCTCTAATATGTAAGAAAACTATCAATTTTCTGTATATCTCCACTCCACAAAATTTAGATTTCATATGGAATTAACAAATCTGTTGCCCTATGGATTTTGAAACAACACTGATTCTAGCCTATATGTTGTATTTAATGGTTACATGTTAAATTAACATGTCTTACTAGATGATTTGGTTTTCTTCACTTTCTACTAGCCCAGAACAACTCTGACCAGGAAAAAGGACAGATGAAAATGAGACAAAGGTCTAGGAAAAATTAACCACCATTGCAGCAGATGCAATTCAGTTTTTCAAACCACAGTAAGTTTTTAAGTGTCCATGTTTATCATTACAAATTGTAATTTTAATTCTAAACTTTTTGTAAATAAATCAAAAATTTAAGTCATAATTCTAAAGATTTAAAACTGTCTTCAATTTGTACAAAAAAAAAAAGACAAACACTAAAGTTTAGTTTAATAGCTTTTCAACTTTAGAGTTCCAAATTTCAAGCTCTATTTTTGTTGAAGCACACAGATCCCATCTTATCCATCACTCAATGCATCTCAGATGTCTCTCTCTCCTGTCCTGTCCCCAGAGGTCTTGCTAGAAACTCTGAAGATAAAAGCATTTTTAACACAGTGAAGAAAGAGGGGAAGTACAGCTAAACAAACGACTGATTTTTTTTTTTCTAATTTGCATCACCAAATGCCTTCCTAATCTATGAAGACAAATATATTTATATACCTGTAATGTACAGTTCTCCTTTCGTTTGAGGAACTCCACAAACCTGGCCACCACTCCTTGTGTGCTTATGACTTCATCTATTGGGGGATTTGGTTCTGTTTAAAATAAAAAGTAAAGTTAGATACATTCATTTCTTTGTAGGGAAGTTCTCAAATTACTGCATCATAATAATATCCAGTAAAATACTGACTGCTATTTTTGAGAGTATGTTCTTTTTCTACAATACTTTATTAAAAGGCATCAGATTCCTATCTGTCAACGTAAGAAAACTTCAGTCTGAAATTTAAGGTAACATGATTCAAAATGCTAATGCACTCAGTAATTTAGGCAGACCAATTTCACAGCAGCAGTTCACGTGCAGAGAAACTTCAGTATATCAGCATATTTGAGCCACAGAGACACTGCCTACAACATTTAAACTTACATTCAAGAGACATCACATCTGCAACACTTGAAACAGATTTCAAGACAAGAAGTGACTGTTACATACATGTAGCTGACAGTTTGTAAAGCAGAGCTTGACACAGAAATTTCAGTGTGAAATTCAATCCTTACTGCTGTCAAAGTGAAAACATGTACCAGGGAGGCTTCTACCTTTTTCTCCAAGTAATTTCTTTACCTTTAGAAAGGAGCTTTCGGAATTTCTGGGTGGCTGAAAGCTGCTGTTCTGGACTATTGGAGAAAATCATCTCAATCATATCAGAGGTGATGACTGCACTCTAGAGTTCACATGGCAAAACAGAATGACAGTGATAAGAGAGTAAAAGGGGGAAAAAATGAAGGATTAGTGGTAAACAGGTTACATTTGTTAAACCAGTATCAAGTTAATCCCTTATTGGGTAAAAACCCAGGTAAGACCACTATAGACAACAAAGGAATCATCGTACACGTACATCTACATAAGCAGCATAACTTCAAGTGCAACATTTCTTTACTGGAAGCCAAAATTCAAGATATGGCAAAAAAATTACTCTCCAGAATCATTCACTGTATTCTGTCCCCTCCTCTAAAATAACTGTAAAATTGTCAGCTTCAACAGAAGGTAGTTTAAATTGAAATTGCAATTACTGTTATGCAAGAACATCACTTTGACTGTGCTATTGTTTAGATTTTTCTAACATGTACATTTTGACTTAGTCTCTTACACCAAAATGAACAGAACCTGTCATTTTTAGAAGAGTTGCCAAACCTAATGCTTGTTATCATCATCAAGTAAGGGTATTAAATTTTCCATAATACTAATGGTTTCCAATAATATGGCTAATTAAATCAGCAACCTTTCTTACGCCAGGTAAAATCTGACATTCTGGTTACCACATATGTATGTAAAGAAGCATAAGAAATGTCAGAGTTTTTTCTTCCACTTCTCATCTACATCTGATCCCAACCTTTAGACAGGGAGAGAGATGACAGTGCTGAAAATACTTAAGCTTTGTCTCTAACAGCTAACTGCTTCAACTATTAATGGCCTGAAACCAATGATACTTAACACAGCAAACTGTATAATGACAATATCTCTGTTAAGCAGAATCCTCTCCTAACTATATAAGCTTCCACACAAATGATTAATGGTATATAGGACTTGTCTGATATTTGAAGACAAACTCTTGAAGAGTAAAACTATACATTCTATTAATGAACTTCCACATTGTTTATAAGCACTCCTCTGTTTCTTGGTAATTTTCAAGGCCCATATAACCACCAACAGAATACAAACCTCAGCCTTAATACCACTCGAGGAAATACCACTTGAGTACTCCCAGTATAGACAGTGTGGAGATCAGTGGCCAAACTTTTAAGTGAGAGCTGTACTTTCCTCAAACCTCTCTGTTACAGCCTGAACACCTTACCATTTTTCTTTTCAGGGAGAGAACAGTGGTAAAGAAACGAGGAGAAAGCAAAAAAAGGTCTAATTTCCACTAAAAGCTTTTTTTCTAGCTTGTAAAGGAGTTTATGACCTCGTGCAGACAGATAAGCCACGTCTAGTTTTTTTTCCAATACCCCGGCTAAAAGTGGTGCCACTTGAATGTCTGCTAAGGAAGATTTCCCCTGACTCCCTTTTGAACTTTGTAAACTGCCATAACACACTGCCTGATTTGCATGTTCATGTTTCAAGGATTAAAAAATTCGTATTAAAAAGAAACCAAGAACTCTGGGCAACAGTTAATAAAATCACCCATAATGGTGAACATCAGAACCAGTCAGTAATCAGCCTGCCAGGACAGTGATGTTTTATTTAATTTTCTTGAGCACATATCCTCTGAACAACTACTCACCCTACCCGAAACATTTTTCTCTCGTGTAATCTGTTTCAGGGTAGTTCACTGAGACAGATGTTTTAGAGTTGTCCATAAGCTCTCTGAATGCATTTTTCACATTCTTCCTGAATTCCATTCCCCTGAAGTTACTGCACAGCAGACTTGCCCAGTTTCAACACAAAAACATTGTATTCCTTTCTCATCACTTACAGAAGTCATCTCCATGTTGTTCATCTGAGCCTCATGGAAGCCACCATCTGACATTACTTCCTCCTCCGCTTCTTCCTCAGCCGTCGCAACATTTCGGCGTTTAAACAACTAAAGAGAAAAAGTATTTAATATCTATTATACAGCCAATACATACACAGCACATCATGCTAGGTTGAAATAAAAATTATACATGCTACTACCTGAAGGAAGCTAATATACTGGCTACAGGAGTTCACCTGACAGTACATGAAGAAAGTTTAGCCATGGAGTAAATGAAAAAAACAATGCAAAAAGATTGGTTCCTAACATTTCTGGAAAACTTTCACTGATGTTCCCTTCTCCACCACCCACTTCCACCTACAAGCATCTCCAGCTTCCATACAATTGCTTTCTTGTAGAAGTGCTGGGGCTCAAAGACCTGATAAATTGCTCTCTATTACAGATCTTCATAGAACACCTGCAGAGGTTCTGATAAGCAAGTTACAGCAGCAAAGAGAAAGCTTTGGAGGATGATCATACATGGGATTGATATTACACTGGGATGAGCAGAATTTGGTTGCTATGACTTAGAGAAGGTACCCAGTTAGGGATGTCATGAGGGGAGCTAGAGAGGCTACAGCTTCTCTCCTTAATCCAGCTGTCTCATTGGAAGAAATATTAGCAGTGAGAAGATGGCTTTGAGGATGCTGTTGAGCACAGGAAACAAGATTCCAGCATTAAGCCACATCAGATTTGCACCACTGCAGACAAGCAAGGCAGAGCCCTAACACAGACCCATTAGTCTTTTCTCCAGAGAAGTCAGGGAGGACACAATATGCAAAACTGCTAAGACTACAGCAACTCTAGGTCAGTGAAAAGTATTCCTATGGAATGCTCTTCCTGCTAAACTACTGTACCATGTGCCCACTCAAGCTCAACGAATGTGCTAAAATATAATTTTAAACCAAAATTTATACATTGCCAAGTTGTAAGAAAATTCAGAGACCTGAGGTTGTTTTTGTGATGTTGTTCAGCTAAAAAAAACACAAAAAAAAAGACAACCCACCAAACAAAAAAACTGAAACTACAAGACAACAACCTGAGAAGAACTAGGTCAACAAATTATTTCTTCCCTCAAGAAGACCATTACTGCAACTTCTAAGGACTTGGTCATATCTTCTCATCCTTCTATTCTAGCTGTAATGTTTCCTTCCATTTCATCTCAGCTTACCACCCTTCGAACAGATCAGAGCCACCACAACTCATAGGAAAATAAATAAATAAAGAACAAAACAGGAGTTCCTCGATCACCTTCAGTGCGAGGTCAGACAGTTCTGTGAAATCTTTAGGCTGCTCTGCCAATGTTGCACTTGAGTGAACGAGGAGCAGTCACTCTGAGTCTCGTACAGCCTGCAGAAGAGGCAGTAAATTCTGCAGCAAGCAATTCTGATTTCAGAGTGACTACATATGAACTTTGAGGGCAGGAACAACTAAGAAAGGGCTTGGGAGAAGCAAATGCCAGAGACAATGTAAGACAAGACTGTTTCAGGACTGGTCCCAGTTACCACAACTGCCATGCATTACCTGCTCTTCTCTCTTTTGCTTCCGCAGCTGAAGACCCTCCTCCTCCCGCCTGCGACGCATCTCGTCAGGGTTCAGAGATTTGTTCTTGTAGCTCTTCAGCCGGAAATTCTCTTTTCCTGAGGTCGTCATGATTCCTTCACAATACAAAGAGAAGACAGAAAAAATTACTCTTCAACACATTGTTTTATATTCTGTCTCCACTTCTTAAAATCTGTTGCCATGAATTCTCAGCCACTGCCTCCCTACATCCCATCACCTAACTTCCAACCATTTAGAAGGTGTAAAGCAAAATTTCACAAAATTATCACTTTGGTGTGCCAGTTCTTCACATCAGTCCAACAAACTTTTATTCTTTGAGGCTGCAGAGAATAAGTGAAATATTTTATTAAGAAAAAACTGAGGTCTACAAGGCAAAGTATACAGCCTGGGCTAAAAAGAAAACTACACTGATGATTTTTAGCATTTCTCCACACAGAGAATTAGTCAAACTACTTACATACCCCTGTCTTCACTCAGAAGTAAAAGTGTCTTAGGTGCTTTTTAGCCTGATTTACTTTGCGAGTCAGTAGAGGGTCTTTTTTTTTGCACTCCAAATACACATTTTAAGTAAATTTAACAAAACCCTGTTGAAGAAACCCTGTGTTCTTTCTATCTAGACAAGGCCTACAAGGAAATTGAAGTGAAAAGAAAAATTTTAGGTGAGGACGGTTTAACCATTGAAAATGCTCTGTTCTGCAAAGAAAGTAGTGCTATTGTTCCCCTCCTCCCCACCCCCAGTCTCTAATCCTGTCACTGTTTATGTAGAGGGGCCTTTTTTCAGTCTGTGCTTTCCAAGTACCATCTGTCTTATGTAACTCAGTGGATCAGCATTTATAACTACCCATGAAAATTTCCACATGTACACCACCACACTTTGGAGTTACTTTGCATAAAACAGTAGGTACCATACTGTGTGGAAAGAACACATTCCTCTGAAATCAATGGGCTGTGGATCAGGTCTCTACTCTTAGTTCTCCCTTCTGCTGCTGCTTCTCTCCTTACATCACCCCCTTAAACCCAAAAGAGGTTGGGAACCAAATTCTCAACATGTCAGGATTTCCATGCATCTTCACAGAAATGCAGAATCTTTAGTACATTGTAACTACCTGTAACACAAAATTTAGGGAGCTGCACTATACATAAAGTTACTCTTCAAGGCTTTAAAGCTCTCTTTCGAATGCCCTAGTGCATTGTATAAGATATACTACCTACCTCAAATTCCATAAGCCCAGCATCACCAGATGACAAATGATCTCCTGTGCACTTTTTATTTTAAAATGGAGCAATGTGAGAGTATACAGACTCTCAACAGCTTAGGTTTCCTATTAAAAATACATCAAATCAAGTCTGCTCTAACCTCCTCTTCTTTCAGATAGCACAAAGAATTTCAAGAGAATAAAAAAATAAAGAGAATACTTGTATGTGCTTCTTGTTAGAGCCTCTTTTTAAGTTGCTGCTACCTGGCAATCACTTTGAAGAATTCTGACGATCAGATTTTGGGCATCACTTTAAGAGTTATTGTATTCTGACAAATTAAATTTAAAAAACTGTTCAGGGTCACAAACTACTATATTGATTATCAGTCAGTCACAACTTGCACCAAATGCAACACAAAAACCTGAGCATACAGGTAGGTAATTCAGCAGCCTAATTTTGCTGAAAAGGCTGTTCTGGAAATTACTTTTTTTCTTTTTTTTTTAATAAAGGTACTACAAAAAGAGAAATCTCAGAAAGACAGACATTCCCTACATCACTCTTAACATCTTTGAGACCCCCTTCTTCCTGTGTTTACATGTTTGTGCTTTAAGTGTTTGTGTTTCTTACAACATGCTTGGCAACTACATCTTCTTCCCATTTTTAGTTCAAGTGACTACTACCAGTATATTAAACTTACATACCATCTGAAGAAGCCCTGAATTTTAACTCTAGAAAGAAGTTCAGGCTAACAAATACTCAGAATTTCTTTAGTTTCTAAAATACTTTGAACAAAACATTTGATGTATTTTAGAATCAGCAAGATGAACTCAAACGCCAGATGGACAACCGTGAGCTAAAAGGACACGCCAAACAGAAAAACGGCTTTGGGGACACTCCAGTCATTCTGATCCTGAACATGAACAAACACGGGCACACGCCACAGCCCAGACAAGATCTCAGGCCCTCCATAACGTTATTAATAAATCTCCATTTTTGTCTGAAACCTGTCTTCTCAAACTCACAAGACTGTATTTGCCTTTACTGGGAATTCAGGACTGATAAATTCCTGTGGTCCTTTCACACCTTCACTTTCACACCTTCACCCCTACAAGTTCTTAATCTCAATGAATCCTTGACAGGGAACATTTTCATCCCTTAATACTAAAATTCATCTAATTTCTATTACGTAGCCTCTCCATATAATGTTCTACTGTTTCAAACTTCAATGACAGCATCAACTTCATAATAAATAAGTTTCTTTAGTGTATTCTTCCTTACTGCACATTTTTAACTAGTTTCCCCTCATCTCCCGACTTGCATATTAATTTTCTTTTGATTAATTTTGCTTCTGACTTTAAGGTAATAATTTCCATTTTCCTTTCAGAGTTCTATTAGCCCACTCCTGTTGCACCTGACATCATTGTTTCATTTATTGAAAACACAGGCACGGGATTTACTTGAATTCTCTCTCTGACTTGACCTCAACCCCTCTACCCAACAGCTTCACTAGAATTATCTTCTGCTTCTTACATCCTTTACAAGCTTTAGCCACAACTTTTGGCTATGCTCATTTCTGACTTTCAAGACAGCTCATTTTGCTGACTAGCCCCTTCATCTATTTTCTGAGTAAACTGTACACTTAAAATCCTTTCAAAATAGTATATTGTGTTTTACCTGGGAGTACAAATGCCTACCACCAAATGACTGGGAAGAGTTTCTTTTATTAAAGGTGAAAAAATTAAACTCCCTCCACTACTGAGAAGTTACCAATTCAAGTAGCAATGACTTCAATAATTTATTTTATAGTAGGCCCTCACTGGTAGTAAATAAGCAAAATCCCAGCACATAGCCACATATCCATTTTATATATCTGCCTATCTAACCTGTATAACTATTAAATCCATAGTTATTTTCTAAAAGTAGCTTTAATGTCCTGAAGAGATCTTAAAATCAATTCTTTCTTCACCATTCTTTTACTGGTTTCCCGACTCCTGATGAAGAATTCTATGACCCCATCAGGGATTCCATCTAGCCCACACATGCTGCTAACATCTTCAGACCTACTCAAGTGTGTGAGCACACAATGGCTTTTCAGGACTGAAAATACAACAATTCTATGTTAGTTGTTACAGTCATCCAAGGATTGTTTGCTATAAATCTCCTCCTCCATTTTTCAGGATACAACCTTTCCCCACACTAAGCAACAGAAGCAAATCAACTTCAAATTGGCCTTCAGCAGCTTTGTTATGACTTAGACGAAAATTTTTCAATGGTCACTTCAAGTTCACCCATGTAGCAAACAGCAAACCCTGGATTTTCTCTGCATTGTCAAAATTAACGCTTCTTCTGGTGAAGATCTCTGCTGGTTGTCATGGAAATGTTCTACACATCTTTTCTTTCCTAAAGATAGCATAGTATTGTCCACATTTTTTTTTATACTCCTGGCTACAGATAAAAACCTCTGGAGACCTGGTAAGGCACTTTCATGGTGTATTCTTAGGGCATTTGTGCAACACCACTCAAACCCCATATGACACTTTCTCCTTCTCAGTTTGCCTGCCATTAAAAAAAAATTTTTTTTAATAAAATTAAACTCTGTCTATTCCTGAATGTTTGCATTTCTCTAAGGAAAATAAGATCCCAGTTTTTTGGCTGATTAAGACAAGAACCCTACCAGATGTCAATGTGTTCCAAGCACACACTTCTAGGGGAAATGAAAAGTACTGCATTTCTCCTTGCTCATCAAGTAAAAGAAATTCAGAAGCACTGGGAAATACAGAGTCACTTACTGCCATGACCTACCTTGTCCCAAGCAATCATCTAGATAGGAACAAAAATGAACTCCCTGCCTTCTTAAATCAGATATCACTGTCACTAGACTTAAGAGCTTTGCCAGAAGGAATGCCATGTGACTAATACTCTTGGATATTCCACACGTCAGAGGTACCGAGATGTAAAAATAAAGCCCTTACAAATCAAGACCGATGTAATGGTATATATAACCACATACATTTTTTATATGTAAGTATACATATACACCATGTATATAGAGCTGAAACCAAGATTACGAAATACACTGCTGATATCGAAGACTGCTGGAGACAAACTTTCCTTCTTTGGAAGTAGGAGTGGGAATAGTAAACCTATACAAGACATTCTACCTTTTAACAGGAGTATAATGGAAGCAGAAGACTTAAAAATTAAGGCAGAGAAGGAGGTTGAAGAGAAGTATCTAAACACCCATGATCTGCCGTAATATCAGTGTACATTTCCTAACTAACAGAGCAGCTGACAGAAGGAAAGGACTCACTGGAGGCAGACTTGTGAGCTCTGGTGTGCTGTCAAACTGCTGTCTCTCCTTTTGATTCCTGCCACAAAGACAGGGAAACAATCCTGAAAGGACAAACCATGCTGGAAATGGCACTGTCGAGACGGAACTCTAAGCAGTGAGAGAAGCTGGAATTACTCAGGGTAATCAATGTACAAATACCTTTACTTCCAAAGAGATTTTAGCTTGTGTATTGGCTCTACCATGGGACTCGAGACTTCCTAGAGAAGTTACATCACAAGCGTGCTTCTTGACATAATGCCAAATACCTAGAGCACAGCCTGGACAGATGTTTGAGCAATTCACTGAGGTCTGATTACAGGATGCATCACCCTCTGACACTCTTCAGCATGAGACCAGAAAACCTATCCAATTTAAAGAAACTAACCTGAAAGCAGCACTTGATCATTCTTTGCTCTCATCGACACGCTCTCTACAAATTCAACATTTTGGCCACAAATGTGTTTGGGTTTTTTTTTTTTTTGCCATGAACTGTAGATTTTAGAAAGTCCTTCTAATTTGCTTTTTATCAATTAAAAGGCAACAGATCAGAATGCTAACAGAAGTACTTAAATCTTGTGGAAGTAAACAGTCAGATTTCTTGGCAGGGATAGACAATGAAAGGTCTTCATAATAAAACCATGAATAATACAGGGCATAGAATGAAAAAATATATCCCCTGGGATTAATGCTATTTCCCAGGAAAAACTTTTAGAGCAAAATCCTATGTACATATCCACCAAGTCTCCATACTGTTGACACTGCTATCTGAGGGGGAAAAAAGAAAATAAAGAAAAACAGCAGACTGACTTCACTCTTCACTGTCACCTCCTGTTGTTCGAAAAACCAGCTCGGCCAGATTAACATTTTGGTGAGGATGTATCTGCTTCTTTTCCAAAATTATTTGAGCAAAACATACTGGATTACAGGGGTCTATTTCTGTCTATTCAACAGAAACACCCATATGACCTGGGGGACAGGGGTGTTACTTTCTAATTGTAAATGGCTTCAGACTCTTGAAAAGCTCAGGACATGTAGAAGAAAGGATATTTAATCATCTCATCTACAAAAAGCTATTGTTCAAGCACAGCCAATTTCTCAAACCTATGCTTAACCTTCTCTAGCTGTAAAATGGGATTGGGAAACATGTCTTACAGGCACCGTAAAATTAACAATTACAGCATTTGTAAAGACCAGCAAAGTAAGTTTTGCTGATGATATATCAAACCCTAGCACTTAGAAGGAAACAAAATCATCTGAATTCCATTTTCTGTGGTTTATGGAAGCTGCAGCAGCAGAACAGCAGTGACCCACACTTCTAGGGCAACCATCACAGGAGGACGATGGAGAAGAAATGAAACCACCACCTTCTGCTACACAAAAAGCCAGAAGATTAAAGGAGCTTCAACTCCTTTAACCAAAGAGTTCTAGCAAAACGTGGATAGAACATATGGCCTTGAAAAAGGGTTTAGACTTGAAGGGACTTTCCGTCAAAAACTGGAAGGAAGAAGGGAACTTCTTTGTGAAACTTATGCCCATCTCTGTATTTGTCAAATCTGCTTTATTTTGTAAACTTCCTAGTCCTCCTTGCATTTTTCCCTGCCCAGTAGTAGGCCTTAATTCACAACTGTTTCTGTTCCAGCACTTTTATAAACCTGTGAAAGACCAAACAAGTACTAACCCACCTAATCTACAGCTAAAAGAGCTTCAGACCACTTGGCAAGTTAGACTGGTATCTGCTTAATAATGAGAATAATCTAAAACAATTAATACAAGGCCTGAAAAGAAACAACACTGCACAACATGGAATGTGATATTACAGACTAATTACAAACCTCAACACTGACTGTTGCTCAAAAGAAAAAAAAAAAAAATGGAGAAAAAATAGACTGTGCTGCCTGAACAACGCTAAGGCCACCTGATGTCAAGTCTGTAGGGACGTCATATCTTGACAAGATGAAAACGTAGTTAAAATAAGACACCATATCAAAGATATTTCTGCAGAATTACTAATCTTGAAGGGTAAAACAATTATACTTCCAGGTAACATTCAGAAAAATTTTCTGTGCTTACAAAAATAAGTATTTGTTAAGAGATGTGCTTAAAATCAGGCCAATATCAGCTTGCCAGGCCCCTGACCTTCTTTACACTAAAAAAAACCCCACAGCCAAAACAAAAAAACAAGGAAGTATATTTCTGGTTGCAGCAGAAAACAAACCACTAACAGAAATAGAATTACTTGACACTTGGTGCTGTCTCAGAAACTGATCTGACACATCAGCCTGTACTACTACCTAAGTACACTGACAGCCACACAAACAGACACTTAATTTTTAAAAGTTTGAGGAGTATGCACTTTTTCTTTCTTTTTTGAAGAAACACTGATGAGGACATTAAGCAGTAATACATTTACAAGGTTTAGTGGAAGAAGAGGACACCCCCCCAACAGAAGATTATACACAGTATTTCCAGCACTTCATACACATTTTGTATCATAAAGATATTTCCAACATGTTTTGAGTTCCATTTTTTAGAGGTCCACTTTGACTTAACAAAGCAGCAGATACAGCTTTCCAAGTTCCAGAAAGCTTTTAACTTGAGCAAGAGGGCAAAAAAACTGACTGATAAAGCCAGGTCAACTTCAAATGAAAACATCTTCAAATTTGTTAACTGAGACTTTCTGATTTGAGTTGAAAATGTAAAACTCCTTTACTGTATTCAAAGACTCTGCAGTGCAATAAATCTGTTTAAATGAAAAAAAAACCAACTCATTTCTATGAGGTCTCTATTTTCTACAGTCCACAATCAACCTGCAACCAAAAAGTTACTAAAAGTCATAAAACAAAGCAACTAGTGATGGGGAATTAAACTTTTCAACCGCACAGGATTATAGTAACATTAAAAATAACCTCACGTTAATGTGCCCATCTACATGAAACAACACAAGCGATTATTCCTGTGTAACGTAATCTGGTTTTCTTTTAAAGCAGAGATACATTTGTATTTTGATTAAGATTACAGCACATCCTCCCTGCACTTACAGAATGGGCTGGCCAACAATGTATTTTCTGTAAGGTCATATCTCAAAAAGAGACTGCTTTAAAAACAACATTTGACAGTCACCATCTGTCAGAAAAAAGATCACTCTAAAATTGCTAACATCCTATTGTGCTCTGAACATTCTTTATGAGAGAACAAGAGTGTACCTTTCAGCATTTCATATCATGAAAGAAAGAAATCCCTGACACTTTAAACAAATTGGGTTAAAAATAAACTAAATTATTAATTAAGTTGACTTTGTAGTTTCAAGCAACTTTTTTGTGGGGTTGGAAATATAAGAAGACACTGAAACCAAAGCTACCTTATGCTTCCCATGATGACAAATTTGCCTGCAACAACTGTATTATTTGCTGTGACTCAGCACTATGCGTGTGCAACCCCACAAAATAACAGTAAGTCAAAATTCTACTGATTTCATACTAACTTTGGACATCAGCAAACAAAAGAGTCACATAACACTGATACATCAGCCACACCAAGAAAAAACCCACAGGCACTTTAAAGCTTGGTTATGCTCATTTTTCCTCGCCAGTACCCCTCCTACCAAAGGCTATTAAATCCAACAAACAGCTCAGAGAGACACATCTTCTCCTTTCTGATCATTTCTCAATACAAAAAAACCCAGCAGAACAGGAATACATAGGCCAGTTGAAGAAGGGATGATGTAGAAGCTCTACAAGGAATCCCCGTATCTTTTAAGAGGCAATCTCACCCTACTTCAGACAAACCCCACAACAATCTAATATTAATCACAACACTATTATCTGACTTTACTTACAGGTACATTGTGGTTTGTGTGTCACCAATAGGTGGCTTGTTTGAAAAAATGACATTTTCATAATTCAGAAGGTGAATGTGCTTTCAAGGTATAACCACAGCACTAAATTTGTTAGTCTTGCAATGCATTGTTTGGAGATAAGTATATTCAAAATGTTTAGTCATAGATTATTTCTTTTATCGTTCTAGAATTGACATACCACTTACATTTAAACTCAACTTTATATAAAATACAGCATCTTGCAGTTAGCTTCTCACAGAACACATGAATCCTCCTGCTGAGCCTGACAAGCAGTCTGAACTACCAAATAAAAATGCAAAAAGAGAAAATAATTGCTCTGGATGATAAGGAAAGCTGTCAGCAGCTGGTGACTAGCTAAATCTTAAGCCTTATGTCACACTCTGCAAACTCAGTCTATTACTCTCCATACACATCCAGGAATAGTCGTATTTCTTTCAGTTTCCATGCTTTTAGCTTCTGCCTCCCCATGACACAAAGCATTAATTATGTTTCAAGAAAGTACTCACATTATCCCAGTTCAAAATTTCTTCTGTGTCACTGAACTCCATTTACTCCTGTCTTACAGGAATGGACCAACAGAAGTCACCCTGTGATGTCCAGTCTACCATCACTTTCTAACACTTTCTCATACCCTGCTACTACCACCATCCTTTAAAAACCAATTATGGGGAAACGAAATTTATTGTCCCCTGTCTTAGACTGCCTCTATTTTTTATCCTCAAAATGAATTATTAAGCCTGCACGATGTTCAACGCAGCTCAAGGTATTCATGAGGTGGCATAACATAATTTCCAGTCCTACCATTCTACAGATTTTATATTTAGCAGAGATTTCCACTGAGTGTTTAGTTTAAACTTACCTTTGATTCTGTTTTTCCAGAATCACTCTACCTTCTCCAATGTAACTTAAAAGTACTGATATTTCTACAGGCTTTGCATTCTATTGTTGGCATTTTATATCTTAAAAACTTCACATTCATTCCTGGAAATAATATTGGGCAGTTTAATCCACTTACTTGCTTGACAGACTTTAAAAACCGTAACATACTAGATTTTTTTTCCTCCAGAGTGGAAAAAAGCTGCCTTGCGATCATAATGCTGCCCCTTTGCTCTGCAATTTACATCAGCATTTTTTTCATTACTATTATTATACTATTTAAACAAGTACTTTCATTATGCTTTAGGCCCTTGGTATGAAGCTGAATAATTTTCTTATCAGTTCAGCTTCCACTCATGTTCTCTGAAAAAGAGGTGACCTGGTCTTTCTAACTTATTGTTTGTGCATTACATCATTCCAGAACCTCCTGCTCAGATATTTCAGCCACTCAGAGTATTTCATCAAGTGAGTAATTCTTTTAATATCTTTTATTTTTCTTGACTTGCTCATGGCCTACTAGGCTCACTTACTACTCCCTCTGGCCTTCAAAAGTATTTAAGCAAATACAATAAATCAGCTATTTGCTGCTGTTCTTCTATTTCTCTTATGTTTCAAATCCCTAACACTAAATCACATCATTATTTTTTTAATCTGCCATATACTTTTTTGCATAAACCTGATTTCAGTTTTTTTAGGAGGGCACTTTTTTACATTCAGTAACCTCTTGCCACTAGTTAAATTTTCCAACCTAGCAAGTTGTTTATTATTGCCCTAACAAGTAAACTTCTATCTTTAAGAACACAAAAGCAAAGTGAAGTCCCCCATTTGTCCCCTGGAGAACTTGTAAAACACTTTAGAACAAAATATTCCCCAACCTTATGGAGGGACAAACAGAAAGATATCAAAGCAAGCCTGTCAGATACAGGACAGTAAGACAAAACATACTATTCTGTTCACTTTAGCTTATTCACACAGAAGGGGAAGTAACAAAAAAAAGAAAGAAAAGATCACTGTATTGAAACACTGAAGTTGAAATAAAACTATCAGATAACCTGTTAAATAAACATTTACACTTAAAAGTCTCTATAAAGAACCTTTCAGAAACTGCTACAACCGCCTGTAGTACTTTTAGTTCTCACGGTGAATTTGGTAAGTGCTGCTGACATGGGCTGTTGCTGCTTTCCCCTTTCTAAACGGACTAAACTGTGACTTCTCCAGGAACCAGCACTCGGCTGAATATACACGGGACCACAGCGGCAAGCCAGCTCTGAACTCATCAACACAGAGAACGTAACATCGGAAAAAATCAACGTATGGCACTCTGACAGAAAAAAGTCAAACACTCTGGTGCAGTGTTAGAATGAGAGATGCAATGTAACAAAGACTCTGTTCAGAAGCTGGGGGTCAGTGGTGGACGCCAAGCCCCCAAAATAGCCACATTTCTCAGAAGGGGAAGCACTTCTCAGGAATGAAGCATCATTGCATATGTTTAAAAGACTGTGACAAGGGAACCCACGCTGAGAAAAACCTCTGCCTCGCATGTCATCTTAAGTTACCATGCCTCGAGCTACGACTCATTTCCCCTGTGCCTGTGGCTATGTCTAAAGAGTAATTAAAAAAAATTACAATTAAAAGGTGCAACTAAAGCTCAAGCAGAAATTTTAAACCCTGTTTTGAACAAGCCAGTTCACATGTCAATGCAGGTGGTAATGTTGAAGGGAGAACACAGTGAAGTTACAATAAAAAACAAGGACAAATACAAAGATTAGCTTGATTCAATATATTAATTTACACTCTATTTACAATCTACTAATTAACTAATCTGTTCTAGCTACTAATTGCTAGAGATATATACAAAGTAGCTTTAAAATAACTGGTTTCTAGGGATAAAGTTAAAATCCCATTTTCTGAGAGCTCATAGATATATCCTAAATTTATTGAGTCTTTCATTAACATCAACCAGTCAGAGCAGAAAATACGCCAGCAAACAAAAAAATCCAGAAGAACAGCAGCTTGAATAAAGGATAAAGGGACCATTAAACACAACCATTCAGCACCATTTGGGAATTCTGCAGAAACAGCAGCCCAGTATTTTCACAGCTCATGACGTATCTTTTCAGCCCGGAGTTTTCAGTTTTCATGAAACGCCCTCAAGAGGCAAAGCTTAAAATCATCGGTCCACGTGCCGCGGTACGGGCAACACAGACTCGGGGACTATGAATGGGACGAGTTTCTGCCGGATGCAAAGTCTCCAGAACAGGACAACTGGAAAAGGCCACCGAGCGCAAACCCTTCATCCTATGCAGGGAGTCAGAGAGATAACGCTGTGGGTGGGACAATGTGAGGATACGAAGTGATGTTTGCAGGGAGAAGGTAGAGCTTTAGTAAAATCAACTAACATCACTGGCGGGGCGGATGGGGGGAGGGGAGGGGAAAGCTTGGAAGATCCGGGAGAAAGTTTCCCTCCCCCTCCACAGAATCACAAAATCAATCAGGTTGGAAAAGACGTCTCAGGTCATCCAGTTCAACCTATGACCGAGCACCACCATGTCAACCAGACCACGGCACTGAGTAGCACTCGCAGTCTTTCCTCAAACACCTCCATTCCACCACCTTCCCGGGCAGTCCATTCCAATGCTTAGCCACCCTTTCCGTGAAGAAATTCCCCCTAATGTCCAACCCAAGCATCCCCTGGCGCAGCTTAAGGCTATGTCCTCTCGTCCAGCTGAGGCTCTGCCTCTCCTCACACCCCGTCCCGCAGCAGTCCGACTCCCGCAGCCAATCCCGGCGACTTCCAAAGCCGGCGCGCGGCCACGCCGCCGCGACAAGCCCCGGGAGCCCGTCCGGCCGCGCGGGGGTTCTCCCTGGGCAGGACGGTCCCGTCCCTCCCCGCACCCCCCGCGCGGTCCCATCCCGATCCCGGCCCACGCGCGCGCCGCTCCCGCCGAGCCGGCGGCGGCCCCGCCCCGCCCCGCGCGCGGCCCCCGCGCGCCT